>BTPG01000004.1:53486865-53588629 GCA_036245525.1 Semisulcospira habei | reverse complement strand
TTGCTTTCTACTACTGAAAAGGGAAAAAAATTACATGACACAGCACAAGCCAAGAATGAAGAAGAAGAAAAAAATGTAAGGGGGAAGTGAGATAGGAATTACCAACTTTACTGGTCGGGCATAATGACATGTTGTGAGGTTTAATTAAAATAATATAATAAAAATACACACAACCTAATACGCATACATAACGCATGCACATTTGAGCACGCCACTCTCTGTCTCTAATATACACGTACGCACACGCACAAACGCACACACACGCTTACGCGGCTTATAACGTTAAGCTAGTCAGTCATATGAGTAGCTGGCGACATACAAGCTGTACCGAATAAATATGAGTCATCGAAACCTGTGATACACGCAATTAATGATCTAATGAGAAATAGTACTTTTCAATATGTGCAAAGTCACGGGGATGCTGCTGACAAAAATAAGTACTTGATGAGACTGACTTTAAACGAGGAGAAAGTAGCTGATGTCGTGATGTTTCTAGGCAAGGCATTCCAAAGACTAGAGCCAGAGAAAGTCAAACTTGTTTTATAGAGATCAGAGAGAGAGAGAGAGAGAGAGAGAGAGAGAGAGAGAGAGAGAGAGAGAGAGAGAGAGAGAGAGAGAGAGAGAGAGAGAGAGAGAGAGAAGGTTCATTTCATTAAAACAGAATAGGGGAATCAGTTTTTATTCACGGGGAAGTCGCGTTAACATCAAGGCAATATTTGAACGGCAACAAGGAAGCACAAGACAGTGTGATCATCCTGGTCGTGAATTTCCCACCGAGCTGCGACCCTCCACTGAAAGAAATAAAACATTTGTTAGCTAAGTCATGAAAGCCTCCAATGTTGTTGTTTACTGATGCAAAGTAGCTGAGCTATCAATATCCATGAAGGAAACATAGATGTGAACACTCTGAGAGAGAGAGAAAGAGAGAGAGAGAGAGAGAGAGAGAGAGAGAGAGAGAGAGAGAGAGAGAGAGAGAGAGAGAGAGAGAGAGAGACAATGACAATGACAATGACAATGATTCTTTATTTTACAACGGTGGAAGTTTTGGTGAAACCATTTTTCGAACTTGCCGTTGCTAATCTACTTTACATATAATGCACAAATCACAAAAATACTAATTATTAAATTGGGAAAAACTAAATATATAACTAATAAAAAATTGAAATATAAAGTTTTTTAAAAAGAAATCATTGAAAAAGCGGAAATAAACATAAAAAATCTCACACATACACACAATTGTAAAGGTATAAATCTTCATACTTACATTCATAAACACAAGCACAAGCACAAAACACACACACACACACACACACACACACACACACACACACACACACACACACACACACACACACACACACACACACACACACACACAATACATGCAGCATTAGCATCTTGTATTAACTGAAGATATAACTGAATTGAAGAGTTAGAAAGGGGAAAATCGTACACTGCAAGCGCAGGTTGCTGTGAAAATCTTACGATGCTGAGGTGAGGTACTTGAAGAGAGCGGTTTTAAAAGACGAAAGCGTTGTTGATGTTGTAACATGTTTGGGCAATGTGTTCCACATGCTAGCACCTGAGAACGCTAAACTTGTCTTATAGAGATCGATTCTAGGTCGTGGCACAGTAATGGACTGCCTTGATCTGGAGTATGTTGATGCCGGGAGGGAAAACATTTTTTTTATATACTCGGGGAGTCTGTTATTCAATACTTTGAACATCGTTATTCCCTTATTGTATAATAAATGTTTTTTCAAGGGGAGAATTTCTAAGGTTTTCAGTTTATTATCCGTTGTTGAGTTAGGGTCTGAAAGGATAAGCTTCGCGGCTCTACGATGAAGAGAGTTCAGTCTCTTTAACTGGACCTCGCTTGCGCCATCCCACACCGTAGAAGCATAATCTATATGTGACCTGATGTGGGCGTTGAAGAACTGTTTTCGTGTTTCTACATTAGCTATATGTTTTAACTTGGATAAAATAAACAGTTTCTTTGATATTGTCTTACATATATTACTAAGATGGCATTGCCATTTAAACTGGTTATCTACAGTAACGCCGAGAAGACGATGTTCCGTTACCTGGCTGATAGATTTGCCTTGAAGGGATAAGCTGAGTGAGAGAGTGCCGAGCTGGTGCTTTTGGCGGGTACTTACAACCATACATTCAGTCTTTGCAGGGTTTAAGATCATGGAATTGTTACTGCACCAGCTGTTAATGTCCTGTAATGTGTTTTGTAGGCGCGTGTCAATTACTGACAAATCCTTATCGGGAGTGTGTATCGCAGCATCATCAGCGAACATATCGCATGCAACACTATCATCACTAATTGTGAGTGGAAGGTCGTTAATGAACAAACAGAATAAAAGAGGGCCTAAAATAGAGCCCTGGGGCACGCCATGCTTTACTTTGCAGTGACTAGAATATGTACCATTAAGGAGAACTTTTTGTCTTCTGTTTTCTAGGTAGGATTTGAAAAACACGGCTGCGCTTTTAGTATATAAGGATATTTTCTTTATAAGTATGTCATGGTTCACCATGTCAAAGGCTTTCCGGAAGTCTAAGAAAACTACACCTGTTAGTTTGGAATCATTAATAGATGATAACCAGGTATCTGCCATCCTTATCAAGGCAGTGTGACAGGAATGGTTTGGTCTGAAGCCTGACTGCAGTGAATAGATGAGATTTTGGTTTTCTAAGTATTCAGATAGATGCTTATGGATGTGCCGCTCTAAAGGCTTCGACAAAACAGGTAATAGAGATATGGGGCGAAAGTTGTTGATTTCACTCAGATCTTTTGATTTTGGTAGGGGGATCACTTTTGCGTCTTTAAATGCGTCTGGAAAAGAGTTTTGGTTTATACAGAGATTGTAAATATATGTAATACTTTCGACGATATATGGAAGAGATATCTTGAGTATTTTTGAGCTGATCTCATCAGGCCCGGATGACTTTTTATTTTCCATCGAGGAAATTAATTTACCCACTTCGTGGACTGCTATAGGCGGTATCGTGAATGGTTCTTTGTCCGTATTTTCCCGGTTACAGTGGTGTACTAGCGCGTTTGGACAAACATACTCACATGAGTTAGTTCCTGTTGGGATTAACGATTCGGCTATAGAGGTAAAGTGGTCATTAAACCTATTTGCAGTGAGGTGGGATGATAAAGGCGCACTATTTTTATTTGTACCTCTAGTTACTAAATTAATGGCACGCCATACAGTAGATGAGTCTTTGCTTTGTTTAACTACTTTATCGAAAAGAGATCTCTTTGCATTTAAAACCATATATTTAACACGATTACGCTGTGTTTTGTATTCAGTAAACCGCTTCTCGCTTCTCAGCTGGTCTCTAATTTCCATTGCCTCAATCAGATCCGCAGTCAGCCATGGTGGAACGGTAGCGTATTTCACTCTTTTGTGTCTCAGAGGCGCGTATTTGTTCAGCACACCAAGAAAATTTCGGTACCAGGTATCTAATGCTTTATTTGGGTCACTATCGTTATACACGTCGATGAATCGTGCTGTGGCTAAATCAGCCAAGAAAACACTTTCATTAAAGTTTTTAAACGATCTGTAAGTTATGCAAGTGTGGACTTGCTTTTTTAGCTTTGGAAGTTTTGACAGCCATGTGCAGCTAACCGGATAGTGGTCACTTACACTAAGACTATTTACTTGAGTGTTGCTAACTGCTTGAGGTTTGTTGGTATAAATATGGTCTATAATAGTGGCTGATGATGGCGTAATTCTGGTGGGTGATGTTACCAATTGGTGAAGACCGACAAGGGTAGTAGTACATTCCCATGATGGATGGGGTTTAAGAAAGTCAATATTAAAATCTCCAAGAAGGAGAACATCTTTTTTGTGAATGCCTGTTTTATCAATCATGTGTAAAAAGCTATCATACCACTCAAAGGTGGCTGCGGGGTTTCGATACAGAAACCCAACAAGTAAGGGCGGGGATTTAGAGTTTTTGATTTCTACCCAAATACATTCTACATCACCAGTTTCTAGGTCTTGTCGCCTGCGGGTTATGTGTAGAATGGATTGATGGATATATACCGCTACACCTGTCTCACCCTGTACTGACGGGTCTCTCCTGATAATAGAATAATTCGGGATGGCGATGGCTTCATCACTGATGTGGGCGGCCAAACGAGTCTCAGTTAAACCGAATAGATGGAAATAGTTGGGGGTATTAACATAAACACAGACATCCTGAACTTTGTTTGCCAGGTGGTAGATATTTAGGTGACCGATACGAAATTGTTGGCCTTTTTTCGAGGGTCTGTTCATAGTTGTATAAATCATGTTCAGATAATAAGGTAAAAAACCAGGGAACAAAACTAAGGTACAGGATACAAATAGTAGAAGGTTACGCAGTTAAACCAGGAAAGAAATTACACGTACAAGTAAAATATCAAATGAAACAAATAAAAACTAATTAGGTAAAGAACTAGGGGACAAAACTAAGGTACAGGATACAAATAGATGGTTACGCAGTTAAACCAGGAAAGAGATTACATGTACAAGTAAAATATCAGATGAAACAAATAAAGACTTATTCGACTTTAGTCTCAGTACGTCAGCTGAACGGCGGTTCACGCCAGAAACCGTGTATTACAGCACACGCAAAGAACACAAAAACAAAAGCTTGCAGTAAAGAGTAAGAAACAACAAGTATACGATCTGAGAAAAACCCGCTATAAAGAAAGCGTTTATGTCTGAATTCGTGTGTGTCAAAAGAATTCACGCAATGATCGTGCACTGTGAGTCGGGTGTTCCGACTGTCCGACAAAGCGGATTCCGGTCATTAATAGCAAATTACACGGATAGTTTACAGTTTGTTCACTGTACTAGAAACACTGTTTCACAGAGCAGTATCGCACTAATGATCAGATGTGGTCATCGTTCATGTGTCTCTGTCATCAGATGTGGTCATCGTTCATGTGTCTCTGTCACCAAAAAATCGGTTAATCCATAGTAACTGTGACAACCATCAGCAGCTAACCTGATCAAGTCGTCGCCGAGTTTATGCCAATTTAACAAGCGAGGTTGATGACACCTTCACGCAAACTCATACCATCACACACACACACACACACACACACACACACACACACACACACACACACACACACACACACACACGCACACACGACCCACTGGTTTGTACACACATACCCTTTTTACTTCCAGCGCCAAGTCGGTAGGAGCGACTGATTGAGAGAGAGAGAGAGAGAGAGAGAGAGAGAGAGAGAGAGAGAGAGAGAGAGAGAGAGAGAGAGAGAGAGATTCAATGAAGTTTTATTTATCAACGGTTGAGGCATTGACATCGTCATAGACATAGCCATTTTTCAAACCTGCCGTTGCTACAAAACTACGAGACTAAACTAAGTATAAAGTTACATGTAAATGAAACAAAAACATTGCTAGTTTAGAGAACGAAAGTCCCATGATGATCTCACACTCCTAAACACACACACACACACACACACACACACACACACACACACACACACACACACACACACACACACACACACACACACACACCATCACACACACACACACAGAGTTTGTAACTGGGAGCAAACGTAATCAGATTTACAGGTCAGTATATATTTCACAACGTAATGATCACGACTGCTTCGAGAAGTACTTGAAGAGACTGATTTTGAAACGGGCTATAGAGGAAGCGGATTTCACATAATCAGGAAGCGTGTTCCAAGTCTGCGTTCCCGAGAATGACAAACTAGATTTGTATATATCAATTCTTGTTTTGGGGACTAAGAAAAGTTGCCTAATATTACCAAGCCTAGATTCTGACTTAGAGAAAAGAATTGTGATATATTCTGGTATTTTCTGTTTCCACACTTTGAACATAAAAATATCCTTATTATTCTGATTTATTTAGAGGAAAATGTTTCTCAACCTCATTTTAGCATCCGCGAAGAGTGTGAATGGGGTACACTTGCGCCATCGGCTATATCTGGTGTGTTCCGTCCTAAGGATTTTAAGGGAACATGGCTTAAACATCTCAGGACATATTAAGGTACACTGAAAGCCATCTTATTGAGTACTGGAGGGGGGGGGGGGGTTGTAACGGTAGACCGGGCTAGCTTATGGACTAATTCTAAATGCAATAAGCACAATAAACAAAGACTAGAGGCGTAATCACTGCACCCAGGGGTATAGGCCTTCAGAAGGCTTACACACGTCCGTTGGCACTAAAATGTCCCAGATACTCTTCAATGTCTCACACAGCGAATCAACAAAAGATTAAAATCCGGAGAAAAGTGTTTTTCAGCGATTGTCACAAGTAACAGTGAGAGTCTGTGTGGCTGCGATTCTTGCAACTAATGAATATTAACATAGACAGTAGCATTGAAAACTATAGTCCACACTTTTTGCGGAAATATCCTTACCCAGGGACGTCAGGGGCAGGTCAGCGCGTCAAATGTTCCGAGCCGTGGTCGCTGGGATGAAGCTTATCATAATACATCCCCTGCTTGGGTGCACCTCTTGTTGACAGGAAAGTTGATGTGTGGTCGACAAAAGTGATCTTTTCCTGTTTGCACACAGTTTTGAGGGCGTTGTTTGAGTCATGTGCAGGTCTGTGTAGGGGATGATGGCTGCCACGTGTCGGGAGGAGGGAAGACATTTGTAGTCTGGCTTTGGGGAACTTTGCTGACAGCAGGCCACAAAGTTTGAGTCAGGTCTGTTGGCTGACACCCCCATCCCAGCAGCTGTTGATGCCGACGTGTATAGTGACAGTCCGTGTGTTAGGGTTTAGGGGCTGTGCACTAAGCCACTGACCGAGATGATCCACCTTGAAGCCAGACACTGACAGATTCTGCACGATAGAGTCAGCAGTCGACATCCTCTTCTCACCGATGAACTTGGTGACAGAATCTCCAATGAGAAGAGTGTTGACTTCAGCGGGGCGGATTTTCATTTTGCGGAGTCTGTCCTGTGGTGTCATATTGCTGTCGTGCTGCTTGTAAGTTTGCTGTCCTTTTTTCACGCCGGCATTTTGTCATCTTGGCCCAGCCTCTGGAATCTGTTTGATGTCGACTCGTTGGCCAGGAATTCAACGCTGACAATGTCAGCACGATTGTGCTGGAAGGACGGCGCAGAAGTGGAGGGTGCTGGGGAAGGGGAGTAATCTTTAACAGTTTGTCGAGCATGAGTGTTTTTTTTTTTTTTTATCGCAATGGACTGGCTAACGAAAGTGTCAAGGCGTTTGTTGATTTCGTCTAGCTTTTCTGAATGACTCTCTCTGGAAGAAACGAGCTTGCTCACCTTCTCGATGAGTATAGTGTAGTCGTTTTTTTTATCCCTGAGTTGTGTTCACCAGCTCTCGCAGCACTGTATCAGTAGCCTTGATCTCCTTTGACCTCCTTTGTAAGTCCCTTCTATTTATACAAGGGACTTTTTAGGACGGGTCGCGGTGGGGCGAATTTAATAGCATGTCCATGATGTCAAAGGCGGGCAGGCTAAATCTCTAACAATTGAAGTAACAAGATAAAAATTACGTCATGTCTATTTACGCTAATCTCGCTGCTGAACGTACATTTGGCGCGAAGCTCCGTATGTGCGTATGTATGTATGTATGTGCGTATGTATGTAAACAAGAGAATCTCCGATATTTCTGTACACACAAGTTTGAAACTTGGCAAAATACTTTCTTAAGTGGGTGGTTAAGAGAGACTCCGAGCATATTGTAATTGAATGTCTCATTGAAGACAAACAACCGTTTATAGGAAGTCGGTTGACCCAGATTAGAGACCGTAATTTTTGTCATATTTAGTTGAACTTTTGCATATAGCTAGTTTGGAGAAAGACATTGGATGAGTTCGTTAGCCAGCTTTGTATCCTTTCAACTTCTTTAGTATTATTTAGATTATTTACTCTTTTACCACATTTTTTAAACGTGTATAAAATATTATCTATTTATTGGTATTGTATCTTTAATTCCCCACCTAGAGACTAGTTCAGTTTGTTCATATTTGGAAATTATGCAGGATTGATCGCTGCTGTATGAAAAAATAGGTGTAGCATACTATAATTAATAAATATAATTCTTTTTATCTGAGGCGACCCTAGGTGAGTGCATTGCTATCCTAGAATTTGACTAAGTAAGCTGATAATTAATGCAGAGAAAACCCCCAAAAATACTTTTAGGCTTAGCCACCTAGGCGCCTACATTATCTAAATATTCCAATAATTAGGTCTAATATTTTTTTTATTTTAATGCGCTTGCAAGTTATGCATTCACAGAGTCTGAATGACAAGCCACTTGTTCCTTGGCTAATATGCACAGCAGACGGAGCAATCATTACTGCCCACTGCACCTGTATGGCCGGAGTTGGTGAGACCTGCACACATGCTGCAGCACTGTCATTTGCCTTGAATGCCCATTCTAGGGTAAAAGAAAATGCAACCTGCACAGGCGTAAAAGCTTATTGGAAAATACCAGGAAACGTAACTGGAGTTCAGCCTAAACCTGCTTATCAAATAGATTTTTCTTCTGCTGACCAGAGAAAGAAGAAACTTGATAAACTTATTGATAATGTTTCAGAAGATGCCACACCCCAAAAGCCATTGGACTGTGATGCAGAACCAACCCAAGAGAAGATGACAGATTTTTTTTTCTAAGCTGAAACAGAGTAATAGGAATAGTAATCTACTCAAAGTAACCCCACAATACTGTAATGATTATAAGGTGGCAGTCCCATGTACAGAATCTGATCAACTGAACTGCAGTCCATCACTTTCTTTGCCAGCTGACCTGAGAGATTTGAAACAGGATGACTTAGTGGGGAAATCTTTAAAATGCCTGCAAGAGACTTGTCGCACTATTGAGATTAAAGTACAACAGTTTGAGACTGAGCTTATTGAACAATCCACACAAAGACAATCTCAAAGTAAGAATTGGTTTTCTGTTAGAGCAGGACGAATTACAATTTATATGCTGTATGTCACACAAGTATTGACAAACCTGCTCCATCTCTTGTAAAAAAAATCTGTTACCCAGATAAAGTCCTCTTTACCTCTGCTCAAACAAAATGGGGTAAAGAAAAAGAAAGTCAGGCAAAAGAGATGTATCGCACTGTTTGTGAGAAAGATCATGATAACATTGTCATTAGAGAATGTGGAATATTTGTTACAACAGAGTACCCATTTATGGGTGCGACACCAAACGCCATGGTAAATTGTGCATGCCATGGGAGTGGTTGTCTTGAAATTAAATGTCCTTATAAACACAGAAAGCAGACAATAAAAGAGGCTATATCTTCCGACGCTGCATTTTGCTTAGCTATTGTTAATGGCTCTATTGCATTGCGGGAGGATCATCCATACTACTCTCAGGTCCAAGCGCAGATCTTTCTCACAAAGTCAGCATATTGTGACTTTGCCGTGTGGACCACAGCTGACCTGGCCATTGTGAGGGTTTTCCCCAACCAGATATTTTGGGATGATTGTGTGATAAAGGCAACATCTTTGTTTAAAATGGCGATTCTACCAGAGCTAGTTGGTAAATGGCTGGTTCATGACCCTTTAGTTAATCAGAACAAAATTGCTGAGACACAAGAAGGGAAAGAATCAGATGCAGGTGCAGAGGGAGTCATTTTCTGTTTGTGTGGGAAGCAAGAATATGGGAAAATGACTGCCTGTGACAACAAAGGATGCAAGATTGAGTGGTTTCATTTTGGCTGTGTAGGACTTAAAAGGAAACCAAAGGGTGTGTGGATCTGTCCACCGTGCGGAGGTCAGAGCACACATGGATTTTAGTATCACACCTGCCCCCATCTTACGCCAGCCTCCTGTAATTTATTTCTGTGCCAAATTGTTAAGTGTAATTACAATAAACATTTACATTCATCACATTCTGTAAATTAACACTACAAAACCCCCCAAAAAAGTTTTCACAGCAATTGAATTTCAATTCAATTCAATTGGTTTATTAAAAGTCTACACACAATCATTGTCCCATGCTCACATATTTTCACGTGATACTTTTAATAATTAAAGAAATAAAATAAAAAGGAAAGAATTACAACTCTAATAATAACATTCATTATATAGCATAACAACATTAATTGCTGCCTTGTAACTTTTTTTTAACATGAAGCAATTTGCAATGCTGAATTCATTATTAGTCTTTGCATCAATCACACAGTGGCTCAAACGTCGCAAAGTAACAGGCTGATTTTTAAATAATACCATTGCAGAGGTTGACAACTGCACAACCAACAGTGACAATCTTGTCTAATGTGGTAACCTCTTCACCTTCTCGATGAAAAAGCAGGTCTATTGGAATAGTGGTGTTCAAAATTGTAAATTTGTTTCTCAGAAGACCTATGATGCGTTCTACATGAATGCGCAGATGTGCCACTTTTCTTGTTGACTCTATTTCTGCAGATATCAGCTGACTTTTACCCTTAGTGAACGCTGGAATTTTAACCTCGGCTCCCTGCATTGCCACTAGTTCATGAATATCAAATCCTCTGTCTGCCAAAACAAGATCATTAGGTAGTAATTTTTTAAGTTTCCACTGCAATCAGTAATTTTTTTGTCAGTTGTACTCCCACCCCAACCCTTGGATATAAATGAAATATGGCCCTGTGGTGTTATGGATATGAGATATTTAATGGTATTGTTGTGTTTGTAGTGCGACCAAGTCATAGCACTGGTGTCAGAACAGGAAGGCCTTTCAATGAATATTTCAAAACAGTATATAATTGAAACAACACGTTTCCATGGATAGACTAGAAATTGTTCAGGCACACTAGCTCTAATGCACTGTCGCTCAGGCCAAAACACCATGACTCCTTGCTTTAGTCAGTGGAATGAATCACTACATATTATTTTACTGGGAATTTAACAATCGAAGTAACTATGCCAAATTTAAAATAACAATCAGTTCTAATGTATTGAGTTACAATAAATGAAAGCCAGTCAGCAAGCCTATATGATGATTGAAATGTAGGTTTACACACTGACTGAGCAGCCTACTGCTGACTAGCTGTAGCCAGTAGGCGTGTACCCAAGTCCTAAGCAGTATGTACAGTACTGTCACAGTGTCAGTAGTCACACAAACTCAAACCAGTTATCCACAATTATCAAGGCCTGAATATTATGACTTAAATTCAAAGATTTAAATTTATTCTGATCTAAGTAAAATTTTATCTGAATAACTTACCGTTCACAAAATGAAGGTTACAAAGTAAAGTAGGTTATAGCACTGTCAGGGGAGAGAAATGTGCATGATCGACCAGTGATCATAGATCCACTGTGGCCAAAGCACAAAAAAAAGAGATAGGAAAGAGAGGGGGCGCTAAGAAAGTGACTGAAAGCAATGCATATGGAAGCCCCCCCTAGAAGTGATTTAGATTTAAATTTCCATGCACTGAGTGGCTGGAACAGTGGATATGTGATACGCCCCCCTTCGGGGGGGCTTCCATATGCATTGCTTTCAGTCACTTTCTTAGCGCCCCCTCTCTTTCCTATCTCTTTTTTTTTGTGCTTTGGCCACAGTGGATCTATGATCACTGGTCGATCATGCACATTTCTCTCCCCTGACAGTGCTATAACCTACTTTACTTTGTAACCTTCCTAAAATATTAGCACTGGCAGTCTCCCCTTTTCTTTTCATTTATCACTACAATATCAACTGCAACCCCTTCCCCCCTTTTGGTAGGTTCTCTTTTAGGGTGCATGGAAATTTAACTCTAGGTGGTGGCATGAAATGTATGCCCTTGCAGACACCACAGTAAAATGTGGTTGTCATTGCAGGTAGGCAGAATTTCCTGCCTCCTCCAGTATTGCCGATGGTGTGCTGAAGAGGTCGCAAAGACCGAAACAGCTGTCCACACCGGCTAAATATCTGGACCCCCTTTGGGGGGACCTAGATTTAAATTTCCATGCACTGAGTGGCTGGAACAGTGGATATGTGATACGCCCCCCTTCGGGGGGGGGGGGGGGGGCTTCCATATGCATTGCTTTCAGTCACTTTCATAGCGCCCCCTCTCTTTCCTATCTCTTTTTTTTTGTGCTTTGGCCACAGTGGATCTATGATCACTGGTCGATCATGCACATTTCTCTCCCCTGACAGTGCTATAACCTACTTTACTTTGTAACCTTCCTAAAATATTAGCACTGGCAGTCTCCCCTTTTCTTTTCATTTATCACTACAATATCGACTGCAACCCCTTCCCCCCTTTTGGTAGGTTCTCTTTTAGGGTGCATGGAAATTTAACTCTAGGTGGTGGCATGAAATGTATGCCCTTGCAGACACCACAGTAAAATGTGGTTGTCATTGCAGGTAGGCAGAATTTCCTGCCTCCTCCAGTATTGCCGATGGTGTGCTGAAGAGGTCGCAAAGACCGAAACAGCTGTCCACACCGGCTAAATATCTGGACCCCCTTTGGGGGGACCTAGATTTAAATTTCCATGCACTGAGTGGCTGGAACAGTGGATATGTGATACGCCCCCCTTCGGGGGGGGGGGGGCTTCCATATGCATTGCTTTCAGTCACTTTCATAGCGCCCCCTCTCTTTCCTATCTCTTTTTTTTGTGCTTTGGCCACAGTGGATCTATGATCACTGGTCGATCATGCACATTTCTCTCCCCTGACAGTGCTATAACCTACTTTACTTTGTAACCTTCCTAAAATATTAGCACTGGCAGTCTCCCCTTTTCTTTTCATTTATCACTACAATATCGACTGCAACCCCTTCCCCCCTTTTGGTAGGTTCTCTTTTAGGGTGCATGGAAATTTAACTCTAGGTGGTGGCATGAAATGTATGCCCTTGCAGACACCACAGTAAAATGTGGTTGTCATTGCAGGTAGGCAGAATTTCCTGCCTCCTCCAGTATTGCCGATGGTGTGCTGAAGAGGTCGCAAAGACCGAAACAGCTGTCCACACCGGCTAAATATCTGGACCCGTTTTGGGGGGACCTAGATTTAAATTTCCATGCACTGAGTGGCTGGAACAGTGGATATGTGATACGCCCCCCTTCGGGGGGGGCTTCCATATGCATTGCTTTCAGTCACTTTCTTAGCGCCCCCTCTCTTTCCTATCTCTTTTTTTTGTGCTTTGGCCACAGTGGATCTATGATCACTGGTCGATCATGCACATTTCTCTCCCCTGACAGTGCTATAACCTACTTTACTTTGTAACCTTCCTAAAATATTAGCACTGGCAGTCTCCCCTTTTCTTTTCGTTCACAAAATGATCGGAACAAACGTGTTTTCTGGCCTTGGACTCGAAAGTTACTGTCTTCAGTTGCAGTTGTGCTATCCACTCTCTTCGTCGTCTTGTGGTCAATTCTTTCATTGATTCTCCCTTTTTATTTATCACATTGGGAATAGAGTAGAACCGACGATCTGTCTCCCGATCCGATCTGTTGTGACAAAACTTTACACAACACTTTTGAACCATTTTATTTGCGCCCAAATGATAGTCTATCTCTTCTCAAAACAGAAGTGACGAAAGGAAACTAATAAGGCCTACAGTAGGAAAAGACAACTCGTCCCTGCACAACGCGTTTTGCCCTATAGAAGATACTTTGTGGGTTATGGTTCATCCCATCTTGTTGGTCTTTACCTCGCTGTCGAGGACAAGGGTGGCCAAGTTGTCGTGCCCCTGTCTAAGGTCAGCACACTCCTTCCTGACACCTTGCAGCTCGGCACGGCACTGACGAAGCTCTGACTGGAAAGTGGTGATGACGGCTGTAGAATCGGCCAGTTGGTGATGCAGGGCGATGATGAGTCTCAGGGCCGTACTATCAGACAGGGGAACCAGGGCGCATGGTGTTTCAGGGGCTGCGTTGACCTTGTCCGGGATATCGGTGATTTCAAAAGCAACGGGTGTACCAGTTGGTGGGCGGGGCTGTGGGGAATTATATCCAGTCAACAGTTAGGCTTGAGTGGGCGGGGTCAACCGGGAGGCTGGCTGCACACTGATGATATCAGTGCCCGGAAGGATGGGTCGCGCTTCACTGCCCTCACTCGCCACGCGTCGTTCATCCGTTGAGTCCACTGCCGTGATGGGAATAGTGTCTCTTGACGTGACGGTGTCAGTCGAGGGGGCCTCTTCAGTCGGGCGCTGGCCATTGGATGAATCGCCAGGGAGGGGAGGGTTGTAGGAGGGGCCAGTTTGTTTAGACCTACAGATGTTATTTCAGGGTTTTCAGCTGGATGGGGTACATCTTGATTACTAAACGGAGCTCAGGGAGTACATCCAGATAGCAGCCGTTACAGGTAACATCAGAGGAATGTACGACGGCATTATGAAGGCATTAGGACCAACTCAAAACAAGACGCCACCCCCCCCCCCCCCTCAAATCTTCCACCGGGGAAGTCATTACGGACAGAAGCCAGCAGCTGGAGAGATGGGTGGAACACTATTTTGACCTCTACTCCAGACAGAACCTCGTATCCCCATCAGCTCTTGACGCCATCGAGTGCCTGCCTGTAATAGATGAGCTAGATGCAGTGCCAACAATAGAAGACAGCTTGGCTTCAGGCAAAGCCCCAGGCAACGATGGGATCCCTCCCGGATTTGATCAAGAACTGCAAGGCCACCCTCCTTCTCCCCCCTGCATGAGGTCCTACTCCACTGCTGGCAGAAAGGAGAGGTACCACAAGATATGAGGGATGCCAAGATCATCACACTCTACAAGATCAAGGGCGAGAGAAGCGACTGTAACAAATACAGAGGCATTTCCCTTCTCAGCAATGTCGGCAAAGTCTTTGCCCTGGTCATCTTGACCCGTTTGCAGAAACTGACAGAACGTGTTTATCCCGAGTCACAGTGTGGCTTCCGAGCTGAGCGGTCAACGGTAGCCATGGTCTTCTCCCTCCGTCAACTCCAGGAGAAGTGCAGGGATCAACACATTCCTCTGTTTGTCGCTTTTATTGACCTCACCAAAGCTTTCGACCTGGTCAGTAGAGACTGGTTCAAGATCCTCTCAAAGATTGGATGCCCACCCAAACTGCAGAGTATGATAGAATCTTTCCACACCAACATGAAGGGGACAGTGCAGTTCAACGGCAGCACATCCGAACCCTTTGATGTATGCAGCGGAGTCAAACAAGGCTGCGTCCTGGCCCCTACTCTCTTTGTGATCCTCTTCGCTGTCCTGCTCAAGCATGCATTTGGTAATGCAACAGAAGAAATCTACCTGCGAACCAGATCAGATGGCAGGCTTTTCAACCTTGCCCAGACAAGGATACTCGAAGCCCTCATCAGGGACATGCTGTTCGCTGACGATGCGGCAGTTTCGACCCATACCCAGCAGAAACTGCGGTCACTGATGGACCGATTCTCCCAGGCTTGCAAGGACTTCGGACTGACTATCAGTCTAAAGAAGACGAACGTCCTGGGACAGGACACAGAAACACCGCCATTCGTCACCATTGACAACTACGAGTTCGACGTCGTCCACCAGTTCACGTACCTTGGGTCCACCCTCACCGATAACCTTTCTCTGGACATCGAGATCGATAGGAGGATCGGGAAGGCTGCTGCAACTCTTTCACGCCTCACAACTCGTGTGTGGACAAATCCCAAGCTGACTGTGAAAACACAGATGGCTCTGTACAACGCCTGCGTCATGAGCACACTGCAATACGGCAGTGAGACATGGACCACATATGCTAGACAGGAGAGAAGACCTTCCACCTGAGAAGCATCCGCCGTATCCTGGGCATATCTTGGCAAGATAAAGTGACCAACACCGAAGTCCTGTCACGCGCTTGCCTTTCCAGCATGTACACCCTACTCAGACAACGCAGACTGTGCTGGCTCGGCCACGTTCACCGCATGGAGGATGGCCGCATCCCAAAGGACATCCTCTACGGAGAACTAGCAGCTGGAAGAAGAAACACTGGTCGCCCCAAGCTACGATTTGTAGATGTTTGCAAGAGGGACATGAGAGCACTGGACATTGACGCTGGGTTCTGGGAACGCCTTGCGGATGACCGTGCAAAGTGGAGAAGTACCCTCCACCAACACCTCAAGTCAGGAGAAGAGAAGATGTCGAAAGCAGCAGCAGACAAGCGGGCACGCAGAAAGGAGTGCAACAACTCCATCAGTCCGTACATTTGTGATCTTTGCAGCAGGGACTGCCACAGGATTGCCTCTACAGTCACAAAAGATGCTGCTTGAAATCAAGCTGAGCAGGCAATCAGATCAGAACAACTAGGATGCATTATCTATGGTCGATTCAGACCGACAGAAGCCCATTGATTGATTGGGGTACATCTTGAGATGGGGGGAGAATAGGTAGGAGGGATGACTGGGAGGTAAAGGCGGGTTCAATGGATGAAGCAATATCTTTACCAGATAATGGCGACTATTCTTTTCATTTTGTCAAACTCTTCGTCCACCCACTGTCGACAAGCGATCCCCTGTACAAGCACGTACGGTACCTGTTGTATGGTAGAGGGTGATGGTAATTAGCATGCGTGACTCAAGGTACAATTGAAGGAATGTCTTGAAGAGATTGGGAGGACAGGGGCCAACCATTGGAGTGGGGACTGAAATGACGGAGGACTGTTTGTTTGTTTGCTCATAATCAAACCAGTCGGTGTTGATTGCAGTCGGGCACTGATTCGGTGATGTACCGTGTGTAGAGAACATATCTCCACAACGGCAGCTTTGCACTCTGGAACGTCTTTTGGACAGGGTCCAGCGTGCGGCGTATACGCTCTATTGACGTGTCGATGGCATATTTCGCTTGTGCAGCTCGGGTGACAGGGCCCATGATGAAAGGAAGGTGGGCTGAGTGTGGTGGTGGAGGGAAGATGGTGGGATAGTCAAGTAGGCATTCTATAGCAGCTGGACAGTTCCACGCTGCGGTGATGCCGTCTCGTAGCGATGGCCAACCTCGCCATCTTGTTTACTCAGATTGCGTCGATTACCAGCCGGTGCGCGGATCAAGCGTGACGAAAGCGAGTGTCAAGGGCTGGGCGCGCGTCACATTACATCAGACACATCCTGAGTGAAGGCCAGAGTCAGGGAGAATGAGCCGATGTTAATGTCAAAACCAAACACAGGTGGCCACTGTTAGTTGTAGGAACGCCAGGCTGGCGCCAAGCGTCACACAAAGAGGCTGTACATCGTCCACGACTCAAGCATCCCATAGGGGAAAATATTGTGGAAATTAAAATGTTTGTAACTCACAAATTATGAGATCAACATCACTGTAAAGTTAATTTCCGAGAGTAAACACCATCATAAAACACTCTGCCAAAAATCACACATCACAACCAAGAACTGCTAACGCAACTGTCACTGAAACACAGAGCGATATTGACGTGCGACTTACTCCGGCCATTTTCTGGGAGGGAGAGAGAGACAGAGAGAGAGAGAGAGAGAGAGAGAGAGAGAGAGAGAGAGAGAGAGAGAGAGAGAGAGAGAGAGAGAGAGAGAGAGAGAGAGAGAGAGATGATGATGATGATGATGATGAAACGTTTTTATTCAGGATAAAAAGTTTTAGGCATAGCAATGCCTATCTTCCAAACTGTCCTGCTACTCTACACATATAAAAATACATAAGACGATACAGCAAAAGATAATATATATATAAGTACCCATACCCCCCCCCCACACACACACACACACCCCCACCCCCGACCCCCCCCCCCCCCACCATCAGAAAGAAAAAAATAAAAATAAAAAATAAAATACAAAAAGAATTAAAACAATATATGTACGTGTATGAGCCTGACATGTTAATACAGTCAAACTATTACATAATCTGCAGCAATCTGCTGTGCTGGAGCAACATACTAAACAGAAAAATAGGACATTCACATCGACAGCAAATATTTATGGACGCGAGCTCTGAAGATAGATAACTTTGAAATAGACTTTAAATGCGAGGGCAAGTTATTCCATGACTTAGCACCGGAAAATGATATGCTAGATTTGAAGATGTCGATTCTCGGTTTTGGGAGATGGAGTAAGCTGTTCCTCGTGTTCTCTCTATTCGTGTGGGAAAACAGCTCACGGAGATAGGGAGGGGCGGCATTGTTTAGAATTTTTTGCACAAGCAAGCATCTATTAAGTTCCAATTGTTTACTGAGTGGTAGAATATTAAGGGCCTTCAGTCTTTCATCAGTAGGGGACGAACCAGGAAGAATAAGCTTAATACCTCGCCGGTAAAGGGAATTAATTTTTTTTCAAATGAATGTCTCCACAGCCGTCCCAGATATTGGAAGCATAATTACAATGTGTCTTGATGTGTGCGTTAAAGAATAGTTTTCGAGCATCAACGTCAACTATACGACTTAATTTGGATAATACAAATAGATTCTTTGAAATAGTTTTACAGGCAGTTTCTATGTGCGGCTCCCAGCTGAGCTGTTCGTCGACTGTCACTCCTAACAAACGATGTTTTGACACTTGCTCTATGGGCTGAGAGTGAAGGGACAGCTCAAGGGGTTGCAAACCACGTTGATGCTTTTGGCGTGTTGTCACCAACATACTTTTCGTTTTAGGAATACTAATAATCATATAATCATCTAGACTATGTTGGAGGACAGCGCTCACGGTTGAAACATTTTTATCAGATACAAGTAATGATGTATCGTCAGCAAATAGTTCACAGTTTGTGTCGGGGTGTGATATTGACAGTGGAAGGTCATTTATAAAGATGTTGAATAATAACGGTCCTAGGGTGGATCCCTGAGGAACACCATGGGTCACCAGTCCTTTCGCTGAGTATTTACCATTCAAGAACACTTTCTGCGTTCTGTCTAAGAGATAGGACGAGAGAAAAGCGACTGCATTTGAATCAATGTGATATAAAGGTAACTTCTTTAGTAAGATTGAGTGGTTAATGAGATCGAAGGCTTTTTTAAGATCTAGAAATACTACACCTGAAAGTTTGGACTCATTTATGGCAGTAAGCCATTTGTGGGTTATGAGAGTTAAGGCAGTCTGACACGAATGTTTGGGCCGAAAAGCTGAATGTGCTGTACTAATAAGGTGGTTTTTCTCCAGGAATTGAAGTAAATGATTATGTATATGCTTTTCAAGTGGTTTGGACACTGCTGATAAGATTGAAATAGGTCTGTACTCACTTGGGTCGCTCAGATCTTTGCTTTTCGGTAGAGGAGTAACTTTTGCTATTTTCAATTCATCGGGAAACATGCTCTTTTGAATCGAAAGGTTATATATAAAGGTTAATGATTCCACAATATAAGGGAGCGCAATTTTCAGGATTTTACTGCTAATACCGTCTACACCACAAGATGTTTTACTTTTCATGTTGGTTATAGATTTTCCTACATCAAGGACGGTCATTAGGGGAACTGAGAAAGTATTGCCGGCGTTTATCTGACTGTGCTGTTTCAATTGTTCTGAACATACGTATTCACCTGGCTCACTGGTGTTCGTCTGTGACAGAGTTTTTGCAATGCTAAGAAAGTGTTCATTAAATACATCAGCTGTGAGGTGCGGGGGGACACTCGTTGTTTTGCTAGATTGTCCTTTAGTAAATGTGTTAATCACCTGCCACACGCTGCGTATGTCTTTGCCGCCCGCAATAATCTTTTCAGCATACTGCCTCTGTGCTTTACGTACTAATGATTTAACTAGGTTTCGCTGTTTTTTGTACTCGTCAAATTTCTTTTGTTGTTCAATAGATCTCTTAGTTCCATCGCAGTTTTAATCTCATCCGTCAGCCACTCAGGCACAGTGGGATGTTTAACACGCTTAGTGCGCCTCGGGGCATGTCTGTCAAGAACACCGAGGAACAACTTATACCAGTGGGACAGCGCTACATTGGGATCGTTATAGTTATACACATCGGAAAATGGTGTTTGGGAAAGTTCATGCAAAAAATCATCTTGATTAAATTTTTTGAATGATCTGTAGAGAATGGTTATATGCTCCTTAGGAGGTTTCTTTGGCAACTTCGCAGATAATGAAAAAAAAAATAGGAAAATGATCACTGACAGAGGTGCTGGGTACATAGACATTGCTAAGGGCACTGTCGTTGGTCGTATAAACATGGTCAATTAATGTGGATGCAGTAGCAGTGACCCTGGTGGGTGACTGAACTACTTGTGTAAGGCCTAAGAACGTTATCATGGATCTCCATGACGTGTTGCCAGAGAGAGAAAGAGAGAGATAGAGAGAGAGAGAGAGACAATGACAATGACAATGATCCTTTATTTGACAACGGTAAAAGTTTTGGTAATAACAACCATTTTTCGAACTTGCCGTTGCTAATCTACTGATCTACTGAGAGAGAGAGAGAGAGAGAGAGAGAGAGAGAGAGAGAGAGAGAGAGAGAGAGAGAGAGAGAGAGAGAGAGATCAATTAATTTTTATTTTACAACGGAACAGTCATTTTTCACATCTACCGTGCGCACATTCATTCACACATTCACACCAGACATGGTTAATGAATGAGTTTCTACTAACAATGTGTGAACTGAGCACATGTCCATGTCCATATAACATGTAAAGATTGTAGGTATTTTATGATTTCGATGGTAGATATTTGAAAGTCTTTCCTTAAAACATGATATCGTAGGAGTGGACATTACATAGGATGGAAGTGAATTCAACAAAGTCGCTCCCGAGAATGCTAAACTGGTTTAAATAAGTCAAATTTTGATTTTGGGTACGACGAACATGTTCTTGTATCCCCATAGCGGGACTGAGAGTGGACGCGCTAGCAGTTCTGTTATTTTGAATCTCAAACATGAGAACTAGTCCTTTCGGTTATAAACAAACCGCTGATTCTTCACAAAAACAAGTCCCGCTTTTTGCATTTCGTCATCACCGAGAAGGATCGGGTATAATTATATTTGCTGCTCGTCTATCATGTAAAGAGTTTAGTCTTTTTACATGTACATCGCTGTAACCACCCCACACAGTCGAAGCATAATTAATGTGGGACTGGCTATGTGCATAATAAAATAATTTTCTGCTTTCAAAATCGTTGAAATGTTTTAACTTGCATAGCATGAAAATGTTCATTGAGACAATTTTACTCACTTTGTGTATGCTTTCCACTTAAGCCGATTATCTATAATAATCCATATTTCGAGGTGTTCCAAAACTTGTTCTATTGAATTACCTTCGAAGGGGAGATCAAGAGAAAGTGGGGCTAGCTGGTGCTTTTGTTGTGTCGCAATTACCATGGACTTAGTTTTAGCAGGATGGATAATCACTGTGTTATATTCACACCAGGCGGTCACCTCACTAAAGCTTTGTTGTAGTTTTTTTGAAGTCACATTAAAGTTTTTATTTGCCGTGTGGATTGAAGTATCGTCCGCAAACAAGTCACACTGGACAGATTCGGATGTTAGATGAAGAGGTAGATCGTTGATGTATAAGCAAAATAGCAGACGCCCTAAGGCCGAACCTTGGGGTACTCCAAACTTAACCTCCGTCAGTTCCGAATGTGATCCATTAACTACTACTTGTTGCCGTCTTCCCTCTAGGCATGAACTAAAAAAGGAAACTGCTGTCATTTTACAAGTAGTGTCACGACCCCCGCTTGCGGGGCTCGAACTATGAGCGCTAACACTCGAGACACACCCGACCCACACTAACACAAACCTAACACAAACACCAGAGGAACAATGACGACGACATTTATTACATATAACCCTAACAAACCAACTATTCTCACTCAATCCTAACCACGCACTCACGCATCACTCATTCACACTCACACACGTCTAAACTCCTCACCCAGAATATCCGTTATACACAATACAAAATAACAACAAATATATAATAAAACAAATATCCTAAATAAAATACAAAAGAAAACTGAGTCTGAAAAGCTTAAATCATAAGCCACCGGACCCCGACGGAAGCACAAGCGTCAAGCGCTAACGTCAGTTAGACCTACACCTTTGCTACCGCGGAGCGTCCCTCACAGCACGTGGCTCCTAAACTAACGGTATTTCAAATAGCACAATATAAAAAATACGATGGACCAAATATGCTTACTAAAACACAAATGAAGATCGAGAAAAATGAATATAGTTCGCAAGCTACTGAATCTCCTCAGCGGAAGCACGAACAAGTTCGGATTAAATTAATGCTTTCGCAATCCAGACATTCGGGGAGATGATTCTGTATTCTGGTCATCAAGAAGAGAATGCCCCCCATACAGAAGGAGTAGCATTCATGCTGTCACCAGTGGCACAGAGAGCGCTGATGGGCTGGGAACCTCTGGGGCCAAGAATTATCACAGCAGCCTTTAGAACCAAGAAAAAGTTCAAGCTGAACGTCATCCAGTGTTATGCGCCCACTAATGACAGTGACGAGGAAGAAAAACAAGAGTTCTACGACCGACTCCAGAGTGCCGTGGACAAATGTGCGGAGCGAGACATCACCATCGTCATGGGCGATTTTAATGCCAAAATAGTGGAGGACAACACCGGATACGAAGAGGTGATGGGGAGACAGGGACTAGGGGAGATGAGTGAGAACGGGGAGAGGTTTGTAGACTTTTGTGCTCTAAACAGACTTGTCATTGGAGGCAGCATCTTCCCACACAGAAGAATACACAAAGCAACTTGGGTCTCACCTGACCATACCACAGAGAACCAAATAGACCATATCTGCATTAGCAAGAAATTTAGAAGATCCCTTCAAGATGTTCGAGTGAGGAGGGGAGCAGATGTCGCCTCAGACCACCATCTGCTTACCTTAAGAATAAAGCTCAAGTTAAAGAAAAGCCGCACAGAGACAACAAGAAGACAGCGCTATAATGTAGGCCTCCTGAGAGAGACTGGAGTGAGAGAAGAGTTCAAACTGGTGCTGTGCAACCGGTTTCAAGCGCTAAAGGAGCTAGTAAATGAAGAGGAGGCGGTCACCACAGAGCAGCAGTGGAAGGCAGTTAGAGAGGCGCTGAACTCAACCTGCAAAGACACTGTAGGGTTCAGGAAACACCATCACAAGGACTGGCTGTCGGCACAGACCTTGAAGAAGATAGAAGTGAGGAAGCAGAAGAAAGCAGTTGTCAACAACAGTCGCACGAGAGCAGCCAAAGCAAGGGCACAGGAGGAATACTCGGAAGCCAACCGCGAGGTGAAGAGGAATGTCAGGGCAGACAAGAGGGCCTACACAGACAGCCTGGCAGCAGAGGCAGAAAAGGCAGCAGGCAGCGGCAACATGAAACAGCTCTACGACATTACCAGAAGATTGTCTGGCAAGTATGGCCATACAGAAAGACAAGTAAAAGACAAAGAAGGCAAGCCTATTGCAGACAGAGCAGACCAACTCGACAGATGGGCCGAGTATTTTGAAGAGTTACTGAACATACCCAGCCCACCCGACGCCCCAGACATCCAGGTAGCAGAGACCGACCTACCCATCAGCTGTGACAGACCCAGCCGGGAAGAGATCAGAAGAGCAGTGGCATTTTTGAAGAACGGCAAAGTAGCAGGGCCAGATGGCATCCCAGCGGAGTCCCTGAAGGCAGACCTAGAGACAACAGTAGAGATGCTGTACCCACTGTTTGGAAAGATCTGGGAAGAGGAGGTGATGCCGGCTGACTGGAAGGATGGGTACCTAATCAAGCTTCCCAAGAAAGGCGACCTCAGCAAGTGTTCCAACTAGAGAGGAATCACCTTGCTGTCAGTACCAGGAAAGGTCTTCAACAGGATCATCCTGGAGAGAATGAAGAGCTCCGTTGACCCCCAGCTGAGAGACCAGCAAGCAGGATTCAGGAAAAACCGATCATGTACAGACCAGATCGCCACTCTCCGCATCATCGTGGAACAGTCTCTGGAGTGGAGCTCCCCGCTGTACGTCAACTTTGTGGATTACGAGAAAGCATTTGACAGCGTGGACCGAGAGACTCTGTGGAAACTCCTACGACACTACGGTGTACCCACAAAGCTCGTCCGCCTAATCAAGAGCAACTACGATGGCATGACATGTCGCGTGATCCACGAAGGGCAGTTCACCAAGGAGCTCCAGGTCAGAACCGGTGTCAGGCAGGGGTGTCTGCTGTCTCCGTTCCTCTTCCTACTGGCCATAGACTGGGTCATGAAGAGGACCACATAGCACAGACGAAGTGGAATACAGTGGACACTGTGGACACAGCTTGACGACCTCGATTTTGCAGACGACTTGGCATTACTGTCCCACACTCATCAACAAATGCAGACAAGACCACGAGGCTTGCTGATATCTCGTCACAAGTGGGCCTCACCATCCACAAACAGAAAACAAAGACAATGAGGCTGAACGCAACCAGGGAAGAACCAGTCTTGCTTGCTGGCACCCCGTTGGAGGAGGTGGAGTCCTTCAGCTATCTCGGGAGCATCATAGACAAAACAGGCGGCACTGATGCAGATGTCAGAGCACAAATCGGTAAAGCCAGAGCAGCCTTTCTCCAGTTGAAAAAAGTGTGGAGTTCCAGAGAGCTGTCACAACACACCAAAGTCCGGATTTTCAACTCCAACGTAAAAGCAGTTCTCCTATATGGAGCAGAGACTTGGAGATTGACAAAAACCACAGTCGACAGAGTACAGATCTTCATAAACAGTTGCCTTAGAAGAATTTTGAAAATCCACTGGCCAGAGAAGATCAGCAACGTCAGACTCTGGGAGAGAACAGAGCAGATAACAGCAGAGAATGAAATTGGGCGATGAAGATGGGGATGGATTGGTCACAGTTTGAGAAAGCCAGCTTCCAGTATCACTAGTCTGGCATTGTCATGGAACCCCCAGGGAAAGAGGAAAAGAGGTAGGCCGAGAAACTCCTGGCGTCGAGACCTCCAAGCAGACATCAAGAGACTGGGAACCACCTGGAGTAAAATCGAAGGAGAAGCATAGGACAGGAGTCGCTGGGGGTCTCTCGTCGACGGCCTATACCCGGGGAGGGGTGACAGTCGTAAGTATAAGTAAGTAATCCAGACATTCACAGCATGACAAGGCTCCTTTAACTAACACGTTTCAGAATAAACAATATCACCTATACAAATGGAGCAAATATCCTTAATTTAACACGACTGAAAGTTGAGCAAATATATTTCACGTCACTGGACCTTCTCGCCGGAAGCACAACCGTTAAGCTCAGCTCAGCTCGACGCTCTTGCTTCCGCGATAAGGCCTTCCGCACAGGTTGTCTTTAAATAATACAATCTCTCAAAAACTTTTCGTCACTGTGACAAAGCTCCTCTCACAACATTGCCACAGGGAGATGAAATAAATCTCACAACGTTCTTTACAACATTATAAACATAGAGAACTTTACTTAAATAGGTTAGAAATTAAATGGGACGACCCGACCTGACTAAACACGGGGCGTGCCGCGACACTTGCAACAGCACCCAGGTACGGCGTCGTAGCCCCACAAGGCGGAGTGACAGCCAGCCTCCACTCTCAGTACCACAGCATGGTGGCAGACTTAGCCGTTTAGCTCTTTAAGTTTTAGGCCGTTGGATTTAGACCATTGGATTAGGATGCACTAAAACACAGGTGCAAAAATACACATAAATAACTAACAAAAGAAACAAGATAATCACATCACCCTTCCCGCAACTTTAATTGCCGTCTTTTATATTCCCTTCACCTCTCTCCCGCAACAATAAATTCAACCTCAACAGAATACATATTTACACGTCACCACATGACTCGCTTCCTAATTCACCCTCCGACGCTAAATACTACACAATACAACAGATGACATTCAATTCTACATTTTATACTTACACTTGCCCCCCAATACACACTAACCAAAATAATAATAACAGAACAAGCAAACACAACCAAACCCCCCAAATGGCCACTAAGGAATTTTTGCGTGTACTTACTGTCATCCGTGAAGACACCCCGGCTAGGACGAAGACAACAAGGACAAGACAAGACAGGGGTAAAGTCGTCGCAGCTCTTCTTCTCTTCTTTTTGGGACACCGGCTCCAGGACGACCAAAACCGTATCGCAGAGCCGATACAAAAGAACGACACAGCTGCTTGCGGCCTTCAGCAAATGGCGGACCACGCCTGAAAGACCACCCTAGGAGACTGCTGGGGAAAAAAATGACTGACTCGTTCGCAGTTGGAAAAGCGACTTCTAACAATTTGGATAACGTTAGGTTAGCGAAAAACGCTCAGTAAATCATGTGATTGAAATTCACGTGAAACAATAACCACCCGATCGCGCAGACCGGGCGATCACGTGCGCCACGCCGTCCTCCAAACTCTCACATGGCAGCAAATAGCCGTGTACAGGCCAGATACCCCACCTAAACTACCCGTACGTCCGGTGACTATCTAAATCCTGTCACCCCTCTAAATTTACCTCCCCTACAAAAATAGGCGAAAAAAAACTGTGTCGTGACAAGTAGTAACTAAGTGTTTTAATCAGAGTGCCGTGGTTTAAAAGATCAAACGCCTCCTTAAAATCGAGATATATAACACCCGTTAATTGATAATTGTTTATGTTAGTCAATCACTTATCTGCAAGTCTGGAAAGTGCCGTATGGCAGGAATATTTCGGACGAAACCCAAACTGATTGGGATGAAACATGTTACGTGTTTCCAAATACTGAGATAGATTTTTTTGTACATGTCGTTCCAGGGGTTTGCTTAGCACGAACAGTAACGAAATCGGTCTATAATTATTCAGATCTGCCCTGTCCTTGGAATTTGCTAGTGGAATAACTTTTGCAATTTTAAGCTGTGTGGGAAATACACAATAATGCAGCCACAGGTTGTAGATGTATGTAAGTGCTTCAAAACTTTAGGATTTATTATCATGAGGGCCTGTTGATTTTTTGTAAGTATGTATGTAAGTGCTTCAATACAGGTTGTAGATGTATGTAAGTGCTTCAAAACTTTAGGATTTATTATCATGAGGGCCTGTTGATTTCTTGTTCCCTAGACTACTTACATATATACATAAGTTAACAGGTAAATCAAGTTTCACTCTCTTCGTCGATGTAACTGGATATAGTCAAAGCGTGCGCTAACACGTCACAAAAAAAGTGTCAAACCACAGAGCCACTGGAAACTAATATTTTCCACTCGTCCTGTAGTTTGAATGCAAAGATCAAAGTGACCCTGTCAATACAAGAGTCCAAACTCTGAAGTTCAGCACACTCACTAATTGCTCCTCAAACGATGAAGTCACAGCAACGCTATCACAATAGTCCAGACGTGTGACTATTACATAACAGTGTAGCTGCCGTATACAGCAACGGCTGTGAGCAATGTCATTGGAAACAAAAGTCACCACTGGCAAACAGTCTATTTTTGTCCAGCGAAGCTTACACAGCAGGCCATTGTATTGTATATCAGCAGGATGTATGCAAGGCGGAATTTCACTTCAAGCGTCCGTGCACACATATTGACAGCATAAGAGAGAAACTAGCATTCAAATTCTGCGATAACTTCCGGTAGGTGAATGGTGTCGTTCGCCACGCTTTTTAGTGTTGTGCCGGTTTTCACTGGCAATTTACCGTAACTACAGGACGTGCCCTCCTTCAGGAATTGGCACAGTGGTCGGTGAGACACCTTTACTTCATTTTGCATAAAATTTGTGACTGTAAGTTGCACTCTCAGACGTTTCTTTGTGTGCAAAAATGACCGATGTAAACAACGGTGTAAAGACGACCCGCGACAGGGGTGTCTCAGCCACGTTCATCCCGTGAGTGCAGAAGTCTACACTTGGCCGAGAACTCCCCACCTTACTCCGTGCGCGAGATGTGTGCCGCGGCGGAGAGTACCAGCGGATACAACACAGTCATTGGTGCTCAGAGAATAAGGGGCCTATGGAGGCTCTATCCCAAGACTCCTGAGGCTAGGGTGAAACTGCTGCTGCAAGGCATGACTGTCAGGGGACAATTAGTGACGATGTTTGATAAAAATCCATAGTGCGATCGGCAGAGACGGACAGGAAGTCCACACGACTAAACTCGTGATTGGGAATGTTCCTATTTCATACAGTAATATAAATAAAAGCGGCATTCATCAAGCTGGGCTGCAAGCCGCGATCGAATCTACTGATGGAGAGGGACAAGGATGAGAGGGGAGGTCTTACGCGGTGGTTAACAGGCAGGAGAAATTCCTCGGGAACCCCTGCTCATGCAGGTGAAGATCGGTTCGTGCACAGCCAGTCTCTACCACGTGGACAGCCAGTCTCTACCACGTGGACAGCCAGTCTCTACCACGTGGACAGCCAGTCTCTACCACGTGCACAGCCAGTCTCTACCACGTGGACAGCCAGTCTCTACCACGTGCACAGCCAGTCTCTACCACCGGGAGCAGCGTCAGAGTGCAGCCTCGGTCACCTGTTCCCGGTGTCTACGACAGGGCCACCGGGCGGCCACATGCAAGATGGACATCGTCTGTAGACCTCACGTGCCCCCAGCCCCCCCCCCCCCCCCCAATCCCCGTCCTCCTCGTGGGCTTATGTTGTCGCTGGAACCCCCTCCCCCGCCCACTCACGCCCCTACCCCAAGCCAACGACCTCCACCCCGGCCTCCGACCCCAGGACCGTCAGCGTCAGGCTCCAGCCAGCCTGTGGGGTCGGGCAATCAGACGACTAACAACTTAGGGTGACCGCGGAAACCACCTCCTCAGCAACGAATACTAGTGTCATCACCACTGCTACATCTACACGAGTGTCATCCACGGATCTCCGCACTACGCCCTTTACAGCGAGACGGCGACCCTCCACACAAACCACCCTGGATTTCCGGGGTACAGTGAGATCGCACTCCTGCTCTGTGTCCAAACGTCAGTGTAGCAGTCCTATGTCTGAGGGTTCGCAGAGAAAGCGAGCGGTACGCACCGTGAGGGAAACTCCTACTGTGACGTCACCACATCAGCTGGCGAGGATTCCGTGTCCGATATAGCAGGGAACCCAGCTGACCTACTTGGTGACGCAGCCGCGACGTAAGCTGATCTGCTAGTTTGGCGACGGGCGGCAAGTACATGTTTGTGGAAGAAGAGATTTTTTTTTTTTTTTAATTGTATTACAATGTGGAGCTCGCTTTCCACGGAGATGGACTTGCCGCCTCCTGCCAGAGTGTGCTTAGTTTGCGGCTGTGTTGACGAATCGGCCATGCCCCCGGACTATGAGAATGAACAACATCTCTATCTATGCTGATACATGCAAATATGAAAACATTACTTTAGTGAATGGACAAACTTAATTTCGTTACCATAAACGCCCATGGCTTGAGAAATGATAATAAAAGAAAAGTTTCCTTAATAGGCTAAAACGAAATTCGTATGACGTGATATGTGTCCAGGAATCGTATGTGGTTAATGGGGAACAAGAGAACTGGGAAAGGGAATGGGGAGGTAAGCTGTTTTGTGCACCCGGCTCTTGTCACAGCATGGGGCAGATTATTTTAATTAACAAAAGGGTTCCTTGTGAAATTAAGTGCGTCTACTGTTCAGATAGAATTTTAGCTGTAGATATTGTTTTGGAAGATAAAATACTGTTAGTTGTGAATGTATACGCTCCTACCATCTTATCAGAAAAACAATTGGTTTTTGTTAATTGTTTGTATAATTTACTGAACCGTGCTGACACGGATCAGCTGATTATATTTGATGATTTTAATTGTGTCCTTGATAACAAATTAGACATCATCAGTGGAGAGAAATACCCGATGCCAGATGTGGAGCGTTTTAATACTTTTTTGTCAGACTTTAATCTTA
Source organism: Semisulcospira habei (assembly GCA_036245525.1). Classification (NCBI taxonomy): domain Eukaryota; kingdom Metazoa; phylum Mollusca; class Gastropoda; family Semisulcospiridae; genus Semisulcospira; species Semisulcospira habei. Next base: position 53,558,955 of record BTPG01000004.1, on the reverse strand, counting down.
CAGATGTATGGAGAGTTTTCAATGGTCTAGGTTTGTGAGTATACGTGATGTAAACACAATCCCTATATTGCCAGACGACTGGACTATATGTTATGTTCAGACAGTGTACTGGACTGTATTGTTACATGTGACGTTGTGTCTGTTCCTCAGTCAGACCACAGGTCGGTGGTTCTGAACTATAAGGTAACACACGTGCAACGTGGGCCTTCCTATTTAATAATAATAAAAAAATAATACCGGTATTATATAGGCGCTTTTTGTCAATTTTTGGGTGAATCGACTCAAAGCGCCGCGAACTGAAACCCAACATGCACACTCACGTAACAGACACGGATTTACGCCAAAGACAAACACAGTACAAGACAGACGAAGGGCCAGTTCAGCTACTGAAGTTACAGAAATTTTTTATCGCTTGTATTTGAAATTTGTAAAGTGGCCTGAAACCGGTACCAAAGTGTGGGGGGTGGGGGGGGGGAGGGGGGTGGAAGAATCGGAGTACCCGGTGAAAGAACCCCCAATCCGCCCGAATTAACGGTGACACTTACCAGAGGGGAAAAGTCCGATGCCGGAACCCGTTTTCGAACCTCGCACCTTTGGCATTGGTGGCAGGCGCCTTAACCACTGCGCCACGGACCGCCCTATTTTAAGTTTAACGACGGTCTGCTATATGATAAAAACCTGGTGGTGTTAGTGAATACTTTTTTGGGATGAATTTACAACTGAGTATACTTACATTGATGCAGAGACAAGGTGGGATTTGTGTAAAGTCAAATTAAAAGAATTAATTATGTCATATAGTAAAGGAAAAAAACTTCTCAATAGAGTACACAACTGATATTGGAAGAACGGCTTAACAGTATTGAAAAGCGTCTCTCGCTTGATCCTAATAATGCTGTTCTATGTAAGCTGAGAGAGCACGTCAAGCACGAATGAGATATACACACTATGTACACAGCGCGCGGCGCCCAGACTAGAGCACGTGCTAAATTTATTGAGGAAGGCAAAAAGAGTACTCGGTAATTTCTTGGGCTGGAAAAAACACAGGCAAATGCTAAGATAATGTCACCAGTCGAATATGTGGCATCGTTGGCTGTTCAGCGAGCTCATTAACGCTAAGCCCCTACACAGACAGGTTCTGAACCTTGGCGCCGTCAACAGACATCAACCCTTTTCGAGAACAAAGTCGTCGATAAGTAAAGAGTTGATCTCAGTCCTTACGGTCTGGGCTGGCAGATTGGCCAGCGGTGTGGTGAAAGAATGCGAGGAGCTGGTTTTACGCGAGTCATTGGTGGTGTTGTCTTTGGTGCCAGCACCGGCATTGACACTGTCACCAGAATCCTGCTGTTTTCTCACTGTCTTCAGACAAGACAGCAAACTTATCTTTCACTGTGATGTCAGGGTGGATGTACTGAGCAGTAGCAGTACCGTTAAGAGACTGAGTCGACGGATGGCGGTGAGTTGTTTGAGGGGGGTCTCGGATGGCAGTGGGATGTTAGAGTGGGGCTGGGATGGGGCGGTGGCAGTAGAGACAGAAGCAGCGTTACAGTGTTGTTTTGCTACTGTGTTTATTGCCTTCAGCTGCCGTTCGATGTCGTGGAGCTTACTGGCATGGCTGTCCCTGGAGGAGGTCAGCTGGTTCACGCGGTCAGCAAGCCCTTGCTGCTTCTTTGTCATAGGCTCAAGTGACGAGTTGACCTCTGTGACGAACTTGGAGCTCTGGAGCTGTTCTTGATTTTCACGTCGCTGTCTCGGGCGTGGGTGTTGAGCTGAGCCTGGAGGTAGTAGATAGCTGCACAGCGGGATTTCAGCTCTGACAGCTCCCTGCGTGTTTCTTCTAAAGCTGCCGTCAGAGTGCGGATGGTGGCCGAGTTAATCTCCAGCTGTTTCTGCATCTGGAGCATGCACTCTGGATTGGTGACACTAGAGGTGAGGAGAGTGATGCAATCAGGGTGCTTCGTGACCTGATCAGGCGTGTTGACAGTAAGGGGGTGGGGGTGGGGGTGGGGGGTCAATAGTGCCGTTGGAAGGAAGGGTCACGGTGAGCGGAGTTGTTGGAGTGAGGTCACTGATGGTGGAGTCCTGATCCGCCAGTGAAAAGTCGCTCACGGGTGGCTGCGGGTCATCTCGCGCGCTTTTGGGCGAAGCGGTGAGTTGTCCGGAGATCGCTACGCTCGGCGCTTCATCCTTGGGGCACTCAGCCGTAACAAGCTTAGCTGGAGAGGGTGAATGGTCACCTGGACGGGGCTGGGAGAGCAGAATGCTGGCCATCATGGTAATACTGTCTCTCAGTGCTCCAAACTCCTCGTCAACCCAAGTTTGGCAGCAGATACCTTGGGCGAGACCGGTGCCGGTGGTGTAATAAAGTGTTATTGTGATCAGTTGCTGGTCCCCATTTAACAGCTGGATAATCGTTTCATAACGTTCTTGGGGATAGGGTGAATCGACCGGAGCATTGACTGTCAGGTTCTCGTGGTGTTGATTTCTGTCTCTCCATAGGAGGGTGACACCAGTGGGCAGAGAAAGAATGAAGAGCTTTTCTCCACAGGGGTAATTTCCAGCCCTCAGTCTCAAAGGTCACTTGGATCGGGTCATTTGTTCTAATTATTATTTCCAGTGAAAGTCTAGAGTTGGCCGCTGTGGAGCGTGTTATCGGGCGCATAGTGGAAGGATGGTGGTGGTGCCATAGTAATCAGCTTACGCTTGGGGGTGTCAACATGTTTGCTGATCAGCTTGGAGTTAGTCGCCGTTGCACAGAACAGGACAGTCGAACATCTCGACAGTCTTACAAAACCACTCAAGTGTGACGAGATGCGGCGTTAAGGACCCCTCTATCAGCGTGAGCTCACTCACCGGCACTTTACTTAACTGGCGGCACTGACGTCACAAAGACGGAGCACAACATGGCTGGACCACGCGGAGTTAACAGAAAATAAAACGAAAAATAAAACTGTTGTTAACTTACAAAACATGAAGTTCACTGTCCTGAAACTACACGTATGGAGAATTTACTGAGCACAACACTCTGCTAGGAATCACTGACAGCACTGAATCTGTCAAGAATCTTACCTGCAGAGTAATCTTTGCCGACGCCGCAGGCAGTATCCAATTGAATTCCGAGAGACGTACACACGATGTTCCGCACACAAGCAAGTCACGTGACAGAGAGAGAGAGAGAGAGAGAGAGAGAGAGAGAGAGAGAGAGAGAGAGAGAGAGAGAGAGAGAGAGAGAACGAACGAAACTTTATTTTCCAAGGATCATGATTAAGATATTAGGCGCGCAGACCTTTCTTACAATCTGTCTTTGCTAAGCTACTTTTTAAAAAAAAGGAACACCGACCAAACAACAAAAACTAACTAATAATAAACGTCACACACACGGATACACACACGCACACAGACACGCATATTCATTTACTCGTGCACATGCGCACTTTTGTACATACACATACACACGTGCGTGCGCACATAATTATCTAACATATAAGTAGGTATGATATTTTGTGTACTATCACTGAAAAACAAGTTAGAAAACAGAACAAGCAATTTGGAGGCTAGATGGAAAGAGAGAGAGAGAGAGAGAGAGAGAGAGAGAGAGAGAGAGAGAGAGAGAGAGAGAGAGAGAGAGAGAGAGAGAGAGAGAGTGTACCTCAGGTTATTCTAGACTTATAAAAATAACGTACCTCAGGATATGTTGGATTGATGAAAATAGACGCGTTGTAGGTGACACTAGTCCCTGGGTGGATTGTGCAGTGCGGATCCATGTAATCGCAGGCATTATTTGGAAGAGTGAAGACATTTGGAACGTCCAGTACCAAGGGCGTAGATAACAATCCGTGTACCACTGGTTTTGCTGCGGTAATTTCGGTAACTGAAACCGACATTTAAAAAAAAATTGTAACGAATCAGTATAGTGTTGACCTTAAATATTAATACCGTTTATCTTAATGCTCTAGAAAAGTATGCACAACAGGAGGGGGGAGGAGTGGGGGGTGGGGGGTGGGGTGGCGGCCCTTTCAGCCATAAAAGTACGGCCGTCGCATTGAACCAAACGCGTTCCAGTGCTTCGCAAAGCTCAGTGGTATCATCACCATCTTGATTCGACGACTCTGCTGAGCTTTACTTGCCTATTTTATGCTCCATATACTAAGTACACCTGTATGCTCTTCTGAAAGCGCGTCGACTATGTGTGCGTGCGTGCGTGCTCCAAACATCTCCAAGTGAGGCATAGATCCTCATGCGCCCGGATCTATGCCTCCTCTTGGAGATGCGCGCATGTGTGTGTGTGTGTATGTGTGTGTGTGTGTGTGTGTGAGAGAGAGAGAGAGATGATGATGATGATGATGATGAAACGTTTTATTGACAGGATAAAGTTTTAGGCGAAACGCCTCTCTTACAAACTGTCTTGTTAGAAAAGAAATATTAACAGCAAAGAGTAAGAAACACAATAACACAATAAATCGAAACATGAAGAAATAAACTGGAAAAACTTAGCAATGCAAATAATGCGCACACATATCAATAATAGTGAATAATAATTATATATATATATATATATATATATATATATATATATATATATATATATATATATATATATATATATATATATATATATATATCGATATCGATAATATCGATAATATAAGTAGTCCGTTCAGGTAGTAAGTTACTGTAACAAGATGTTATATAAACGAGTTTTGAAGGTTCTAGAATTAGAAATGGATTTAATTTGGGGTGGTAGTTTGTTCCAGGCTTTGGCACCTGAGAACGAAAGGCTGGTTTTATATATATCGAGCCTAGCCCATGGTAGCTGTAACAAACTGTTCCTCGTGTTTTGTCTTTGACAATCCAAAAATAACATACGAAGGTAAGATGGGGTTTTATGGTGCAGAATTTTATGCATAAGTATGCATCGATTAAATGTGAACTGTTTGTTTAGGTTTAGCAGTCGGATGGTTCTAAACGTTTCGTCGGTGGGAGAGGGACCAGGCACAGTTAACTTTACCCCTCGACGATACAATGAGTTAAGTTTCTTTAAATGTACGTCACTGCATCCATCCCAGATAGTGGAGCAGTAATCACAGTGTGTCTTAATATGGGCATGGAGAAAGAGTCTTCTAGTCTCAGTGTTAACTATCTGACTTAGTTTTGATAGCAGGAATAGATTTTTAGATATTGTTTTGCATGTGTTTTCGATATGTGGTTCCCAGCTGAGCTGGTTATCTACTGTGACTCCAAGCAAACGGTGTTTTTTAACCTGATCAAGGGGCTCAGAGTTCAGGTATAATGTTAAGGGCAGGAAACCACGTTGATGTTTTTGGCGTGATGTAATTAACATACTCTTTGTCTTTTGGACACTAATTATCATATGATTATGTTGGCACCAGCTTGAAACCTCATCAAGACTTTGCTGGAGAACTTCGTTTATTTTTGGCAATTCGCTGTTTGTTGTATGTATGGTAGTGCCATCAGCAAATAAGTCACATGTTGCATCGGGATGTGAGATAGAGAATGGTAAATCATTGATAAATATGTTGAATAACAATGGGCCCAAAATTGACCCCTGAGGAACACCACACGTTACTAAACCTTCACTCGAGTAATTACCATTAAGCAAAACTTTCTGTCTTCTGTCACTTAGATAGGATGATATCAGATGTACGGTATTGGAATCAATGTGATACATCGGTAGTTTTTTTTTTAATAAGATAGAGTGGTTGACTAAATCAAAAGCTTTTTTAAGGTCAAGAAAAACTGCACCTGATAACTGAGAATTATTAATGGCTGTAAGCCATTTATCAATGATATGTATAAGGGCAGTTTGGAAGAGTGTTGCGGGCGAAACCCAGACTGCATTTTACTGAGTAGACAGTTCTCTTCTAGAAAATTTTGCATATGTGTATGGATATGTTTTTCAATAGGTTTTGAGATAACTGGTAGAATGGAGATAGGTCTATAATCATTCAATGAGTTTAAGTTTTTGCTTTTGGGAAGGGGAATGACCTTAGCTGTTTTTAACTCATCAGGGAAAATATTTTTTTGAATAAAAAGATTGTAAATGAACGTTAGAGACTCAACTATGTAGGGCAGAGCTATTTTAAGAATTTCGCAACTGATGCCATCTGAACCACATGACCTCTTTTTCATATTAGATATATATTTAAGAGAGAGAGAGAGAGAGAGAGAGAGAGAGAGAGAGAGAGAGAGAGAGAGAGAGAATGAATGAATGAATGAATGAATGAATGAATGAAACTTTATTTTCCAAGGATAAAAGAATAGGTGCGCAGACCTGTTTTCATTCTTGTTCTTGCTACACACTACAAAACAAAATAACGTACATAAAATCACTCTCTTACACACACACACGCGCGCGCCGGTGTGCAATTGCCGCGTGCACAGGTTTGTGCCAGATTAGCTTGTAGCCAAGCCAAGCCTGCACAACCCTCCACACCGGCACCCGGCACACACTGACACACACACACACACACACACACACACACACACACACACACACCGGCATAAGTATATCATGTACACATACATTCTATCACTTAAAACTATACTACAGCAAATATAAAAAGTATAAAGGATTTTGTACATAAAACTATTGTTCTCATCATAAAAATCAACACGGCTCACTCCAACAAACATACAACAGGCATACACACACACACACTGGCACACACACGAGAGAGAGAGAGAGAGAGAGAGAGAGAGAGAGAGAGAGAGAGAGAGAGAGAGAGAGAGAGAGAGAGAGATTGTTTAAGTATAAAATAACATGAAGATTTCATCTCAAAGTGTATCGTATTGTTTGGAGCTCACATTGCGTTTATCTTTTAGGAACATTGAGAGCTGTTCATATTTTTAGGTTTATAATGCTGATCCATTTCCCTCCTCTCTAAGCCAACCCCTGATCAACACACACGTCGGCGCACACAAATAAAGACGGACACATGGCGCTTCCCGCCATTAGTACGCTCTGTGGGCTGGTGTAGCGACAGAAATCCATTTCCTTCTACTTTAACACACCCTCTGATCCACACACACTGGCACACAGAAATAATGACGGACACACGGCGACTCCCGCCATTCGTAAGCTCTGTGGTCTGGCGTTGCAAAGCTATTCTGAAGAAGAAGAATATATCAGGAGCAGCGAAATGACGTCACTTCAAGCTTCTCGTCATGGCATCATTAGTCCAAAACGCCGTGTTCATATTGACGACTCGATGTAATAAAAATATAATAATACTGTTTATTGTCATTTGCCTTAAGAACATAAGGCATAGGAATGTGTGTTGGTGTCGTTACAATTACAAACACCACAGTCAACAATAAAAAATATAAAAAATAAATAATAATAATAATAAAAATTAATACTCTATCACACAATTCAATGCTCTACACAGACTGTCAAGACTTTAAGACTGAACAACTAATCTCACAAACCAATACGTACCCATTCACACACACACGCTCATCTCCCACACACACACAACACACACGCCTATTAATCTAAGAAGTCCAAGTTAATTAAAGATATATCGTTTAAAATGAAAACATAATATCATAGAGTAAATATGTCACTAATTTAGTGATCACAGTCGGGTGTAAAACTAGTTAATATATATCGTAAGACTAGGCTAATACTGATATGCACTATTCTCTCAACCAGTTCTATGATTACTAATACTGTCACTCATCACAGTACTAACATTTGACGTATTAGAGGATCAAACTTGGCAATTTTCTTGCTGATTTTCACGCCTAGGGCTTACAGGGCTTGCACACACACACACACACACACACACACACACACACACACACACACACACACACACACACACACACTCACACACACACACACACACACGCGGCGCTTTGGCGCCCAAAAGTCGTTCTCTAGCAAGGTTTGCGTAGCTAGACGTGACGTCATTTTTATCTTGTTACTTCTTTGCCATAATTTCTGCCCCGCACGCCAAAAACGTCATGTGCATGTGTTCCGGAATGCGCTTCGAACAGCCCCATTTCAAAGTCTACCGTAATTTCAATACGGTAGACAAACAAGTTGAGGATGTCATCCCAAAGTCAGTCTACCGTATTGTTTGGAGCTCAGACGCGTTTATCTTTTAGGAACATTGAGAGCTGTTCATATTTTTAGGCTTATAATGCTGATCCATTTCCCTCCTCTCTAAGCCAACCTCTGATCAACAAACACTGGCGCACAAAAAAAGACGGACACACAGCGCTTCCCGCCATTTGTGGGCTCGTATAGCAACAGGAATCCATCTCCTCCTACTCTAACCCACCCTCTGATCCACACACACTGGCACTGTTAGGTTTGTGGTTGTGTTATTCTTTTGAGAGCATGTGTGTGTTGATCATAGGAAAGACCCGATATTCATTTGAGATATTTTGGATAAGAATTACGTACCTTTTTATTAGGATTTATTTTCTTTTGCACAGAGAATTGCGATCGATTTTTGTTGTGACGCGTAGTTTCGCCAAAGACTTAGTTAGTTAGTTAGTTATTTGGGTTTAACGCCGAGCAGGCGACTAAGGCCATCTCACGGCGGTCGCCAAAGACAGTACATTATAATGTATTGTCTTCGGTTTCGCTACGATTAGACTGGAAGGTTCGAGCAGGGTCGCGATCTGTCTAGTGACCTCATATATGACGTCAAAGTTGTCGGCAACATTTCACAACATTGTATTAAATAGATAGCAGTGGAAATTTCTCGGGTGTTCTTTTTCATGAATATTAATGAGTTTTGGGTACGTTTTCTTTTTTGATTGGTTGTGTTGGGAGAATTTGCTGGATTGTTCTAGAAATCTGTAATAGTATAAAAGACCGTGTTAGGAAGTATGTGTGTACATTGTATGAGAGTGTACCAAAAGTGTTGATGCATTGAAAAGGAGACAGTGTATCAGTGAGTGGATGCATTTGTGGATGCATTGTGTGGACTGTTACTCCATTGTAGTCTACAACCTTGTGCCACGTGTAAGTACACGGGTTACTTGCGTGCACTTCTGAAAGCGCGTTGATGTTAGGAAGTATGTGTGTACATTGTATTAGAGTGTGTCAAAAGCGTTGATGCATTGTAGAGGAAACAGTGTATCAGTGAGTGGATGCATTTGTGGATACATTGTGTGGAGATCGCATCGCTGCAATAAAATATTGTTAGAACTGTTACTCCATTGTGGTCTACAACCTTGTGCGATGTGTGACGAGTTGCAGCTGAGTGAAGTTTCTTTACAAGAACCCTACGTGCGTGCGTCTGGTGTGATTGTATCATACTACGACTACGACTACGACTACAACGTAACATTTGGCACCTCCGACGGGACTTATTCAGTTGGCACAGTGGAAAGGGTAGCCGAAGACTACAGCCAGCAGTGAAACGCAGAGATGGTGACATCGAAAATGGAGACATTCCTGAGAATTGGAAAGGAATGTGGACTCGAGGGAGCTCAACTCCTCGAGTTTGTAACGGAGAGAGAAAAGGAGAGGGAAGAAGAGAAGAGACTAGAAGAAAAGGAGAGACTGGAGAGAGAAGAAAAGAGACTGGAGAGAGAAAAGGAGAGAAAGAAGAAAAGAGACTGGCGAGAGAAAAGGAGAGAGAAGAAAAGAGATTGGAGAGAGAAGAAAGAGCCAAAGTGCGTGAAATCAAGAAACTCGAAATTCAGCGAGAAGATTGAGGCAGAGAAACAGCGAGAAGAGGACAACTGAAGCAGCAGCCTGCCAAGAGAAGAAGCCGAGGATTATGCGCAGGAGGCCCTGCTTAGACAGTACGATTTCACTAATTCCGGAATTGCAAGCCTGAGGAAGGAGAAACACCCGGCCTATTCATTGAGAGAATCAAGACCTTCCTGGAGAAATGGGCAGAGCTGGCTGGCTTCAAGAAGGAGTACCAGGACCTGTGTGACCTCATCATCAAAGAACAAGTCCTCAGCGCATGTTCTAAGGACCTGGCCGCCCACCTCAGGGAGCAAAAGGACCAGTCCCTGAAGGCCCTGGCAGACTTCGCTCAAAGATACCTGGACGCCCACAAGATGAAGTTTGGGCCCGGCAAGCCGCAGTGCGGATCTACACCAGCAGAGGAAAACCACGACGTCAGAGACGCCCCGAAACACATGCCGACGGAAAGCCTGACATGTTTCCTTTGTGGAAAGAAGGGGCGCAAGGCGATACGTTGTCCTTCCAAGAGTGTTCCCGGAGTCGACAACACCAGAAGGCCCAACCAAGACCGCGGGACAACAGGCAGAAGTGATACCACGTCACAACACAGAGCCGCCGCTGTACTAGCCAATGATGTGACGTCATCTGGTGACTTTGAGTCTGGAGAAAGGCGGGTAACACTGGAGCTGATCGAGTCTTTCAGAAGGAGTGGACGTATTCCACTTGGCGATGGGGCTACATTCTTACCAGTTTCCAACATCGCGCTACCTGGGAGTAAAAGTGCCTAACATGCCGGTGGTGTCAGGATTCGTCGGCAACACAACACTGAGAGTGCTGAGAGACACGGGTTGTACGGGGTCATCGTGAGAGAGGACCTAGTAGCTGAAGACCAGAAGCTACAGGAGTGGACAACCCTTATCCTTGCAGACGGAACTGTGAGAATTATCCCCCTTGCCAAGGTCAGTGTCAACACCCCGTACCTGACAGGAGAGGTGAAGGTGTCATGCGTGAAGGCCCCAGTCTACGACCTTATCATCGGAAGCGTTGATGGTGCCAGAAATGCAGAGGATCCAGATTCGGAGTGGAGACCTGAAACCTGTACCATTACCACGAGAAGTCAAGCAAAGAAGATTCACCAGACCATCCCTCTAAAAGTGGCTGACGACACTGAAGCAGCCGTGGTGAACAGGGACAAGCTGGTGGAACTACAGAGAGCCGACCCCACGCTTGACAAGTTCCGAGGTCAGACCGAGCCCGTGACACGAAGAGGGAAGGAGATAACCTTCGAGACCAGAAAGGACATCCTGTACCGGATATCCAACAGCCATGGAGACAAGCCTGTCCGTCAATTGGTGGTTTCTGAACCTCTGAGGATGCAGGTGATGAAACTGGCCCACGATTCCATCTTAGGAGGACACCTGGGAATCAGCAAGACCTTCAACAGGATCCGAGCAATCTTTTATTGGCCTGATATAGGGGGCAACGTCAACCGATTCTGCAGGTCGTGCCAGAAGACAATCTCCAAGGGAAAGGTGCCCAAGGTTCCCCTCGAGAAAATGTCACTGATCGATATACCTTTCAAGCGGGTAGCTGTGGATCTGGTGTCAATATCTCCTCCAAGTGAAGATGGTCATCGCTACATTCTGACACTGGTGACACTGCATGGAGGAAGTCAATCGGCTGTTCAGCATCCGACACCTCACTACGACCCTTTACCACCCCACGTGTAACGGGCTGGTTGAAAAGTTTAACGGAACATTGAAGGCTATGCTGAGCAGCCAAGGTTGTGGCATAGATACATCAATGCCTTGCTCTTCGCATATCGTGAAGTTCCCCAAGATTCTCCCCCTTTGAATGACTGTACGGCAGGACTGTAAAAGGACCAATGCATATCTTGAAGGACCTATGGACCAAGGATATCGACGTGCCTGAGGTAAAGATCAGCTACCAGTATGTTTTCGACCTAGAGAAGCTGGAGGATACCCTCAGGATGGCTCGAGAAGAATTGGAGAAAGCGCAGAACAAGGGAAAGCATTACTATGATCGTAAAGCGAAACCTCGTCGGTTGCAGCCAGATGACCAGGTCTTGGTTCTTCTCCCCACCGACAAGAAGAAGCTGCTGATGCAGTGGGAGGGAGCGTATGTAGTTGACGCAGTGGTTGGCATCAACCACTACCGAGTCAAAGTCAACAACAAGATGAAGATTTACCACGCGAATCTGCTGAAGAAGTACGCCGAGAGAGGTCGTCAGGACAAACCACAACAAGCGGCATCGGTGCGTCTGGCTGCTGACGAGAGACTAGACGACGAAAACATGTTCGACCTTAATGAACTCCGCAACAAGGAGGGTGTACAAGACATCCAGTTCGGTCAGAACTTGACCCAGGCACAACAAGGAGAGCTGAGAGTCCTAACTTCAGAGTTCAAGCATCGGGTTCGCCTGACCCGGGGACAACAGACACCATCCAGCATGAAGTTAATCTGACGTTAAACGAGCCGGTTCGCAGCAAGCCGTATCGTCTGCCTTACAACACGAAGGAAGACCTAAGGAAGGACATCAAGGAGATGCTGGACCTGAGAGTCATCAAGGAGTCCAAGTCGCCACTGGTCATCGTGATGAAACTAGATGGATCCAAATGGGTTTGTGTGGACTATCGTACACTCAATAAGCGGACAGTATTCGACCCGGGACCATTAACCCTTGAACTATCTGAATTGTGCCCATCTCATGTTTTGGCGAAGTTCTTGCAGAACTTTGACATTAAGTTACAGTCTATCAAGGGTTCGCAGAACTTTGGAGCATATTACCAGAGCAGAGCAGTTTAAAGAAACATCTCTTTGTTCAGGACAGTTAAAGGAACTGTGAGACAATTATTTCAGAGCAGTTTATTTGATTTAAGTTTTGGTGTGAGATTGTTAGTGTTTGTTATTCTGTGAAGTTTGACACAGCCACAACCGTCTTCTGAGATTTGAGAAGAAATTTTGTCAAATTTCGTTCTAAAAAAGGGGGCAATGTTACAATTTGTGGTTGTGTTATTCTTTGAGAGCATGTATGTGTTAATCATAGGAAAGATCCGATATTCATTTGAGTTATTTTGGATAAGAATCGCGTACCTCTTTAGTAGGATTAATTTTCTTTTGCACGGAGAATTGCGATCGATTTTTGTTATGACGCGTAGTTTTGCTACGATTAGACTGGAGGGTTCGAGCAGGGTCGCGATCTTTCTAGCGTCAAAGTTGTCGGCAACATTTCGTAACATTGTATTAAAAGCGCTTAGATAGTAGTGGAAATTTCTCGGGTGTTCTTTTTCATGAATATTAATGAGTTTTGGTTACGTTTTCTTTTCTGATTGGTTGTGTTGGGATAATTTTCTGGATTGTTCTAGAAATCTGTAATAGTATAAAAGACCGTGTTAGGAAGTATGTGTGTACATTGTATGAGAGTGTACCAAAAGTGTTGATGCATTGAAAAGGAGACAGTGTATCAGTGAGTGGATGCATTTGTGGATGCATTGTGTGGACTGTTACTCCATTGTAGTCTACAACCTTGTGCCACGTGTAAGTACACGGGTCACTTGCGTGCACTTCTGAAAGCGCGTTGATGTGTGTGTGTGTGTGTGTGTGTGTGTGTGTGTGTGTGTGTGTGTGTGTGTGTGTGTGTGTGTGTGTGTGTGTGTGTGCGTATTAGTGCGTGCGTGCGCGCGCTCCAAACAACTCCAAGAGGCCAGAGATATCCAGAGAGAGGGATTCGTAGCTTCCCTTGTTTCGATTTTAATTTCCACCGCGCATGTCCGTCGATGAAGTTTCACTGCTGTCTTCCGGTATTTCGTTCGATTCACGCGTCTGCTTCAAAGTTCTAATTGTTTTGGTTTCCAGAAAGGCTTTCTATTGTTTTTCCGAAACAATAACCATGCCAGGAAAACACTGTGAAACAATAAACATGCCAGGAAAAAACTGTGCTGTTGTTGGATGCGGTACGTGGAGTGTAAGGTGTCGGGGTGTGCATTGTGTTAAGTTACGCCAACGCAAAAATCCTGAATGGGAGCAGGCACTCGTCCTGGATATCAACAGAAGTGACCCCAGTTTCAACATCGAGAATGCGTGCATTTGCTCTCGCCACTTTGAAGAAGAATGTGTCCAGACTTCAGGTTGGTGCTAATTTTATTATTATTATGATAATTCTGACTGATGAATGTCAAACTGTGACCCATTCGGCCATTGGCAGTGTTTTCTGCACGCTGACAGACTCACAAAGTATTCATCATTCATGGTTGAATCGGTGTGCAGTTTTCTTTCATGTAGGGCGGGCAACTTCACACACACTGACACAGGTCTCAAGAATCTGCTGCACTTTAGTGTTTCTTTGTAACTCTTTCCTAGATGACATTATCATAATAGCTGGTGTTAATGCGTGTGTGAATAAAATGTTAACAAGCTTATTCTATAAAATACTTGTTTTGTAACAGTGCGAATCAAAAAAGATCTGGGGATAACGTTTGATGCATCTTTACTTTTTGACTTACTTATATATACTACAGGTGGCAATTATAATAAAGCAAACAAAATGTTAGGAATAACAAGAGATCCTTTGACTTTCTTCAGGAAGATACATGTATTCAGTTATATAAAACAATGATGAGGCCACATCTCGAATATGGTATTGTAATATGGAGTCCACAACTTAAGTTAAAAGACAGTCTATAGCTATTGAGAAAGTGCAAAGTTGACCCACAAAACTAGTTAAAAGTTGTAAAAACCATATGAAAACCACTACAAATACTAAATCTCCCAAATTTAAAATATAGACGTTATCATGGTGATTTAATACAGCTGTACAAGATTATTACTAACATTGACGACTTGGATTACTTACAACACTAATGTAACCAGAAATCATGAACTGAAGACTAATGTAAATTATAGCAGAACTAACGTTAGGAAGCATTGTTTTATTAATCATGTTGTTAAATACTGGAATGCACTAGACCCAGTAACAAGAAGAGCACCCAATGTTAAAATGTTTAAAAGCCTTCTGGATCTTATTAGAATGATGGGATGCTTTGATTATGATTAGTGCAAATTGCATGTCGCATAAACCCCAACGTATTAATATTTTTGTAAACATGACGGGGCACTGGAAAGGCTTCACGGCCGAATATACTTATATAGTCCCTATACCTATACCTTGGTCTCTGTTCTCATGTTTCAATTGTATGCTCTTATTTCAGGTACAAGTGGAAGACACTCCCTGGTGCCAGGAAGCCTGCCTACAAGATTGATGCCAACAAAAAGTGTGGAAACTCCCAAGCCCCCACCCAGAAAGCCTCCAGTGAGTAACATGCAGATTGTCTCTTGAACTCGTACCAAATTTGTAATATACATGTAACAACACAGATCAAAGATGACTTGAGTTAGTTCTAAAACAAATGTGCTCAGATTTGTGCACAATGACACTGTGGGCCAGCTTTGCTTGCTGCATTTTATATTTTTTTAAACATCAGATTCAGTGCAATGAAATATACAATTTGAGTTTTCTGCTTAATTTTTACGTTGCTTTAGTAAAGTATCTTAATGTTACATTATTATAGTTTCTGTTTTTGTTTCAACCTAGACTTTGTTTATATTTTTATTTTATTTTTATAATTATACTCCAATTTAATCTACTAGTGAATATTCATGGTCTCATTTACTAGATATTATTATTTTTTGTTAATGTTTAACATTTTATGTATTTACTATTCTATTACCACTTATTATTAAATTTGCGATGGATATTATTCTTACATGACAGTAATATACGTGTAAGTTCATGTTTTTGCAATGTTGCAATTTACTTTGTTATCCTTTACTAGTAGGCCAATGATAATCTATTATAATTATATTACATTATATTACCCTGTTATAGTTACTATAATATTACCCTGTTATAGTTACTATAATATTACCCTGTTATAGTTACTGTAATATTACCCTGTTATAGTTACTGTAATATTACCCTGTTATAGTTACTGTAATATTACCCTGTTAGTGTTACTATAATATTACCCTGTTAGTGTTACTATAATATTACCCTGTTAGTGTTACTACAATATTACCCTGTTAGTGTTACTATAATATTATCCTGTTAGTGTTACTATAATATTACCCTGTTAGTGTTACTATAATATTACCCTGTTATAGTTACTATAATATTACCCTGTTAGTGTTACTATAATATTACCTGTTAGTGTTACTATAATATTACCCTGTTAGTGTTACTATAATATTACCCTGTTAGTGTTACTATAATATTACCCTGTTAGTGTTACTATAATATTACCCTGTTAGTGTTACTATAATATTACCCTGTTAGTGTTACTATAATATTACCCTGTTATAGTTACTATAATATTACCCTGTTATAGTTAATATAATATTACCCTGTTATAGTTACTATAATATTACCCTGTTAGTGTTACTATAATATTACCCTGTTAGCGTTACTATAATATTACCCTGTTAGCGTTACTATAATATTACCCTGTTAGCGTTACTATAATATTACCCTGTTAGTGTTACTATAATATTACCCTGTTAGTGTTACTATAATATTACCCTGTTATAGTTACTATAATATTACCCCGTTAGCGTTACTATAATATTACCCCGTAAGCGTTACTATATTACCCCGTTAGCATTACTATAATATTACCCTGTTATAGTTACTATAATATTACCCTGTTAGTGTTACTATAATATTACCCTGTTATAGTTACTATAATATTACCCTGTTATAGTTACTATAACATTACCCTGTTATAATTACTATAACATTACCCTGTTAGTGTTACTATAATAATACTCTGTTAGTGTTACTATAATATTACCCTGTTAAAGTTACTATAATATTACCCTGTTAGTGTTACTATAATAGGTAAGGGAAGTGGCGCAGTGGTTAAGGCGTCTGCCTCCAATGCCAAAGTTGTGAGGTTCGATACCGGGTTCCGGCGTTGGATTTTTCTCCTCTGGTAAGTGTCACCGTCTGGGCAGTGGGCAGATGTTCACATCTGCACGGGACATAGACGACCCCGGCCCCCACGAGTCCCCTGCTGCCTTGCAGGCCTGGCCGCTTGGCTGCGGAAAGGCTAAGGGAGGAAACCCCTGACATCAAAGCCCCCTTGTCTCTGGGGAAGGCTTTTGAGCCAGAGACTAAGACAAGGACAGTCTGATATAAAACCTACGACCTGAGGACCTCGATGCCACCGTCCCAGCTTGCTAGGCCATGGCAAACGAACCAAGGGTTTAAAGGGTGAGGCCAGTACTGCGCACACTGCACTCCACCAAAAAGCTCCACCGCGCAGGCTTTAGGAAACGCCCACGGACTATGACACTTAAAATGCCTGCAGATGACGTGGGCAAGCCCTATAGAAATCTTCGTTCGCGAAGTCAAGCCATGATGATGATTACTATAATATTACCCTGTTATAGTTACTATAATATTACCCTGTTAGTGTTACTATAATATTACCCTGTTAGTGTTACTATAATATTACCCTGTTAGTGTTACTATAATATTACCCTGTTAGTGTTACTATAATATTACCCTGTTATAGTTACTATAATATTACCCTGTCATAGTTACTATAATATTACCCTGTTATAGTTACTATAATATTACCCTGTTATAGTTACTATAATATTACCCTGTTATATTTACTATAATATTACCCTGTTATAGTTACTATATTACCCTGTTAGTGTTATTATAATATTACCCTGTTATAGTTACTATAATATTACCCTGTTATAGTTACTATAATATTACCCTGTTAGTGTTACTATAATATTACCCTGTTAGTGTTACTATAATATTACCCTGTTATAGTTACTATAATATTACTCTGTTATAGTTACTATAATATTACTCTGTTAGTGTTACTATAATATTACCCTGTTATAGTTACTATAATATTACCCTGTTAGTGTTACTATAATATTACCCTGTTAGTATTACTATAATATTACCCTGTTATAGTTACTATAATATTACCCTGTTAGTGTTACTATAATGTTACCCTGTTATAGTTACTATAATATTTCCCTGTTATAGTTACTATAATATTACCCTGTTATAGTTACTATAATATTACCCTGTTATAGTTACTATAATATTACCCTGTTATAGTTACTATAATATTACTCTGTTATAGTTACTATAATATTACCCTGTTATAGTTACTATAATATTACCCTGTTATAGTTACTATAATATTACTGTTAGTGTTACTATAATATTACCCTGTTATAGTCCTATAATATTACCCTGTTAGTGTTACTATAATATTACCCTGTTAGTGTTACTATAATATTACCCTGTTATAGTTACTATAATATTACCCTGTTATAGTTACTATAATATTACCCTGTTATAGTTACTATAATATTACCCTGTTATAGTTACTATAACATTACCCTGTTATAGTTACTATAATATTACCCTGTTAGTGTTACTATAATATTACCATGTTAGTGTTTGTAACGCACGCAGACTTGCCCACAGTCGCACGTACAGACTCTCACGCAACAGACGCATACACCTCCACTGACTCAGACGGGCGCATTCATGCGGTAAAACACAACACACGGGCTCCCTTTCTAAAGTAACCTTTATAATACAATATAAAAGAAAAGAAACGCTTTAAAGTCTATCAAACTATATACACTGCTCTACTATCACACACACACACAAATCACAATATCTTTGCCAGGCTAGGTTTTAGTCTCTCACTGTCTCCAACCTGTTTGATGTTATTGCCTGGTTACGTTGGTCCTTCTCACGTCTAGGCGTGAAAGTCCTTCGTCGTACGCTTCTTCTTGCCGTCCTGTCTCTTTGGCACGGACGTCCTCGTTCTCGTACGGTAGCGCAGTTCTCGCTTTGACTCGGGTGTCTTGGTCCCGGTCAGACTCACTCTCAGTTAAGAGCTGGAGGGATGACCTCACGTAGGTCCCACCTGTGACTCGACGTCTCGGCGTCCGTCGTTCCACTCTTTACAAGAACTCTGAATAGATAACAAAAGTCCCAACGTAACACTTGCTAAACACACAACATATTGGATCAATGAGAAATGTCACGTAACCGGGCTGATACAAATAACTCATACGTTCATTCACACACACACACGTGCTTCATAAACTGTCTATTTCCGTAACACCCCTATATCTCTGTCACTATCTTGAAACAGACTATAGCCTAACATTCTTGCTATACATTACTCTATACACTGGAAAAGACTATGCTTAATCAACCACGTACTATCTTCATAGCGGCTTAGACATACACACCTCACATTCCTTTAGTTATCTATCGCGGTAAACAACTGTATACAAAAACACCGGTTACTTCCCCGAATCTAAACATACATAACTAAACCAAACCGGAACACCGCTATACAACCACATTACTCTTACCAACGCATACTGTCTTTAACTAAACAACTATCAATACTACATTTATAGAAACATACCTGAAATCTAGGCTTCAGAGTCTTGGAATGCGGGCTAGGTATCTCAAACACAACCGTTCCATACGACAAGACATCCCGCACTACCGATCTAGACCTCTGACAGACACAGCTTCCGCCTAGAACTCACTAAACAGAACTCACTAAAATTCCGTGCTAACCGTTCCTTAGAAATTCCACGTGCGTCTAGTGCCACACGGACTATCGGCACAAACAAACCGTTAACAAAACCCGTACCGTACTAACCCTAATGTATGAGCACTATGCACGAGCATAGAGCTTCATCACAGTGTTACTATAATATTACCCTGTTATAGTTACTCTAATATTACCCTGTTATAGTTACTCTAATATTACCCTGTTATAGTTACTATAATATTACCCTGTTATAGTTACTATAATATTACCCTGTTATAGTTACTATAATATTACCCTGTTATAGTTACTATAATAGTACCCTGTTAGTGTTTCTATAATATTACCCTGTTATAGTTACTATAATATTACCCTGTTATAGTTACTATAATATTACCCTGTTATAGTTACTATAATATTACCCTGTTATAGTTACTATAATATTACCCTGTTATTGTTACCATAATATTACCCTGTTATAGTTACTATAATATTACCATGTTATAGTTACTATAATATTACCTTGTTATAGTTACTAAAATCATCATGGCTTGACTTCGCGAACGAAGATTCTATAGGGCTTGCCCACGTCGTCTGCAGGCATTTTCGTGACTGCGGAGGCCAATCCGGGACAGGCAGGTTCGACCGCAGTGGCTGCAGGGGAAGGTCTGGTCAGGGTTCTGAGTTACGACAACTCTGTTTTTTTTCTTCTCCTGAGCCGCTTGTCCTTGAGGTTAGCTCTGCGAGAGTCCTCAAAGGAGACGGCTGCCTTGTGAATGGTGGCGCGCCAGGTGTCACGGTCCGCAGCAAGCGAAGACCACTGGCGGTGGTCGATTTGGCAGGCACTAAGTGACTTCTTGAGACCGTCTTTGTATCTCTTCTTTGGTGCCCCTCTGTCTCGGTGTCCAGTGGCGAGCTCGCCGAACAGAGTGATCTTGGGTAGGTGATGATCCTCCATCCTGGAGACGTGCCCCGCCCAGCGAAGCTGTGTCCACAGCACCAAAGCCTCGATGCTCAAAGTTTCCGCCTGTTCAAGGACCTCGACGTTCGTGACATAGTCACTCCAGTGAATGCTGAGGATGGTACGCAGGCAGCGCTGGTGAAAGCGTTCGAGGAGTCGTAGTTGGCTGCGGTAGAGGGTCCAGGACTCGGAACCGTACAGCAGAGTGGTGAGGACGACAGCTCTGTACACGCTGATCTTGGTGCCTTTTTTCAGCTGTTGATTGTGCCACACCCGCTTGAATAGTCGCCCGAAAGCACTGTTCGCTTTTGCCAGCCTGTTGTCCAGCTCCTTGTCCAGCTTGGCGTCTGACGTGATGATGCAGCCGAGGTAGGTAAACTGGTGTACAGACTTCAGCTCGGACTCGCCGATGGTGATGTGGGGAGGGCGATGCTCTTTCTTGGGTGCTGGCTGATGAAGGACCTCTGTCTTTTTCAGACTGACCTCAAGTCCAAAGAGTTGGGCGGCATCTGCGAAGCAGGACGTAATGCGCTGCAAGGCTCTCTCTGTGTGTGCAACGAGGGCAGCGTCATCAGCAAAAAGCAGCTCACCAATCAGTTGGTCTAGGGTTTTCGTGTGGGCCTGCAGTCGTCTGAGGTTGAACAGGCGGCCATCGAGACGATACCTGATGTACACTGCGTCGTCATCGTCGAGGTCCACTGTGGCCTGCTTCAACATCATGCTGAAGAAGATGGTGAAGAGGGTCGGTGCCAGCACGCAGCCTTGCTTCACGCCGTTGCGAATGGGGAATGGTTCTGAGAGGTCACTGTTTAGTCTGACCTGGCCTTGCTGGTCCTCGTGGAGCTGGACGATCATGTTGAGGAACTTTGGAGGACAGCCTAGTCGCTCCAGGATCTGCCACATACCTTGCCTGCTCACAGTGTCAAACGCTTTTGTTAGGTCGACAAACGTTACGTACAGCCCTTTGTTCTGCTCAAGGCACTTCTCCTGAAGCTGTCTCAGCACAAAGACCATGTCGGTGGTACTCCTGTTGGCTCTGAAGCCACACTGGCCCTCTGGGAGGTGGTCTTCAGCGATGGCAGGTACCAGCCGATTCAGGAGCTACCTTGCGAGAATTTTCCCGGCAATGGACAGCAGGGTAATTCCACGATAATTAAAGCAGGCAGACTTCTCTCCTTTGTTCTTGTACAGGGTGATGATGACTGCATCACGGAGATCCTTTGGTAGTGTTCCTTTTTCCCAGCAGCAGAGAAAGAGGTCGTGGAGCTTGTTGTGCAGTGCTGGACCTCCATGTTTCCATATCTCTGGCGGGATTCCGTCAATGCCTGCTGCTTTGCCACTCTTGAGCTGGTGGATGGCTGTGGGCGGTTCGTCCAATTCAACCTTTAGTGGAAGGTGTGGGATTTGGAAGATGACTGTTTCTTGAACACTGCGCTCAGCGCCGAAGAGGTCCTGAAAGTATTCCGACCAGCGGTTCAAGATGGAGGTATTATCTGTGTGTCCATCAGCGCTTCGCACGGGACTTTGTACCAGGTGCCTAGGGCCATACACTGCTTTCAGTGCTTCGTAGAAGCCCCTGTAGTCACCGTTGTCAGCGCAGAGCTGGGTCCTCTGTACGAGTCTGGACCACCACTCGTTCTGGAGTTTTCTAAGCTTGAGCTGGAGACTGCTGCAGATGAGGCGGAAGGCAGACTTCTTCACAGGGCAGGAAGGCTGGGCTAGGTGGGCCTGGTGGGCGGCTCTTTTTTTTTTTGCTAGAAGTTCCTGGATCTCTACGTCGTTTTCGTCAAACCAGTCTTTGTTCCTCTTTCTAGCAAAGCCCAAGACTTCCACAGAAGATTTTACAATAGCAGTTTTCAGTTGTTCCCAGAGTGTTTCAGGGGAGGAGTCTGCTGGATCAACTGTGTCTTTGAGCATGCGCTGTAAATCGGCCTGAAGGGCAGCTTTCTTGTCGTCACGCTGAAGGCTAGCAACATCAAGCTTTTTCTTGGGGGGGGGGGGGGGGGCCCTTTCTTGGGTTTCAGCTTGAGGCGGAGCCTGAGTTTGCAGCGAACAAGGCGGTGGTCAGTGTGGCACTCTGCGCTGGGCATCACTCTGGTGAGGAGGACGTCACTGCGGTCCCTCTGACGCACTAGGACATAGTCGATAAGGTGCCAGTGCTTGGAGCGAGGATGCATCCAGGTGGTCTTTCGACTGTCCTTTTGCTGGAAAGTAGTGTTGGTGATGACAAGTTGCTGCTCTGCACAGAGCTCCAACAGTAGGCGACCATTGTCATTGCAGTTCCCAACGCCATGCTTGCCGAGGACTCCTTTCCAGGCTTCAGAGTCTTGGCCCACTCTGGCGTTGAAGTCGCCAAGGATGATGACTTTGTCGTATGCAGGGGTGCTCTGCAGGAGGCTGCGCAGGTCAGAGTAGAACTTGTCTTTTTCTGCAGGCTCTGCCATGAGGGTTGGGGAGTACACACTGAGAAGGGTGACGTATTGCTGGTGTCTCAGTGGGAGGCGCATGGACATGATGCGGTCGGAGTGACCCGTTGGTAGGTTTTCCAACTTAGTCGCAATGGGGGTCTTCACCATGAAGCCCACGCCTGAGAGCCGTCTTTCTGATGCGGGCCTGCCTGACCAGTAGAGGGTGTAGCCAGCGCCAAGTTCTTGGAGGCTGCCTTCCTCCGGGAGGCGTACTTCGCTGAGCGCAGCGATGTCGATGTTTAACCTCCGCAATTCATGGGCAATGAGGGCGGAGCGACGCTCAGGGCGTCTGCTGTCTGCTGTGTCGAGCATGGTTCGGATGTTCCAGCATGCTACGTTGAGTCCGGTCGTGGTCGTCATGAGAGTGGATCCGTTGTTTTTTCTTGTTTTCTGACCGCATGAGAAGATGCCCGTTGACCGCGGCTAGCCAACTGGGGTTACGAGGGGATGAGCTTTGGTTAGGCCACCTTTTCTAGGCCCCTCTCCGATTGGAGCAAGCAGTGCTGTCCCTTGGTCGTTCAGGGTGTGCCGAGTGACGTTGTCATCCCCAGGTCAACATCAGGCCACCAATATCCTGAACCGCCTGCATGCAGGTTTGAGACTGCGGCTTCCAGTGACATCTTTCACCTGCCGTTTTGCCCCTTGCCCATCGCTACAGGACTTGGAAAGTTCAGTGTCATAGTCCGTGGGCGTTTCCTAAAGCCTGCGCGGTGGAGTTAGTTAGTTATTTGGGTTTAACGCCGAGCAGGCGACTAAGGCCATCTCACGGCGGTGCGCGGTGGATCTTTTTGGTGGAGTGCAGTGTGCGCAGTACTGGCCCCACCCTTTAAACCCTTGGTTCGTTTGCCATGGCCTAGCAAGCTGGGACGGTGGCATCGAGGTCCTCAGGTCGTAGGTTTTATATCACACTGTCCTTGTCTTAGTCTCTGGCTCAAAAGCCTTCCCCGGAGACACGGGGGCTTTGATGTCAGGGGTTTCCTCCCTTAGCCTTTCCGCAGCCAAGCGGCCAGGCCTGCAAGGCAGCAGAGTCGAGTTACTATAATATTACCCTGTTATAGTTACTATAATATTACCCTGTTAGTGTTACTATAATATTACCCTGTTAGTGTTATACTTACTACTTGTGATTCTATTTTTATTTTTAATTTTAATTCCAATAAACTACTTGTTTATATTTTGCCTCATGCATATGGGTATAAATTATTAATAATATTGATTTCTAATAGTAACTGGGACATTATTTGTATTCTTACATCTACTATTCTATAACTTATTAATCTATTTACATTTTAAGATTGAGGTTGATTTGATAAATTAATATAATAGTTATTGATTCAGTTATTCTTATAATTACTATTTATTCAGTTATTCAATTTATCCATTTTTGTGTCTGTGGGAAGGGGGCTATAAACTACAAATAAGTAAACAGTGTCGGCCTAAATATATGAATACAACAGAAGCCTTGGTGGCAGTGCTAAACATTAAAAAGCAAAGCTATTTATATTTTAATTTATTAGATTTGATTATCTCTATTTGTGTTCTGAAAAGCAATTTACAATGGTCAGTAGAAATTAAAGCTGCCAATGCTGTAAATTATTGATACTTTGATCATGCATGTATGACTGATTGCTATAAAAATTAAAGCGCATGGATGCCAAGATAAAAAAAACATGACCCAATATTGTTGCAGTTGGAGAGACTACCGCCCTCTATCCCAGAGCTGGTTGTCTACTACACCTTCGGGGAGATCCAAGCTGCTGCAGAGAGATTGCCTTCACCTTGGATAAAGGTTTGCAGCACAGAGAAAGAGATTGTGGTTGGTGTCGTGGAAGGCAGTGCGCTGAAGGTAAAAGTCAGCATAAACCCAGATTTTGTGGCTACAGTGACTGTACATGACTTCACAGTACCCGGTGAAAAAAGAACCCTGGAGACTGTATCTCTGACAAACTTTCTGACAGAGCTATTAACAAGGACCATATGCAAGGGCGTGACTGCGCAAACCTTGCAAATTTTCCCGCCAAGGGTCATTTGTACTTTCGCCACATTGTGTGTCTCTCAGCTGATGTGCACACATCCACTGTAAGATCCAACAAGTGTGCTTGGCTGCTTGATACAAATGATAGCGACATGTGTGCGCACTGCCGGTATACTGAAACACTTTTGAAGAAGAAGTTGGAGAGAGCGGTCCGTGCCGAGAAAACCCCAGTGTGTGCCAATAACCCCTTAAAACTTTCAAACAGCGTACTCAAGAAAGCATTCAAGGAGGCACGGAAACATTCCAAAGCGTTCGAAAATAAGCTTGAAAAATTTAGAAAAGAAATGGCATCTGAAAGTGTTGCAGTCAGTGCTTCTGTGCACAAGTCACTGCAGACAGTGATTAACGACAAAGTTGGATCTTTGAACAACCCCCTGACAAAGCTTTTCTGGGAAGAGCAGCTCAAGGCTTTCAGCTGCAAGAAGAAAGAAGGTATGCGCTGGCATCCAATGATGGTGAGGCTGGCCATACTGCTCCACAGCAGAAGCCCTGCAGCTTACGACACCCTCAGAAAGACTGGAGTGCTGCGTCTGCCAGGCCAGTCAACTCTGCAGGACTACACGAACGTCTTCAAACCCTCTGCTGGCTTCAGCAGGAACACCCTCGACTCCATCACAGAAGCTACAAAGAACTTCACAGATGAAGAAAGATTTGTTGCCTTGCTTCATGATGAGATGTCGGTGAAGGCGGACCTTGTGTTTGATCAGCGTTCTAATGAGCTGGTGGGATTTGTGAATGGTACAGAGGAACTGGCAACACATGCCCTAGTTTTCTATGTGGTGGGGATTAACACAAACCTTAAGACAAGCCTTGGATTTTTTCCTAATTCCAGTGCCACAGCAGATGATCTGTACCCAGTGTTCTGGAGGGCCATCGGTCTTCTTGAGAAAGTGTGCCACCTAAAGGTTGTGTCTTCCACAAGCGACAAGGCCACCCCAAACCAGAGGCTGTACGACATGCAGGGAGTGGGACAAACCTACAAAACAGTAAACATCTTCTCCACAGACAGGGAGGTGTTTTTCATTTCAGATGCACCCCACCTGATGAAAACTGTGCGCAACAACCTCAGCAACTCTGGAGCTGGCCAAAACACCAGGTATCTGTGGAAAAATGGAAAACACCTTCTGTGGAAGCATGTACTTGATGTTTACCACAGGGACTGTGCACAAGAGCTGAAACGGACACGGCTGACTTATCATCATGTCCACCTGACACCATCATCCGTGATGAATGTTCGTCTTGTGGTTCAGGTTTTGGGTGAGAGGGTGGGGAAAGTCATGAAGGAATATAGAGGAGAGGAATGCCAGGAGACAGCAAATTTCATCCTTATGATGGACAGGTTTTTTGACTGTATGAATGTGAGGGCAAAAGATGAGGGGAAGCGTTCAAGAAAACCTGCGCTGAACCCATACACAAGCATTGACGATGACAGATTTGCTTTCTTTGCCGATACGCTGCAGTTTTTTCTCGATTGGAAGCAGTCTGTTCAGGAAAGGCCAGGATTCTCTCAGACTGAAAAAAAAATGTTCATTTCGCAGCAGACGTTCAAGGGATTATGCATGACACTGAGAGCCTTTCCAGAACTTTGCAGATACTTCCTTCAGAATGGAGTGGAGTTTGTGCTGAGCAACCGGTTCTGCCAGGATCCCCTGGAGAAGCATTTTGGGAGGCATCGTGGAATTGGACGACGGTGTGACAACCCTTCTCTTTGGGCATTTTTGCACAATGAAACCAAGCTGCGCATACAGAGAAGTCTTGCAGTTGCCATTCAGCCCAAAGGGAACACCTCGAATGAGCAAGGAGAATCTGAGATCATGATAAGCAAACAGTCCATTGAAAAAAGAAAGCGCTGAGACTTCTTTTGATGCAAGTGTGTTTATGATGTGTTTGGAATTGGTGTGAAAAGCAGCATTAAGGCTTAGCTTACCTGAACTTGAAGTGTGTGTGTGTGTGTACAACTTGCTGTACAACATTGTTTTCAAACTAGTAAACCTCATGGGCTAAATGTAGCACCTTTTTATTACCAGTATATTGTGTAAGTGTGTTCATGCTTCATGTCATAAAATATGCTTAGTTGCCAGAAGAGCTGCGCACCGGTTTTAACCGCATTTTTTTATTTTTATT
This sequence comes from Semisulcospira habei, assembly GCA_036245525.1. Taxonomy (NCBI): domain Eukaryota; kingdom Metazoa; phylum Mollusca; class Gastropoda; family Semisulcospiridae; genus Semisulcospira; species Semisulcospira habei. The sequence continues at coordinate 53,532,056 of BTPG01000004.1, read as the reverse complement.
TTTTGCTTGAGCCCGTATTTTGTACCGATTAACCGTCATTTTGTATGCATATTTTATTTCTGGCATTGGCTGTATATGTCAATTTTTCAGCATAAAAGCTAAATAATAATTAATGCACTAAAAACAAACTTAACTGGTACGGAAAAACACCTTGGGCAGAGAGAAAAAGAGGGAGGTAGGGAGAGAATTTACAACTGATATTTAGGTCTATCAATTATTAATTTTTTTTAATATAATATGCTTTGTTTTACAAGTTAAAAGTGAATATATACACGATTTTGCATTACTTTATTCACCCAAACCGGTTTACTGAACCAATGAAAATGAAAACCGCAGTTCGATTATAAACAAGTTAAACCGCATAGCTCTAGTTGCCAGTATTTCATCATTCCGTGTGCAGGAGACATTTTTTGGTTTGTTTCCTGTGTACAATATCTTTTCGTTTTGAAATGTTGTGCTTTTATAAGTTTATTCCTTTTTCTTAATTCGTTCATTTACATGATGTTGAATACCTTTTACATGCGTGCGTTGCTGTTAACTGTTGTACCGTGTGCTAACAGTGGGGTGCGTCACAGGGTGTAATTTTACTGTTTGGGCATTTTGTAAATTTTCTATGAAAGTGCAAGTGTGTTGCTACAAGTTTTTGAAATACAAAAGAAAACTTGTGATTGTAATGGATACCCTTTTATTGTTTAGGTTTGTGGCACCCATTGTGAACTTTGATTTTGTTTATAATGTGTTTTTACCGAATATCTTGTATGTAATGTAAAAATAAAGCACATAAACACAGAGTTTTATTTTTATTTGGTACCAACAGATTTATTTACATGGTACAACGTGTTAACAAAGCATATATATATGTAAATAAATTGTCTCTTATGCACAATACATGCATTTTCATGCCTTAAAAATTAACAAAAATATCGACAGTGTCAATCGGCAAAAACTTGCCTTTTTTTAGCCTCATGTCACACTTATGGGATACCTTTTCAGAGAATCGCCCATTTACATTCTCTAGTCGAGAAAAATAAAGTAGCCAAGGAAGTGCTTGTTTCATGAAACCTAGCATTATGACAGGATTGTTCTTGTACTCAAATTTACATCATAGACTAATGTGCGAACATAGCTTTTACCTTTATTTTGCATTTTGTCTCATACGCTTTCGGAGTGCTTTTTCTCTTTTTTCTTTATGAGTCTGTCTGTAGTAATCATCCATGAAAGTTTTGCATTTGTGATGTGCTCTTTTTTTGAAATACAAAAATGTCATGTCTCGCAGAAGTTTTTCTTTGAGTTTTTCTTGTGCGCGCACTTCATATATTTGGTTGTAGAAGGCTGTCGAAACTTCATCCAAGGACACACACTCTTGAAAGAAGCCTCAAAAGACAATCGGATAGCGAATCCACTGTACAAACTTCTGAACTTTGTCTCAAGAGCTTCAAACAAGAGTTCAATGCTTGGATGAAGTTTTATCAACCCACCTCTGTCGAGCATCTCTATCATGCTACCCTTTCTTGCCTCGTCCACTGAAAGGTGCTCAACACACTCTAAAATTACATGTTTTTCTTCACTGTCTCTCAACCTGTATGCTTTTTGCCTTAGCTTCTGTACAACTGCTCCACCGATGTAGCTGGTGACATCTTTTTCATTTTCACTCAAAGGGTTCGCAAGCACCTGCCTCTCAGTTCTTTTAGCACAAAATGCATCACTAAGCATCTCCTGAAACTATAAAAAAAATCCATGGAGACACATCTGGTCCAAGAAGGTTGTTGATCGGTTCAGTATTTGCAGAATCTAGTACGGCAGCATGAAACTTGGTCCAGGCCTTTTCCTTGTTGCCAGTCTTGAAACAGGTGTCTGGCACCTCTAGGCACTTGTCCAGGAATTGCAACCTGAATACCAGCTCCAGTCCTAAACATACAACAGGGTTCATTCAATAGAAAAAAAAAACAAAAAACGCATGGGTCAGTGGGCCCATAGTATGACATTTCAATGGGCCCCAACTATATCTTGACGTTATCACTCATCTAAACATAATTAATCATTATATCATAATTAATTTAAAATATAATGTCTTATTTTATTTTTTAAATATTTTTTTCTGTGTCGTTAATTATATTTTTTTGCTTTTGGTTTAATGGTGTCCTCAACAGAACACCAAGAATAAGGGAATTTCTTGCATCTTGCAGCCACCATGTCATTAGTCCTATTAACTCTTTTTATGTTATTGTTTGTTTATATATAACAATTAATTCATAAACTAATTGCAAAATATTTATATTTTGGCAGGTTATTTTAAAGTTTTAGAAAAGTCACAAATCTGTACAAACTCGGGAAGTTATTTTTACGATCAAAATTTTTTAAAATTCATTTTATATAGCTTAAGACTATTTTCTTTTCTTTTTTTATTTTATTTTTAAAGTAAAGTGGTGTCACTGCTGATTTTTTATTTTTATTTATTTTATTTTTTTGTGGGATTCTGACAAAGCATTTTGACTGATGACATCCACGATCGCTTAAAAAACATCCGCATCTGCTAACCACATAGTCTCAGTAGTCCTGCGCTTCATTGCATCTTTATCGCTACACATGCCTACACTAAACATGCCTGCAGTCAAAGCATTCTTTGACCTTCAGTCGGTTTTACCTTCATTACGGAGGCATTTTGCCAACTAACTTGCACTGGAAAGACGTTTTCAGGGATGGTCAAAAACAAGTAGGTAAATCAAATGTCTGGAGATATTTCCTATAGCTGTAGCTGTTACTTACTTACGCCTGTCACCCCTACCCGGGTATAGGCCGTCGACGAGAGACCTCCAGCAACTCCTGTCCTGTGCTTCTCCTTCGATTCTACTCCAGGTGGTTCCCAGTCTCTTGATGTCTGCTTGGAGGTCTCGACGCCAGGAGTTTCTCGGCCTACCTCTTTTCCTCTTTCCCTGGGGGTTCCATGACAATGCCTGCCTAGTGATACTGGAAGCTGGCTTTCTCAGACTGTGACCGATCCATCCCCATCTTCTTCGCCCAATTTCATTCTCTGCTGTTATCTGCTCTGTTCTCTCCCAGAGTCTGACGTTGCTGATCTTCTCTGGCCAGTGGATTTTCAAAATTCTTCTAAGGCAACTGTTCATGAAGGTCTGTACTCTGTTGACTGTGGTTTTTGTCAATCTCCATGTCTCTGCTCCATATAGGAGAACTGCTTTTACATTGGAGTTGAAAATCCGGACTTTGGTGTGTTGTGACAGCTCTCTGGAACTCCACACTTTTCTCAACTGGAGAAAGGCTGCTCTGGCTTTACCGATTCGTGCTCTGACATCTGCATCAGTGCCGCCTTTTTTGTCTATGATATAGCTGTAGCTGTGGATCCTTAATAAATGTTCGAGTTCCCATGCATAGATTGCCTACCGCCAATTTTAGATGCTAGTCTAAATCTTTGTTGAAATATCGTCAGAATTTATGAGCTGAGAAAATCAGAAAAAAATTATAATAAAGTGGGCGCAGATCACACAAAATCTATGCGTCCACTGGCCCCTTGCTTGAGTGAAATTTCTATGGGTAATTTCAGTACCAATGCATCAACTGACGCAGGGCACGCACCAATAATGAACCCTAATAGTGATACAGTAAAAAAAAAAAAATTGTTAACAATTTGTTAAGTAGTGCATTTTTTTTTTCCAGACATAGGATTGCATGCAAAGAAATGAAAACATAACTAACAACATACACAAATTCTGAACTGCACACTGATTTAAAAAAAATACTTGCGAATCCTAAAGCGACTGACTCGTAGGCATTTATCAATATTATGAATAATGCATCACCACTCACTTGAGACAGTTCGACAAGCCGCAATCACTTCCTCTGGCATGCACTCATCCGCAATCAATATGTTGCAGGCTCTGGTCACCAAACCCATGTCCACCTAAAAAATAAATAAATCAATAAATACATAAAAAATAACACTATTAACAGGTTCATATTTCAGTTAAATTTTACTTATTGTAAGTTTCTGTTGTGACACTTTTGAAGCACAAGTAGCACTAAAAACCAAGCACAAAGCACACACATTGACAACACAAACCCTTCAATGAATTAAACTTCTGAAAGTTGTTTTTTTTTAAAGTCACATTTTCACTTATGTCTGCCTGACAACACAAGTTAAACTGGTAAATAATGGTAAACACTTACTTTTACATTTTGGCGTAGAGATCCTGTTGACTGTACAGCCTTCCTCAGCTTGCCATCAGCCTCGTGAGGTGTCTGACAGTCGAAATCCAGTGGATTTTCTGTGTCGTTTGCAACATCCTGTAATACAATGAAAGTGGTTTCAGTGTTACACAAACAATCTTGGAAAAGGGACATAAAGCAATATTTAAAAGTTTTTGTTTCAGCTACAAAACAAAACCGTACAAGGCTGTTCCGACCAGCATGAACATCACACAAAGACCTCGTGTCAATTTTCAGTCATTTACTGATTTAGCCTACTGATTTACTTAGTATTAGTCATAGTGATTTACCAAGTTTGCCGAGCTGAGGAAGCCAGGAAAAAGTCGGTCATTATTATTATTATTATTATTATTATTATTATTATTATTATTATTATTTTGCATTTCAAGTTATTTTGAGATATTTCAACCTTCTTAGTCAATCGCAATAACTTTCAGTCCCAAAAAATCGGAAGTTTTACCTGCAAAATTTGATCCAAGATACAAGCATCCTCCATCATTTTGAGAAGCGAAAGTATCAACCGGAAATGATCTGTGAAACTTCACAGCGTGCCAGACCAGGGGCAGACAAAGCCGCTTGTTCGCGATAGGATCATCGCAGGCGCGCTGCGCGAGCTACGAATCCTTCTCTCTGGATATCTCAGTCTGAAGAAGCATAGATTCTCATGCGCCCGGGGAGAGAGAGAGAGAGAGAGAGAGAGAGAGAGAGAGAGAGAGAGAGAGAGAGAGAGAGAGAGAGAGAGAGAATGACGTCATATTTAGAGTATTATGTCAATGTCTGCGTGGTGACGGAGTTGCCTCTTTTACGTCACCGCCACTGTCTGACGTTTTCTAGAAGTTAAGTTTTTTTAAAGTGTTTTAATTCTTTTTCTGAAAAAAATTAATTTTTATTAAAAAAGTTGAAAGGATACAATCATCCAATGTCTTTCTGCAAATTAGCTATATCCAAAAGTCCATTTTTATCTCGTTATTTCTTTGCCAGAATTTCTGCCCCGCACGACAAAAACGTCATGTGCGGCATGCTCAGGAATGCGCTCTGACCAGCTCCATTTTAAAGTCTACCGTATTTTCAATACGGTAGACAAAACGTGCAACAGTATCGCAGCCTGGACGGGAATGAACTGCCAAAAGGTGGGGGACAATGTTGCGCCGGATGTTTTGTTGCAGAAGCTCCAATGTCTGTGACAGTTTACTGCTTGCTGGTACTTTACATCATCACAGAGCATAAAATGCAGCATCAACAGGAACGTATATTGCATTATTGGATATTACTTTGATGAAAGGCTGACCTCCTTCTTCTGCTGAAAATCATACATTGCTGTGATATGATAATAACATCTTTCGTCCGAGTTGTTCTGGGGTCGATCTTGTCAGTCTGTACACGCCACTAACTTTTATCTTTAAATCTGACGGGGACCAGTTTGTGCAGTTTAGTGCATGTGGCCTGAAGATTCACAACCCTATCTAAGACTTTGATGGCCAACGCATTGTTAATAATAATAATAATTACGGTATTTATAATGCGCTTATCTTATAATAATTATAACTTGACTCTAAGCGCGCACTCACAACTCGCGCACGCACGCACACGCAACGACTCACCTACCACAAATAGTGAAATACATTACGACAGTCAGCTTGGGGTGGGGAGTGTGGTGATATAGTGCTAGAACTGTTGAAAGAGATGAGTTTTGAGGGCGGACTGGAAGGAGGAGAGAGAGTGTTTCTGACGGAGAGAGAGTGGGAGAGTGTTCCTGGTGGATGGACCGTATACTGAGAAAGAGCGGGGGCCGAAAGTGCTGAGTTTGGTGCGGGGGATGTGGAGGCGGAGAGGGGCGGAGGCGGAGCGGAGGGAGCGGGGAGGAGTGTAGAGGTGAAGTAAGTTTGAGAGATAGGCAGGAGTGCAGTTTTTCAGGGATTTGTAGCAGAGAGACAGAATCTTGTATTGGATGCCTTGGGGGATGGGAAGCCAGTGAAGGAGTTTGTGCAAGGGAGTGATGTGGTCGGATTTTTTCTTTCTGAGGACGAGGCGGGCAAACAAACAAAGTCTGTGAACTGATCATGCTTAACACAATGTTGACAATGCCATTTGCTGGAGCACCCTCCCCGCCCCCCCCCCCCCACACACACACCTTTGTTTGATATTTTGGCGAATGGTGAGAGTCTTAAGACGCACGCACTAATATTAGTTGTATTACGAGTGAGGCTTTGCCAGTGGTTCTTGTCCCCTCGAGGATCCGAAAAGTGGGGAGGGGGGTCAATGTCGGAGGTAAGTCGAGGGCTTTAGCGCATTTCAACTAGATACAGGGCGAGGTATCTCAGCATCAGTATATGGATACACGCTCGTACTAGCTTTTTCATGAAGAATGTAATAGCCAGGCAATTTAGCCATTTTAAGCCATCAGGGACGCCAAAATAATGGAAAGAAAGTTCACACTTTGTTCTTTGCAAAAAATACATGACGTTATACTGTGAAGGGAAAATCTGTCCCTTGTGCTTCACCAATGACGGCATTTCGTTTTGGCATCCTAATGCCGGTGTCCAGTCTGGGAGTACCTTTGCAGATTTTTAGTGTGTATTCTTGCAAATGAAGTGCAGAGTTCCTTGCCATTATTTTGGCGCCAATTACTAAAATGATGAAAATATTCTGTTCTCAGTGCTAATGACCGTAAAAGGGTTTGAAGAACAAAAGTTACGGCCCGAGGCTGCATTTTGTGTGACGGTGTATAATCAAAGACCGCGAGCGCAGATCAGTATCAGTTTGACTGTTCGGTGCAACAATGGTGGCCTTTCCAAATCCGGGGCTGTTTGTAACCCTTCAAACGTGCACTTGGTTTTAAGGATGCGGACAAGAGAGTCTATCTTGTCAAAACAGAAAAAATACGAATGCATATTTACGTACTTTGAACGGTAATAACGAATGAGAGCTTGGGCAGGGTAGGCATTGTGTCTAGTGAAGGGATGGGACCCTAGGGAACTTAAAAAAGTCATTAGTCATAAAACATTTTCACGGATCTGAAATCGCAGTGCTTTGACCTTACTTAACCTAGGTGTTGTGTGGAAATAAAATGGTAATCGGAGCAGTGGTCTTCTTATTATCAAAATGCATTATCGTGAAGCCAAAACAATTGTACAAAGTCCTCGAGGCGGTGACGTAAAACGTCTATACAGCTATATTTTACAGAGAGTGACGTCAAACATCACAGAGGGATTGACGCCTGTACTCGTTCTCTCTAGTTTAGATTGCATGTGAGCTCATGCGGCATACCTTGGGATGAAATTCTCACTTTGTGTTTGCTATCGTGCAGAAAAATCAATCAATCAACCAATCAATCAGTCAGTCAAAACGATCAATCAACCAGACAAACAACAGACCGTCCGACCGATTCATCCATTCGTCAGTCAGTCAGACAACCAACATCCAATCAACCAAGCAAACAACCAACCTAACCCAACCCAACCCAACCCAAACCCACTCCACCCTAACACAACAAAATACAACACAACGCAACGCAACGCAACACTTTAAACAGTCAATCCATAACTAAAGCATAACACAATTCTGGTAGAAAATCTTACTAAAACCTACCAGCTCGGAAGTTGACACTAAGCTGGACAGTTGAGTTTTTGTGAAATCCGCATGATTTCTCATTATTTACCACTATGATTTGACAGGGTGAGATATCCAGGTGGTTGATGATGTCCGGCTTATCTGAGAAATAGAACATAACGTAACGTATTGGCATAAGAGAACATAAGGTAACGGCACTGACAGGTCAGATTATAGATGAGGACGACAGACACTATCGACAGGAGATCGACGACTTTGTAGAGTGGTGCGATTAAAAAAAAAAACTATCTTGAATTACATGTTGGCAAAACAAAAGAGATGGTCACAGATTTCAGGAAAAACAAACATCATCCCGGTCCTGTTGTCATCAAGGGAACAGAAGTTGAGCATGTAGAGTCCTACAAGTATTTAGGTGTTGTCTTTGACAACGCGCTCAACTGGAAACAAAACACAGAGGTTATTGTGAAAAAAATGCATACCCGTCTTTACTGGTTGAAGAAAAAAACTCAGATCATTTAATGTAAGCACTCAGCTTTTACAGATGTTTTACTGCTCCAGTATTAGCGTTCTAACTTTTGGACTGACGTGCTGGGGTAGAAATTTATGTAAAAGAGATCAAAATCGTCTTAACAAAGTAATGCGGAAAGGGGGCGGGGTGATTGGTAGGGCACAGGATACTTTGGACACTCTGTACAACAGACGGATTACGAACAAACTGGCTGACATTTTTGATGACAAAACACATCCACTTAGATATGAATTTGACAGCAGACTTATCGAACGAAGTGGCAGACTTCGAGAACCTAAAAATAAACTCAAAATAAGACATGCTGGAGACGATATCCGTTCAGGTTAGTTTATCAAATTCTAGGTTACAAAGAAGAAAAAACAGAATAAAATCATTACAAAGTCAAAATGTGAACAGGTATATGAAGTAACGAACGAACGAAACAAAGAGTAAACAAGCAAATTTGTTACATGTAAGTACACACACACACACACACACACGCACACATATACATACAACACATACAACGTACACACAAAGACAAACTCTCTCGCTCTCTCTCACCGCATGATCTGTAGAAGGGAATTCTCTCAGCTACAGCTTGTGCCATGAAAAATAAACAGACTACTTGCACCTTCATTGTGACGGTGACTTACGTCAGCCACAAATAATTTCAATTGGTGTTGTGATTACTTTCGCAACTCTTTATATTACTATCATTCTTTTTATTTTTTATTTTGGGTGGGGAGAGGCTGGGGTGGTGTGGGGGGGGGGGGGGATCGTACGATGCCTTATCATTCTTGAACTGGCATTTAAAACAGATAAGGAAGAATAAAACGTGTAGCATTATATATGTAGCAATATGTTGTTCAAACTGCATGGTAGGCCTACATCGTGTTTTTAATTGTTTCAAGCAAGCTCTCTTTACGTGCATTGTTGTTTATTTAACAAAAGTGTTGTGTTTTTCCGCTGGTTGTGGGTATTGATGCCAACATTTCAGCATTTTTTAAAATTAAGAATGTTGACTCCCAGACATTCGTTGTCATGCGACCGTCTCATGTTTGCTGATATGAATAAAAGTGACCTAGAATTAGAATGCACTATTAAAAACTGTGTCTAAATCACTGGAAAACGTGCACCTGTGCATTTCGTGATGTGTCATTTTTATTCAAGAACTATGATTGCCTCTTCGGTTCCTGTCAACCGTTATTGCCGATATATTGCCATGCTTTTCTTCTTTCTCTTTTTCTGTCCACTTCTGTTCTTCTCTAAATGGATTAAGAGTTGCTACTAGGCTGGGCACAGTCAGACCTTGACACAGCGATATTTAACTCATTCTACCCCAAGACCGAAATCCCCAAATGTTGCCGTTGTCCACTGAAGACTGCTTTGCAGTGCAGGACACAGATCGACCGTGATAGTTCAAGGGTGATGCCAGAATGGCTTGGTGCCATGCTATTCTGACATCACCCTTGAACTGTCATGGTCGATCCATACCTTGCTGTGGTGTGTCTGGGGTAGAATGAGTTAATTTGAGTTTACCACATAATTTCGTCCGATTTCAGAAATGTCCTATTTCCATACACGTGTTACGGAAGTGAGAAGAAAACTACAATAAACTCATGGGTCCTGAATTTATGTCTGGCATGTTATTCATGTCTGTTTGTCTGTCTGCCTGTCTCTCTCTCTCTCTCTCTCTCTCTCTCTCTCTCTCTCAAAGCAAAGACTCATCTACTGTATGGCGTGCCATTAATTTAGTAACTAGAGGTACAAATAAAAATAGTGCGCCTTTATCACCCCACCTCACTGCATATAGGTTTAACGACCACTTTACCTCTGTAGCGGAATCGTTAATCCCAACAGGAAATAACTCATGTGAGTATGTTTGTCCAAACGCGCTAGTACACCACTGTAACCGGGAAAATACGGACAAAGAACCATTCACGATACCGCATATAGCAGTCCACGAAGTGGGTAAATTAATTTCCTCGATGGAAAATAAAATGTCATCCTGGCCTGATGACTAGATCAGCTCAAAAATACTCAAGATATCTCTTCCATATATCGTCGAAAATATTACATATATTTACAATCTCTGTATAAACCAAAACTCTTTTCCGGACGCATTTAAAGACGCAAAATTGATACCCCTACCAAAATCAAAAGATCTGAGTGAAATCAACAACTTTTGCCCCATATCACTATTACCTGTTTTGTCGAAGCCTTTAGAGCGGCACACCCATAAGCATCTATAGAGCGGCACATCCATAAGCATCTATCTGAATACTTAGAAAACTAAAATCTCATCCATTCACTGCAGTCAGGCCGAACCATTCCTGTCACACTGCCTTGATAAGGATGGCAGATAAACTGGTTATCATCTATTAATGATTCCAAACTAACAGGCGTAGTGTTCTTAGACTTCTGTAAAGCCTTTGACATGGTGAACCACGACATACTTATAAAGAAAATATCCTTATATACTAAAAGCGCAGCCGTGTTTTTCAAATCCTACCTAGAAAACAGAAGACAAAAAGTTCTCCTTAATGGTACAAACTCTAGTCACTGCAAAGTCAAGCATGGCGTGCCCCAGGGCTCTATTTTAAGCCCTCTTTTATTCTGTTTGCTCATTAACGACCTTCCACTCACAATTAGCGATGATAGTATTGCATTCGCTGATGATGCTGCGATACACACTCCCGATAAGGATTTGTCAGTAATTGACACGCGCCTACAAAACACATTACAGGACATTAACAGCTGGTGCAGTAACAATTCCATGATCTTAAACCCTGCAAAGACTAAATGTATGGTTGTAAGTACCCGCCAAAACCCGATCGGCTCTCTCTCACTCAGCTTATCCCTTCAAGGCAAATCTATCAGACAGGTAACGGAACATCGTCTTCTCTGTGTTACTGTAGATAACCAGTTTAAATGGCAATGCCATCGTAGTAATACTGGCTAAACCAGGACGCAAGCGTGGCAGTAGAGGTGGCAGGTTACTCTTTGAGCGCTCTCAACCTGCGGTCCACCCCAGGGTCCTGCCCTCAGGGTCTATGCCCCCAACCCGGGGAGAGCCTGCTGTATTCTCACACCACCTTCCCACTCTTTATACCCCTCCTTTCTCTTCATGCCACTTCATTCAGCGGATCGTTGGGGACTCGCCAATATCGCCACTTCAGGGGCAGTCTATGGTGTCATCGTCATCGCCACCCCAGGGGCAGACTTCACTGCCTCCATCGCCACCCCAGAGGCAGCCTGTGGTGTCATCGTCATCGCCAACCCGGGGGGGGGGGGGTGGCGGGGGGGGGGGGGCAGACTTCACTGCCTCACTCGCCACCCCAGAGGCAGCCTGTGGTCTCATCGTCATCGCCACCCCAGGGGCAGATTTCACTGTTTCACTCGCCACCCCAGAGGCAGCCTGTGGTGTCATTATCATCGCCACCCCAGGGGCAGACCTTACTGCTTCACACGCCAACATCGCCATTTCAGGGGCAGTCCATGGTGTCATCATCATCGCCACCCCAGTTGCAGACTTCACTGCCTCACTCGCCGCTCCAGGGACAGACTTCACTGCCTCAAATGCCACACCAAAGGCAGCCTGTGGTGTCATCGTCATCCCAGGGGCAGACTTCACTGCCTCACTCGCTACCCCAGGGACAGACTTCACTGCCTCAATCGCCACCCCAGCGGCAGCCTGTGGTGTCATCGTCACCCCAAGGGCAGATTTCACTGCCTCACTCGCTGCCCCAGGGGCAGCCTATGGTGCCATCGTCACCGGCACCCCAGGGGCCGCACGCCCTATATCACACATCGCGTTCGGGGCAGCACTCACTGCCTCATTCACCTGCCCAGGGGCAGTCTATGGTTCCATCGTCATTGCCGCCCCAGGGGCAGTCTTCAGTGTCTAACTCGCCACCCCGGTGGCATTCTACACTGCCTCGGTTATCACCCCTGGGGCACTTTGGGGTGCCATCGTTATGGCCACCTCAGGGACACCAGTCATCACTTCACGCATCAACCCAGGCTCAGTTTTCACCTTATCATGTGTTGCCTACCATGTCCCCCTTGTGCATGCGGTCTCTGGTGCTGCAGATGTCACCGGTGGTTGCATGCACAGGTGGGTTATCATCTGAAGCTGCAAGTGTATGTCAGAGGATCTCTGTGTTAGTTTCACCCCACAGGTGGAGTGTAAACAGACACAATCAAGTACGTAGAGAGTGCTTTAACAAAGTGGTTACTGTCCACCCTAGTCCTGATGTACTGGCATCTGCAGACTCTCGCCACCTGAAAGTGTCCTACTTTAACGTTCAGTCATGCACAAACGTTGCCACTGAGATTCATGATCTCATCATTGACAATGACCTTGACACTCTTCTGCTGGTTGAGACATGGCTAAAAGACCAAGGTGATGAGGCGTTTATAGCTGTTATGACACCTCCAGGCTTCAAAACTGTGTCATTTCCCCGTGCTGGACGTCGGGGTGGTGGAATTGCTGCCATCCACAGGAACTCGCTAGAGGGTTTTGTCAAGGTGAACAACCCTACTTTCACATCATTTGAAACTTTGGTCATGCACTTGTGCTGTCAGAATGCCTCAGCGTGTCTTGCATGCATCTACCGCCCGCCACCTAGCAGGGCAAGCAAGCTAACCACACGTACTTTTCTTCAGGAATTTCCTGACTTCTTGGACTCAGTCATCACTAGAAAATGTGAGACAATTATCACAGGTTATTTTAACTTTCACTTTGATACTGACAACTGTGAGGTGCGCCAGCTGAAGCAGCTTTTCACCGATCGTAATTTAGTTCAACTTGTCAAGTGTGTCAACTCACCGCTGTGGCCATACTTTAGATGGAGTCCTGGTCGGGGAGGGAACTAACATTGTTAACCACCTCTCTGTCGATGACACTGTCCTCTCCGATCACAAGATTGTCTCCTGCACATTGAGACTCACCAAGCCTGCTCGTCATAAAGTTCTGATAACATCCAGGAACTAAAAGCGCATGAATGTGTCTGATTTTAAAGCAGATGTTTAAACTAGTGGCATCCTCTCTGGCTGATTGTCCAAATGATGCTCTCGTGGAGAACTACAACAAGTCGCTTCGTAATGTCCTTGATTGCCACGCGCCCCTCAGGTCCAGGCATATAACGTCACGTCGGTCCGCTCCGTGGATCACCGATACCGTCAGAGACGAGAAGCTTGAACGGCGTAGACTTGAGCGCCAGTGGCGGGCTAGTCGGCTCACAATCCATCGCGAGCTCTACACACGCCAGCGTAACCATGTCAAGTCAGTGGAACAGGCTGCCCGAAGGGAATTTTACAGTGCTAGAGTCTCCAGCTGTTTCTCTAGCAAGCAGTTGTATGCAGCGTGCAATGAGCTGCTTGGTAAACAGAAATGGCCTGTACTTCCTACAAACATACCTGCAGCTGAACTACCTGACAGGTTCTGTGTGTACTTTGATGATAAAATCAGCAAAATTCGGGATGACCTTGATGTCAGGGCTGGCAACGCAACGTTTCATTCCTTTGACGGTGTTTGTCTGTCAGAATTTTGTCCTGTAACAGAGCAGTTTGTGTCTGAACTCATCACCAAATCTCCATGTAAATCATGTGTGCTTGACCCACTTCCCACAGATTTACTGAGAGACTGCGTGGATTACACGCATTATCAACAATTCCTTGACGTCTGGCGCTGTACCTCCTCAGTTCAAGCAGGCTGTTGTCACACCATTGTTAAAGAAACCTGGACTAAACCAAAATGACTTGAAAAACTTTCGTCATGTTTCCAACCTCCCATTTATTTCTAAGCTGTTAGAAAAGGCTGTCTTGCAACAGCTTTTTGATCATGTGTCAAGAAATGACCTGCTAGAGTTGTATCAGTCCGCTTACCGCAAGCATCATAGCTGTGAAACAGCTCTTCTTCATGTGACCAACAGCCTGCTTACTTCTGCTGACGAGGGACGTGTGTCACTCTTGTATTGGACCTGTCTTCGGCGTTCGACACGCTCGACCACAACATCCTTCTGAATAGACTTAGTGTGTCTTTTGGCATCCGTGGACGAGTCCTTGACTGGTTCTCCTCATATTTGTCCAACAGGTTCCACAGTGTCATTATACAGAATTCTACTTCCGCTCCCCTCCTTCTGAGATAAGGCGTACCCCAGGGCTCAATTCTCGGACCAGTCTTGTTTTCTTTGTACACCCAGCCTGTGTCTGAGGTGATCGCCAGTAAAGGATGTGAACATCACAAATATGCTGATGACACACAGCTGAAGAAAGACGCTCATCTCAAACAGTTCCCGTCTCTTCAGCATGACATGGAACAATGTATAGAAGCTGCTAAGGACTGGATGACAGACAACAAGCTAAAGCTCAATGAAGGAAAAACAGATGCCATTGTGGTAGGCACTCGCTCCAGGGTGAATGTCTCCCACGATGAGTCCTTGATCGTTTGTGGACAAAAAAATGTGTGAAAAACCTAGGTGTTTACATTGACAATGTTCTGTCCATGAACGATCATGTGTCTCACCTGTCCCGCTGCTGCTATCTTGAGCTCAGGAGGCTTAGCTCTGTTAGACAGTACCTTACTGACGATGCCTGTAAGCAAATTGCATGTTCACAGATTTTGTCAAGGCTTGACTACTGGAACTCTGTAATGTCAGGTATGTCCAACGATCTGCTCTACAGGCTCCAGAAGATTCAAAACCACGCAGCAAGACTTGTACTGAAAAATTCGAAGCGTGACCACATCATTCCCTTGCTTAAGCAGTTACACTGGCTTCCTGTGAAGTTCAAAATTGAATACAAAATTGCTTCCCTTGTTTTTCAGGCCTTCGACAAGACACTCCCGGCATACTTGTTCTCCAGTCTCCTTGTCTATACACCAGGCAGAGTAATGCGCTCCAGCACTGACGACAGAATATTGACTATCCCCAGAGTGTCCTTAAAAACCTTTGGACAGCGGTCCTTTCTTTCCAAGCTCCCAAAGTGTGGAATGGTCTTCCCCATGATATTCGCCATGCACCATCTTTTTACCATTTTCAGGGCTAGATTGAAAACATATTTTTTCAATCTGGCCTTTGAAAGGGATTGATCAAACCTACGTTTTCCCATCGACATGTATATATCTGATCAGGCTCTTGACATGTTGTGTTTATTATTTTAGTATTGTGTCAGTGTGCATGAATGATTGTGTTTTTGTACGTTGTCAGTACTTTAGTTAGTTAATTTTAATTAGTTAGATTTTCTAGATGTAAAGCGCTCTGAGCCTTTCTTTGTGGGGATATTGCGCTATAGAAGAGTTATATTATTATTATTATTAATATATGTAAGACAATATCAAAGAAACTGTTTATTTTATCCAAGTTAAAACATATTGCTAATGTAGAAACACAAAAGCTGTTCTTCAACGCCCACAGCAGGTCACATATTGATTATGCTTCTACGGTGTGGGGTGGCGCAAGCAAAGTCCAGTTAAAGAGGCTGAACTCTCTTCATCGTAGAGCCGCGAAGCTTATCCTTTCTGACCCTAACTCAACAACGGATAATAAACTGAAAATCTTAGAAATTCTCCCCTTGAAAAACCATTTATTATACAATAAGGGAGTAACGATGTTCAAAGTATTGAATAACAGACTCTCCGAGTATATTAAAAAAATGTTTTCCCTCTCGGCATCAATATACTCCAGATCAAGGCAGTCCATTACTGTGCCACAACCTAGAATCGATCTCTATAAGACAAGTTTAGCGTTCTCGGGCGCTAGCATGTGGAACACATTGCCCCAAAAATGTTACAACATCAACAACGCTTTCGTCTTTAAAACCGGTCTCTTCAAGTTCCTCACCTCATCATCATAAGATTTTCACAGCAGCCTGCACTTGCAGTGTACGATTTTCCCCTTTCTAAATCTTGAATTCAGTTATATCTTCAGTTAATACAAGATGCTAATACTGCACGTAGTGTGTGTGTGTGTTTGTGTGTGTGTGTGTGTTTGTGCTTGTGTCTATGAATGCATGTATGGATATGTACACCTTAACAACTGTGTGTATGTGTGAGATTTTCTGTTTATTTCCACTTCTTCAATGATTTCTTTTTTTAAAGTTTACTTTTCATTTTTTTGTTCGTTTTATATATATATATATTTTTTCCCACTTTAAAGATAGTATTTTGTTATTTGTGCATTATATGTAAAGTAAATTAGCAACGGCAAGTTCGAAAAATGGTTTCACCAAAACTTTCACCGTTGTAAAATAAAGAATCATTGTCATAGTCATTGTCATTCTCTCTCTCTCACACTCTCTCTGTATGTCTGTCCAAGAAAAGAGGTGAACGGGAAAAGATTGATTGATTGATTGTACATTGCTTAACGTCCCGACAGCAACAAGGCTTTCTCAGGACGTGCCTGCAATGCTTGTGAAAAAAAAATAAACAGAACATTGAATGTATGTTGCCAGCCGGTCCAATACATTAAATAAACCTAACACATGGGGCCTAAATAAAGCCAAGACCATTTAGCAACACACATCCAATATCAAGAGCTACAGGCAGTGCAGACAGTAGGGAGAGTTTTAAAAAGACAAATACAGGTGAATGGACAAAGGGTAGACAGAAATACATGCCCCAGAATAGAGAGAAAAACCCACCCTGTGGGGCTGACCAGGGTGACCCTGGGAACAAAAAAATACCTAACCCCACCCAAGTCCCCCAGGGCAGACCCGGGTGAACGGGAAAAGAAGCAGAAGAAAAGCGCACAAGAAATTGAGTAAATGATATGTAAATGTATAATATTTAAACAACAAAACATATTACACACTACTCATTACATGATCTTATGTCGTACTAGTAACAAACTAACGCCGTCTGCCGCTTATTACCACCAGATATCTAGGCAAAGAGCTAGCCCGTTCCACCAAGCCCCCCCCCTCTCCCCCCAGTACTCTATAAGATGGATTTCAAAGTATACCTTAGTATGTCTTGCGATGTTTAAGCCATGTTTCCATAAAATCCTAAAGAACACAGCAGAGATATAGCCGATGGCGCAAGGGTACCCCCATTCACGCTCTTTGCGGGTGCTAAAATGAGCTTGAGAAACATTTTTCTCTAAATAAATCAGAATTCATTTCAGAAGTACAAATCAGGCACTGTTATGTTAAGGCACACCTTCTGCGTCCTCTGCAAAAAATCAGAATGGAAAATATTTGAATCTGTGGCTCACAGTAAAGGTATTTGTGCACCCAGTAAACGGCCAATTACGCGAAAACGCAAAAAAAAAAAAGAAGACAAAAATAATGTGTCAGATGCCATCAGACATTTTCTATAGTACTGGCAGTCCATTTTCAGGCTTACATCATTAATACAGGATGTCAAAGTTATTATAAACTTGACTAGGTGATGCTGTGATTACAGTGAGTGCCGGGTGGTTGATTTTGTATCCCTACCCCCAAGTTGTAAAAATACACGATATTAAGTAGAAAAAATTACTAAAGTCATTCCATTTCATTTTGACCTCTCTTTACTTATTAAGTTTCAATAACGTGAGCATACAGTGCAAGAAAATGTGGAAAGTCGGCATCCTTTACGATACGTTCGTGGTGAATGATAGTTTTTCCCCCTTTAAAACTGCCGAATTGGGATACGTACCTTGTTTCCGATGCCCTCAGACATTTTGTATACAACTGATAGGTCTTTTTTAAAAAGGTCTTAATGGTTAGGATAGAGTACCACAGTTACTCCCAAGCTCATTTTATGATGCTGTGATGCATTTAGGGGCCACATTGGCTGAATCTGCTGCTCTAACCCCATTTTAACGGTACTCAAAGGAAAGCAAAATGATCATAAATTGCGATTGAATAAATTGTGTTGTACCCGTCTTTTCTAAGCGTGTTTCTTTCTCCGTTTGGTACTTCTTTAAAATGATCATAAAAATTGCTTACGTCATACTCCTCTGTTTAAATATTATTGTTGCCAGTTTTCTTAACAAAGTATGCATATTTAGCATAAAAATGTGTGATCTTTTCAATAATTTCAATGTGACCCATCAATTTAATTGTAACTATTTTTAATTAAGAACATAAAAAGGGGAGGGGGGCGTGGGGGGGGAGGGGCGTGGGGGGGGGGGGGTCGGGGGGGGGGGGTCTGTAAACAGGGGCTGCTGCTAAAGCTTCTATCGTCTGGAGTTGGAGGCACGATGTACCGAAGGCTGAAAGACTTCCTCTTCAACAGAATTGCACGATTGAAGTCGACAGCACACTCAGCAGTCTTGTCAAACTTAGGGAACATGTATCTTAGTGAGGTGTCGTGTCTCCGATCCCTTTAACGGGCTTTGGACTGTATTCTGATCACAATGTGACCAATCAATTTGTTTGCCGTTTCTTTAGTGGAGAAAAAAAGGCAAAAATGATAGCCTGCATGAGTGAAACTGGTTGGTCTTTTAGGAGATATTTTACCTAGCGTAAGGCGGGTCTAGTAAGGTATCCCCTTTTCTTCAGTTTTTCATTTATTTTCGTCTAGTAAGGTGTAAGTATGAATGTGCGTAATAACGTTTCATGGTTCCTAACAGCCAAAACAATGTTATGAAAATACTTTGTTTCCACATGTCCACCACGAGATCACCACTTCCACCCCCATCTTTTGCCTTCTTCTTCTGCAACGTTCAATTCCTTGATGGCCGTCTTTAAATCTTATATTGTTCTGACTGCCAATAAGTGAGCTGTCAAGAGCTCGGCAGCAGGTTTTCAGAGTTTGATGTAAAGGGGCGTGTCTTCTGGTCAGCACTGCCAGCGTACCGCTTCTCTGTATGGACAGGTCTAGAGAATGTGCTAAGAAGATTGATTTTCTACGCCACATTCGCATAGGGCTGTTTCCGCAAGACCCAGTCTCACGAGGTGAGTCCAGAGTGATCAGTGCGTAGTTGGAAGATGGTCTGGTTCTCCCTGTTCAGCTTGTTGATGCCGTCTGCCCACGGGCTGCAGCCGCCGTTCTGCTGTTGCCAATCACTCTGTTGCTGTAGTGTCTTGGTTTCTTTACAGGAGGTTGTGATCTTGAGGTAGTCTGGCGTCTGCTTTGGCCAGGCTGCCAGCCTCTCCATTCCCTGCTACTCCAGAATGCACTGGAATGCACTGCAGCACTATTTTGTGGCGGCTAGACAGGGCGTCTAGTCTATCTTGAAGCTTCCTGGTGAGGAGATCAGTGGATCAAGCTGCTGCCTTACCCTAGCTAGTGCTCTGATGTTGTGTTGAGCGCCTGCAGATCTGTACCTTAGTTGGAGCTGCTGCCGCCAGCTGGTAAGGCCGAGAGGGAGGTAGTAGTGCGATCTGCACAACAGATGCAAATGCCACTTCCTCCGTTTCGCACGGCGTCTTGTGCGGACCCGCCTGTGTAGATGTGAGCACAGCTGCTGTGATGGTAGCGCTTGTGCATAATCTCCAGCGAGATGGCTTTGTACAGTACCGCGATCTTTGGCAAAGAGTCCTGGAACATCGTTTATGTTGTCTAGAAGGCTCTTTAGAGATGTCCAGATATCTGAAGGGAGCTCTTCACACATCTTTGGGCTTGGTTCCAGGAAGTCAGTTTTAGCCCTTTGCAGGCTTTGCAGTTGGCGGTTCAGACTTGGGCGTTTCTGACGATTCTTGGTCTGCTCCTGTAGTCTCCCATGCTGTCGGTGTTTAGAGAGTCTCTTCATCTTGTGTCCTGTTCTGCGTTCCGGCCAGTGGCTCCAATGTTCTCCATTTCCTAAATTGGGGTGCTCCAGATGGCTCTAAGAATGTCACTGCATCATGAGAATGACCCATGTTCTCCATCTTGTCAAGCCTGGCTTTGTTGTTTTTGGAGGCAGTGTTTCATGTTGTCGATGTATCTTGGTATCGCACTACTGGTCTGCCCGAGCTGGTGTTTGCTTGCGCCAGGATGCTGTAATTTGCGCCAGTGTGGTCTCCACCAGTTTCTTCATCAGAGACATTTTTTTCCGCAGCTCTAGCTTCCATGGCTTCGATGTGAGGCCTCCACGTGAATCCAGTAATTTATTTGTTGCCAGTAAAGTTGGCCTGTCTGTCTTTGGTACTGGAAGGTCTCCAGTTTTCAAGGTGACCTCTTCCATCTGATTGAAAGAGATGGTCTAGCTCAGTTTGAGTGGCCATCTTTCAGTCCAGCTGCTTACTCTATTGGCAGCATCCTGGATTCTGCAGGATGTTATTTCTGTATGTTCTGCTACGTTCTACACTGCAAAGTCATCCGCATGGAGGATGTTCGAGACGAACCTTGATACTGCTGTACTGATGTCATTAATACACGGATACAAACGATTCATACTAGTGGAAGCAGCAGCTGCACGTAAAAGCGCGATCATTAGTATAGTCCGTTTGACATCAGCGCGCACAATGTTTTTACAAAATATCTCCGCAAAGAGACACTTTTCTGTACCACAGTAAGAACAACTATCATTTAGTGCCAACTGGCCTAATATGGAATATTTTAACCGAACTCGTGTGATTTGTCGATTTTGCTGTACAGTCGCAAAAAAATTGGTGAAATTGCAAGCCATTTAGAATACCCTAAATCTCTTGGCTTGACTTCGCGAACGAAGATTTTATAGGAGTTGCCCACGACGTCTGCAGGCTTGTTCGTGGCTGCGGAGGCCAATCCGAGACAGGCAGGTTCGACCGCAGTGGCTGCAGGGGAAGATATGGCCAGGGTTCTGAGCTGCGGCATCTCTGTTTTTTCTCCTGAGCCGCTTGTCCTTAAGGCTAGCTCTGTGAGAGTCCTCAAAGGAGACAGCTGCCTTGTAAATGGTGGAGCGCCAGGTGTCACGGTCCGCAGCAAGCGAAGACCACTGGTGGTGGTCGATTTGGCAGGCACTAAGTGACTTCTTGAGACAGTCTTTGTATCTCTTCTTTGGTGCCCCTCTGTCACGGTGTCCAGTAGCAAGCTCGCCGAACAGGGTGATCTTTGGTAGGCGATGATCCTCCATCCTGGAGACATGCCCCGCCCAGCGGAGCTGTGTCCGCAGCAGCAAAGCCTCGATAATAATAAAAATAATAATTACGGTATTTATAATGCGCTTATCTTATAATAATTATAACTCTAAGCGCGCTCTCACAACTCGCGCACGCATGCGCACGCTTTAGACGACTCACGTACAACAAATGGTGAAATATATTGCGACAGTCATCTTTTGTGGGGAGTGTGGTGATATAGTGCTAGAACTGTTGAAAGAGGTGAGTTTTGAGGGCGGACTGAAAGGAGGAGAGAGAGTCTTTCTGATGGAGAGAGAGTGGGAGAGTGTTCCAGGTGGATGGACCATAAACTGAGAAGGCGCGGGGGCCGAAAGTGCTGAGTTTGGTGCGGGGGATGTGGAGACGGAGAGGGTCGGAGGCGGAGCGGAGGTAGCGGGAAGGAGTGTAGGGGTGAAGTAAGTTGGAAAGATAGGCAGGAGCGCAGTTGCTCAGGGATTTGTAGCAGAGAGACAGAATCTTGTATTGGATACGCTGTGGGATGGGAAGCCAGTGAAGAAGTTTGAGCAGGGGTGTGATGTGGTCGGATTTTTTCTTTCTGAGGACGAGGCGGGCAGCATTGTTCTGGATGCGCTGGAGAGTGGAAGTGGTAGAGTGAGAGAGGCCGGAAAGGAGAGAGTTGCAGTAGTCAATGCGAGATAGAATGAGAGAGACAGCAAGTTTGGTGGCATCTTCGGTGGTGAGGTATTTTCTGATCTGACTGATGCGGCGGAGGTGAAAGTAGCATGCCTGGGCAGTGGCGGAGACGAAGCTGGTCATGGTAAGAGAGGAATCAAGAATAACGCCAAGGTTTTTGGCCGAGTCACTGAGGGAGATGGGGGTGCTGTCGAGTTGAAGGTGGAGAGAGGGAGGGAGCTGGGAAAGTTTCTGGCGAGTGCTTACCAACATGGCTTCCGTTTTGTCGTCGTTCAGTTTAAGCTTGTTTGCTGTCATCCAGTTTTTCACGTCTTCATAGCAGTCAGCCGTGCGAGTCAGTAGTGACTGAGTGTTGCCGAGTTTGTCTTTGTCTAGTAGTTGTGAGTCGTCAGCGTAGAGGTGGTGGCGTATGTGGTGAGACTGTATGATGTTGGACAGGGGGGAGGTGTAGAGTGTGAAAAGAACCGGGCCCAGGACGGACCCCTGTGGTACTCCGCAGGAGAGCGTGACTGGGTTGGAGGAGACGCCGTCAATGGTGACGGACTGCTGTCTGTCGGAGAGGTATGAGAGAAACCAGGAGTGAGCAGAGTCAGTGATGCCAAAGGAGTGACGAAGGCGGTGGAGGAGGATAGAGTGGTCTATGGTGTCGAAGGCGGCAGAAAGGTCGAGTAGCGTAAGAAGGGAGATGTTGCCTGAGTCGGTGGAGAGAAGCAGGTCATTTAAGATGTGTAGAAGGGCTGTTTCAGTGCTGTGGTGTTTGCGATAGGCAGACTGGAATGGACTGAGGAGGTTGTTGTCGGCAAGGTGGGGGTTGAGCTGGTTGAGAACAACCTTCTCAAGAAGCTTGGACAGGAAAGAGAGATTGGAGACTGGGCGATAGTTTTTTAGTTCGTTTGGGTCGAGGTTGTGTTTTTTGAGGAGAGGACGGACGATGGCGGACTTGAAGATATCAGGGACTGAACCGTTCTCAAGAGATGTGTTGATGATGTCGGTAATGAAGGGCAGAAGTTTTGGAAGGCCGTCCCGGTAGAGAGAAGCTGGGAGGGGGTCTAGTTCGCAGGTTTTGAGAGGCATGGACTTTATGGTTTTGAGGACTTCTTCTTGAGAGACGGGGCGGAAGGACGAGAGGGGGGTGCCGGAAAAGGGGGTGTCGGGAGGGCAAGGAGGGGAAGGCAGAGAGTCGAGTGTGTTGCGCAGAGTTTGAATTTTGTCGGAAAAGTAGTTGGAAAAAGCGGACGGGAGTTCTTCTCTGCTGTGTGTGTTGGGGAGAGGAGTGTCTTTAGGAGTGCCTAGGAGTGTGTTCATGGTAGCGTAGAGGGTTTTGGAAGAAGTAGATTCCAGGATTTGTTTTGAAGGTGTTTACGTTTGGAGTCGGAGATCATTCTGCAGACTTTGGATCTAGTTGCTTGGAAGATCTGTCTGTGAACGGTGAGGTCAGATGAGCGCCAGAGGCTCACAGTTTCAGCCTGTTCAAGGACCTCGACGTTGGTGACATAGTCACTCCAGTGAATGCCCAGGATGGTACGCAGGCAGCGCTGGTGGAAGCGTTCGAGGAGTCGTAGTTGGCTGCGGTAGAGGGCCCAGGACTCGGAAACATACAGCAGGGTGGTGAGGACCACAGCTCTGTACACGCTGATCTTGGTGCCTGTTTTCAGCTGTTGATTGTGCCACACCCGCTTGAAAAGTCGCCCGAAAGCGCTGTTCGCTTTTGCCAGCCTGCTGTCAAGCTCCTTGTCCAGCTTGGCGTCCGACGTGATAATGCAGCCAAGGTAAGTAAACTGGTGCACTGACTTTAGTTCAGACTCGCCAATGGTGATGTGAGGAGGGCGATACACTGTCTTGGGTGCCGGCTGATGGAGGACCTCTGTCTTTTTCAGACTGACCTCGAGTCCAAAGAGCTGGGCAGCATCTGCGAAGCAAGACGTGATGCGCTGCAGGGCTCTCTCTGTGTGTGCAACGAGGGCAGCATCATCAGCAAAAAGCAGCTCACCAATCAGTTGGTCTAGGGTTTTCGTGTGGGCCTGCAGTCGTCTGAGGTTGAACAGGCTGCCATCGAGACGATACCTGATGTACACTGCATCGTCATCATCGAGGTCCACTGTGGCCTGCTTCAACATCATGCTAAAAAAGATGGCGAAGAGGGTCGGTGCCAGCACGCAGCCCTGCTTTACGCCTTTGAGAATATGGAATGGTTCTGAGAGGTCATTGTTGAGTCTGACCTGGCCTTGCTGGTCCTCGTGTAGCTGGACAATCATGTTGAGGAACTTTGGGGGACAGCCAAGTCGCTCCAGGATCTGCCACATGCCTTGCCTGCTCACAGTGTCGAACGCTTTTGTTAGGTCGACAAATGTTACGTACAGCCCTTTGTTCTGCTCGCGGCACTTCTCCTGTAGCTGTCTCAGCACAAAGACCATATCGGTGGTGCTCCTGTTTGCTCTGAAGCCACACTGGCCCTCTGGGAGTTGGTCTTCAGCGATGGCAGGTACCAGCCGATTCAGGAGCAGCCTTGCAAGGATTTTCCCAGCAATGGACAGCAGGGTAATTCCCCGATAGTTGGAACAGTCAGACTTCTCGCCTTTGTTCTTGTACAGGGTGATAACGACTGCATCACGGAGATCTTTTGGTAGTGTTCCTTCCTCCCAGCAGCAGAGAAAGAGGTCATGGAGCTTGTTGTGCAGTGCTCTGCCTCTATGTTTCCAGATCTCTGGCAGTATTCCATCAATGCCTGCTGCTTTGCCACTCTTGAGCTGGTGGATGGCTGTGAGGGTCTCTTCAGCGGTGGGCGGTTCGTCCAATTCAACCTTTACTGGGAGGTGTGGGATTTGTAGGACGACTGCTTCTTGAACAGTGCGCTCAGCGCTGAAGAGGCTCTGAAAGTATTCCGACCAGCGGTTCAAGATGGAGGTATTATCTGTGAAGAGTGCCTGGCCATTCGCGCTTCGCAGGGGACTTTGTACCAGGTGCCTGGGGCCATACACTGCTTTCAGTGCTTCGTAGAAGCCCCTGTAGTCACCATTGTCAGCACAAAGCTGGGTCCTCTGTGCAAGTCTGGTCCACCACTCATTCTGGAGATCTCTGAGCTTGCGCTGGAGACTGCTGCAGACGAGGCGGAAGGCAGACTTCTTCACAGGGCAGGAAGGCTGGGCTAGGTGGGCCTGATGGGCGGCTCTTTTTTTTGCTAGGTGTTCCTGGATCTCTACATCGTTTTCGTCAAACCAGTCTTTGTTCTTCTTTCTGGCAAAACCCAAGACTTCTGCAGAGGATTTTGCAATAGCAGTTTTCAGTTGTTCCCAAAGTGTTTCAGGGGAGGAGTCTACTGGGTCCGCTGTGTCTTTGAGCCTGCGCTGTAAATCTGTCTGAAAGGCAGCTTTCACATCGTCACGCTGAAGGCTGGCAACATCAAGCTTTTTCTTGGGGGGGCCCCCATTTCTTGGGTTTTGGCTTGAAGTGGAGCCTGAGTTTGCAGCGGACAAGGCGGTGGTCAGTGTGGCACTCTGCGCTGGGCATCACTCTGGTGAGGAGGACGTCACTGCGGTCCCTCTGACGCACTAGGACATAGTCGATAAGGTGCCAGTGTTTGGAGCGAGGATGCATCCAGGTGGTCTTTCGACTGTCCTTTTGCTGAAAAGTAGTGTTGGTGATGACCAGTTGCTGCTCCGCACAGAACTCCAACAGTAGGCGGCCATTGTCAATGCAGCTCCAACGCCATGCTTGCCGAGGACTCCTTTCCAGGCTTCAGAGTCCTGGCCCACTCTGGCGTTGAAGTCGCCAAGGATGATGACTTTGTCGTCTGCAGGGGTACTCTGTAGGAGGCTGCGCAGGTCAGTGTAAAACTTGTCCTTTTCAGCAGGCTCTGCCAGGAGGGTTGGGGAGTACACACTGAGAAGGGTGACGTGCTGCTGGTGTCTCAGTGGGAGGCGCATGGACATGATGCGGTCTGAGTGGCCCGTTGGTAGGTTTTCCAGCTTAGTCGCAATGGATGTCTTGACCATGAAACCCACGCCTGAAAGCCGTCTTTCTGATGCAGGCCTGCCTGACCAGTAGAGGGTGTACCCAGCACCAAGTTCTTGGAGGCTGCCTTCGTCCGAAAGGCGTACTTCGCTGAGCGCGGCGATGTCGATGTTTAACCTCCGCAATTCATGGGCAATGAGGGCGGAGCGACGTTCAGGGCGTCCGCTGTCTGCTTTGTCGAGCATGGTTCGGACGTTCCAGCATGCTACGTTGAGTCCGGTCGTGGTCGTCATGAGAGTGGATCCGTTATTCTTTCTTGTTTTTTGACCGCAGGAGAAGATGCCCGTTGACCGCGGCTAGCGAACTGGGTTGCGAGGGGACGAGCTTTGGTTAGGCCACCTTTTCTAGGCCCCTCTCCGTGTGGAGCAAGCAGTGCTGTCCCTAGAGAAGGCTGCTTGGTCGTTCAGGGTGTGCCGAGTGATGTTGTCATCCCCAGGTCAACATCAGGCGACCAATATCCTGAACCGCCTGCATGCAGGTTTGAGACTGCGGCTTCCAGTGACATCTTTCACCTGCCGTTTCGCCCCTCGCCCGTCGCTACAGGACTTGGAATGGTCAGTGTCATGGTCCGTGGACGTTTCCTAAAGCCTGCGCGGTGGATTGATTGATTGTACATTGCTTAACGTCCCGACAGCAACAAGGCTTTCTCAGGACGTGCCTGCACTGCTTGTGAAAAAAAAAATAAAAATAAAAAAAAAATAAATAAATAAATAAATAAACAGAACATTGAATGTATGTCGCCAGCCGGTCAAACACGTTAAATAAACCTAACACATGGGGCCTAAATAAAGCTAAGACCATTTAGCAACACACATCCAATATCAAGAGCTACAGGCAGTGCAGACAGTAGGGAGAGTTTTAAAAAGGCAAATACAGGTGAATGGACAAAGGGTAGACAGAAACACATGCCCCAGAATAGAGAGAAAAACCCACCCTGTGGGGCTGACCAGGGTGACCCTGGGAACTAAAAAATACCTAACCCCACCCAAGTCCCCCAGGGCAGACCCGGGTGGGGTCCTGCGCGGTGGAGCTTTTTGGTGGAGTGCAGTGTGCGCAGTACTGGCCCCACCCTTTAAACCCTTGGTTCATCTGCCATGGCCTAGCAAGCTGGGACGATGGCATCGAGGTCCTCGGGTCGTAGGTTTTATATCAGACTGTCCTTGTCCTAGTCTCTGGCTCAAAAGCCTTCCCCGGAGACACGGGGGCTTTGATGTCAGGGGTTTCCTCCCTTAGCCTTTCCGCAGCCAAGCGGCCAGGCCTGCAAGGCAGCAGGCGACTCGTGGAGGGCGGGGTCGTCTATGTCCCGTGCAGATGTGAACATCTGCCCACTGCCCACAAACTGCCCCTAAATAGAGCCCCGACAAATTTCATGTATGCTGCGCTGTTTCAGGTTTGAAAATTTGGCCAATTCACGTGAAAATGGATCTTTATTATGCTGGGCTCAATATATATGTGGCACATTTAATAATGTAAAATCAGTCATTTCATTACAAAATTCCGCATTTTCACGACTGTACAGCAAAACTCAGACATTGTTCGAGTTTATTAAAAGTAGATTGTATTAGATCAACTGTCGCTGAATGATATTTGTCAAGTTCTAAGATTGGTATAGAAAAGTAGTTCTTTGCGGAGATATTTGCGAAAACCCTTGTGCACTCCGATGTCAAACGACATAATTATAGCGTCGTACATGAGCAGTTGAACTGTACACAGGCAATTAATTGGTGCGCTAAGCCTGCGCGAGAACCTCTACTATGTTCTCACCACCCGCCCAAATATCGAAAAGCGCATCTTTACGCCCGGAGCGGATTGAGGGGGGGTAGCCATTGTGTACCTACAAAGGCATGCTCTCTTATACAGGCAACTGCATGAAAACACGCAAATTGTATGATATCTTGAGCATTCCCTGTTTACCAGATCTCTCTCCGACAGTTTGATTTAGGAAGACTGCTTATTGAAAGTCGGTTGACCCACATTTGAGTCCGTAATTTTCGTTCTATTCACTTGGAATTTTGGATATAGCTAGCTTTGAAATAGACATTGGTTAGTTATTTGGGTTTAACGCCGAGCAGGCGACTAAGGCCATCTCACGACGGGATGGGTAAAAATCTGGTCAGCCAGACTAAAAGCAAGGTCTTAAGACAAAATGTAAATATAGATTAAAAATCTCAGGCTAAAATGTCGCACATGTCTTTAAAAGAAACCTCTACAGACTCTCAAAAAGGGCAAATAAAAAATTCACATAGTCTATGAATGCTCAGATCTGGTTAAAAATATTGCATTCTCTCAAAAAATTGAAGATTTTGTCCGGAGGAACATCCCGGAACAAAACCTTCAAGGAGTCTGCTGTGAAGTGTTTATATCTGGTGTCAGTTAGGTCAGCACAATACAGCAAAAAGTGTCGAACAGAAAACTGCTCATCACGGGCAAAACACCATGGACGCTCATCCTGTTTAAGTAAGTAAGAGTGCGTAACATACGTGTGCCCGATGTGGAGCCGAGCAAGGACAGTCTCCTCACGGCGGCTGCCGCAGCGGAAAGGTAGACTGTCAGACAACTTAGGAAGAGCTTCATGAAGCTTGTTCCCTTCCTCTTTGTCCCACTCGGACTGCCACTCGGCGCGGGCTATGTACGCACTAATCACAGGTTTAAAATCACTATAGACAGTCTGTGTGTCAGGGACAGGGTCACTGCGGGCACTGTTGGCAGCAGAATCTGCGATTCTGTTGCCTTCGATGCCCACATGGCCTGGGACCCAAATAAAAATGATGTCATAATATTCCTTCATCAAGTCTGCGTAGAGCTCTTTAATCTGCACCAGCAGTGGATGGTCTGTTCCCGCGTCCTGAAGGGCCTGCAGGGCAGAAAGAGAGTCCGACAGAATCAGGAAGTTCCTTTCTCGAGACTGATAGGCATGCTTGAGTGCCAGCAGAATTGCCTGCAGTTCTGCACTAAATACAGAGGAATGGTCAGGGAGACAGAGCTTAAATGGGCGTTTAGGATGGCGAGAGGACACTGCAGCCGCAGCCACCCTCCCATCCTCAGACTTGGACCCATCCGTATAAAGACGACAATAGCCAGGAAAATTTGAAAGGAGTTCATTGAGGCTCTGTTGGTATATGGCTGGTGGAGTACAATCCTTCTTGTGGGCGGTCAAGTCCAGCAAGATGTCAGGAACTGGTAGTAGCCAGGGTGGAGTGACGTGTTGCAGAGATTCCGAAACTTTGTCCAGGTCCACTCCGGCCGCCTGCAGATGAGGTCGGACACGGAAGGAAAGTGGACGGACAGCTCCCGGATGGGCATCGTAAATCTCTGCAAACGACGGGTTAAAAACACAATCATAGGCAGGATTGTCTGGATGTGCCTTCAGCTTCAGATCGTAGCTGAGCATGAGGCGGATGCGGCGGAGCCTGAGAGAAGGCTCCACTGCCTCTGCATTCTTCTTCTCTTACGCCCATCACCCCCCCCTGGGGCATAGGCCGCCGACAAGGTCCCTCCAGCCGTCTCTGTCCTGGGCGAGTCTCTCCAGCTGTCCCCAGGTGTGGCCCATCTTCTTGGCATCTGTCTCCAGGTCACGTCGCCAGGTGTTTCGTGGCCGACCTCTCTTCCTTTTTCCCTGTGGGTTCCATCTTAGGGCTTGCTTTGTGGTGTTGGTTGCTGGCTTGCGTAGTGTGTGACCTATCCATCTCCAGCGGCGTTGTTGAAGCTCCACTTCTGCAGGCTTCTGCTTTGTCCGCTGCCACAATTCCTCGTTGCTGATTTTGTCCGGCCAACGTATCCCGAGGAGCCTTCTCAGACTGTTGTTGATGAACGTCTGTATTTTCTTGGTGGTCGACACTGTGGTCCTCCAGGTCTCTGCTCCATAGAGGAGTACTGGTTTCACATTGGTGTTGAACAGTCGGATCTTGGCACGGGCAAAACACCATGGACGCTCATCCTGTTTAAGTAAGTAAGAGTGCGTAACATACGTGTGCCCGATGTGGAGCCGAGCAAGGACAGTCTCCTCACGGCGGCTGCCGCAGCGGAAAGGTAGACTGTCAGACAACTTAGGAAGAGCTTCATGAAGCTTGTTCCCTTCCTCTTTGTCCCACTCGGACTGCCACTCGGCGCGGGCTATGTACGCACTAATCACAGGTTTAAAATCACTATAGACAGTCTGTGTGTCAGGGACAGGGTCACTGCGGGCACTGTTGGCAGCAGAATCTGCGATTCTGTTGCCTTCGATGCCCACATGGCCTGGGACCCAAATAAAAATGATGTCATAATATTCCTTCATCAAGTCTGCGTAGAGCTCTTTAATCTGCACCAGCAGTGGATGGTCTGTTCCCGCGTCCTGAAGGGCCTGCAGGGCAGAAAGAGAGTCCGACAGAATCAGGAAGTTCCTTTCTCGAGACTGATAGGCATGCTTGAGTGCCAGCAGAATTGCCTGCAGTTCTGCACTAAATACAGAGGAATGGTCAGGGAGACAGAGCTTAAATGGGCGTTTAGGATGGCGAGAGGACACTGCAGCCGCAGCCACCCTCCCATCCTCAGACTTGGACCCATCCGTATAAAGACGACAATAGCCAGGAAAATTTGAAAGGAGTTCATTGAGGCTCTGTTGGTATATGGCTGGTGGAGTACAATCCTTCTTGTGGGCGGTCAAGTCCAGCAAGATGTCAGGAACTGGTAGTAGCCAGGGTGGAGTGACGTGTTGCAGAGATTCCGAAACTTTGTCCAGGTCCACTCCGGCCGCCTGCAGATGAGGTCGGACACGGAAGGAAAGTGGACGGACAGCTCCCGGATGGGCATCGTAAATCTCTGCAAACGACGGGTTAAAAACACAATCATAGGCAGGATTGTCTGGATGTGCCTTCAGCTTCAGATCGTAGCTGAGCATGAGGCGGATGCGGCGGAGCCTGAGAGAAGGCTCCACTGCCTCTGCATTCTTCTTCTCTTACGCCCATCACCCCCCCCTGGGGCATAGGCCGCCGACAAGGTCCCTCCAGCCGTCTCTGTCCTGGGCGAGTCTCTCCAGCTGTCCCCAGGTGTGGCCCATCTTCTTGGCATCTGTCTCCAGGTCACGTCGCCAGGTGTTTCGTGGCCGACCTCTCTTCCTTTTTCCCTGTGGGTTCCATCTTAGGGCTTGCTTTGTGGTGTTGGTTGCTGGCTTGCGTAGTGTGTGACCTATCCATCTCCAGCGGCGTTGTTGAAGCTCCACTTCTGCAGGCTTCTGCTTTGTCCGCTGCCACAATTCCTCGTTGCTGATTTTGTCCGGCCAACGTATCCCGAGGAGCCTTCTCAGACTGTTGTTGATGAACGTCTGTATTTTCTTGGTGGTCGACACTGTGGTCCTCCAGGTCTCTGCTCCATAGAGGAGTACTGGTTTCACATTGGTGTTGAACAGTCGGATCTTGGTGTCGACTGACAGATCTCTTGAAGTCCAGACGTTCTTTAGCTGGAGAAATGCTGCCCTGGCCTTGCCTATGCTGGTCTTCACGTCAGCATCCGTCCCACCCTTCTTGTCGACTATGCTGCCGAGGTAGGTGAAGCTCTCCACCTCTTCTAGCGCCTCGCCTTCCAGTGTGATGGGCGTTCCACTGGCAGCGTTGACTTTCAGCACCTTGCTCTTTCCACGGTGGATGTTCAGGCCTAGCCTTGCGGAGTTCACTGCCACTGCGTCTGTCTTTTCTTGCATCTGTTGTTGGGTGTGCGAGAGCAGGGCTAGGTCATCTGCAAAGTCCAGGTCGTCCAGTTGGGTCCAAAGTGTCCATTGGATGCCATTTCGCTTCTGTGCTGTGGATGTCGTCATGACCCAGTCGATGGCCAGAAGGAACAGGAACGGTGACAGCAAACACCCCTGTCTCACCCCTATCCGGACTTGGAAGGCGTGGGTGAGCTGGTTTCCACAGATCACTCTGCAGGTCAGTCCCTCGTAGGAGTTCCTGATGATGTTGGTGAGCTTTTCAGGTACTCCATAGTGTCTCAGCAACTTCCACAAGGTGGCTCTGTTGACGCTGTCGAAGGCCTTCTCGTAATCAAGGAAGTTGATGTAGAGGGACGAGTTCCACTCTAGCGACTGTTCCAGGATGATTCGCAGCGTGGCGATCTGGTCAGTGCATGATCGGTCCTTGCGAAAGCCCGCCTGTTGATCTCGAAGTTGGGGGTCCACTGTGTCCTTCATCCTGTTGAGTAGGATCCTGCTGAAGACTTTGCCTTGGACAGACAGTAGGGTGATTCCTCTATAGTTGGCACAGTTGCTGAGGTCTCCATTTTTTGGCAGCTTGACCAGGTAACCCTCCTTCCACTCTGCTGGTACTTGTTCTCTCTGCCAGATTTTCCTGAAGAGGGGTGGAGCATCTCGATTATGGTTTCAGTATCCGCCTTTAGAGCTTCTGCCGGTATACTGTCGGGTCCGGCTGCCTTGCCCGACTTGAGCTGTTTGATGGCTTTCCGGATCTCCTCCTTGGTGGGCTCGCTACAGTCTATCGGCAAGTCTCTCTCGGCTACCTGAATGTCTGGTGGGTCTTGTGGAGCTGGTCTATTTAAGAGCTCCTCAAAGTGCTCCTTCCATCTGTTCTTCTGTCCCTCCTCTCCTTGGATGGCTCTTCCCTGTTTATCCTTTACTGGCCTCTCTGGCTTGGCAAACTTCCCTGAAAGCTTTTTTGTGGTGTTGTAGAGCTCTCTCATGTTTCCATGTCGGGCTGCCTCCTCTGCTTCTTGTGCCAGTGACTCTACAAAATTTCTCTTGTCTGCCTTGATGCTATTCTTTACTATTTTGTTGGCTGTTGTGTATGCCTCCTGAGCGCGGGCCTTCTCTGTTCTTGTGCGGCTGTTGTTTACTTCTGCTTTCTTCTTCTTTCTATCTACTACTTTCTCAAGTGTCATTGGTGTTATCCACTCTTTGTGAGTGTGCTTCCTGTATCCCAACACCTCCTTGCATGCTGCAGTTACTGCGTCTCTCACCCCTCTCCACTGCTCGTCAATGGTTCCTTCGTCCAGAAGCTCTTGGAGAACCTGGAACCTGTTGGAGAGGGCGAGTCTGTATTCCTCATGCTTGCCTGAATCTTTCAGCAGCGTAGTGTTGAACCTCTGGCGCTGACAGGTCTCGCCGGTCCAGTTCCTCTTCAGCTTCAGTTTCATTC
This sequence comes from Semisulcospira habei, assembly GCA_036245525.1. Taxonomy (NCBI): domain Eukaryota; kingdom Metazoa; phylum Mollusca; class Gastropoda; family Semisulcospiridae; genus Semisulcospira; species Semisulcospira habei. Next base: position 53,498,975 of record BTPG01000004.1, on the reverse strand, counting down.
TGGCAACAACCAGGTGGTGGTCTGAAGCAACGTCGGCTCCTCTCTTCGCTCGGACGTCCTGGAGAGATCTTCGGAACCTTCTCGAGATGCACACGTGGTCGATCTGATTCTCCGTTAAATGGTCCGGTGATACCCATGTCGCCTTGTGGATGCGCTTGTGCGGGAAGACTGTGCCGCCTATGACAAGGTTGCTTATGGCGCATAGGTCTGCAAATCTCTCTCCGTTATCGTTCATTACTCCCAAACCTTGCTGCCCCATAACCTCCTCGAAGCCCCTGTTATCGCTGCCGACCTTGGCGTTGAAATCGCCCATGATGATGTTGAAATCTCTTCTAGAAAGGGTTCCAACGATGGTCTGCAGTCTATTATAAAACTGGTCTTTGGTCTCGTCATCGCTGTCGTTGGTTGGGGCATAGCACTGGATGATGTTCATGCTAATCCTCTTCTGCTGTGTTCTGAACGAGGCTGTGATGATGCGTGGGCCATGGGCTTCCCACCCGATGAGAGCACTCTGCGCAGTTTTGGAGAGCATGAGAGCCACTCCCTCTGTGTGTGGTGCATTGTCCTCCTCATGGCCGGAAAACAGCAGCCTCTCTCCTGTGGTCAGTCTCTTCTGTCCGCTGCCCGTCCATCTGGCCTCACTGATGCCAAGGACGTCGAGACGGTAGTTCCTCATCCCCACTGCCACCTGAGCTGTTTTCCCTGCTTCGTACATGGTCTTCACATTCCATGTTCCGATGTTGATGGTTGCCCTGGTCGAAAGGATGGTAGTCTGCTGAGTGGCTTCCTTTCGGCTTTCACCACCCCGCGTCATAAATCCTCCAGCTGAAGGTCCATCCTCTCCCAGGGCCGAGTCAGTTGTTGGTTTTCTTGTTGGCGTTTCTGTAGCAATGTGTGTTTTTATGGGGTGGGGCAGCTGACTCCACGCCCAACCCTCCTCCTTTCACATCCGGGCTTGGGACCGGCCATGGCGGAGTTACTGCCTCTGCATACAGACTAGGAACTGAAGATGTCCTGAAGGCTCCCAGACATACGCGCAGACCTTGATGGTGAATTGTGTTCAGACGCTGTAGAACAGACTTGGAAGCCGAGCCATATACCACAGAGCCGTAATCCAGTTTGGACCGAACAAGGGCCCGGTACAGTCGAAGTAAGACGATGCGGTCTGCACCCCAGTCAGTACGACCAACGACACGAAGAATGTCGAGGGCCTTCCGACAAGAGGTTCTAAGGTAGTTAACATGGTTGCAGAAGGTCAATCTTTTGTCAAAGATGACCCTCAAAAACTTTGCCTCTTCGGCCACCTTAATTGGCACTCCAGCAATGCTCAGGCTAGGTTCTGGAAAAAATTTCGTCTGGTTAGTAAAATGCACACAGACTGTCTTGGAGGTCGAGAACCTGAATCCATTGAGAGACACCCACCCCTGGATGCGATCAACGCACAGCTGCAAGCGCCTCTCAAGGGACGCAAGTCCTCGACCTCGTGCACACAAAGCAAAGTCGTCCACAAACAAAGAGCATTCAGAATCATCCTTGACGGCCTTTACAATGTTATTTATTTTAATGCTAAATAAAACAGGAGATAGAATACTGCCCTGCGGGACACCCATCTCCTGTTCAAAGGAGTCGGAGAGGGTGGAGCCCACACGGACATGGAACGACCTGTTGGACAAACAATTGTGAATAAAAACGGGCAGATGCCCTTTAAAACCCATGTCCGACAAATCAGACATTATACCATGCTTCCAGGTAGTGTCATGTGCCTTTTCAAGATCAAAGAAAATTGCATAGACATGCTGCTTGTTGACAAAAGCATCTCGGATAAAAGACTCAAAGCGAACTAGATGGTCAGTTGTACTAAGGCAGCGCCGGAAACCGCACTGGAGGTCTGTGATGAGACCCTGTGACTCAAGATGCCACACCAGTCGGGCGTTGACCAAGCATTCCATAGTTTTACATAAACATGATGTCAAAGCTATTGGCCGGTAGTTGCCCGGGTCGGAAGGATCCTTAGCCGGCTTGGGAATTGGCACAACTACAGCCTGGCGCCAAGATGGCGGAAAAAAAACGGTTATCCAGATATGGTTAAAGGCCTTGAGAAGTACAAAGAGTGAATCCTCAGGCAGATGTGTTAGGAGCTGATAGTGGATGGTATCTAATCCAGCAGCAGAGTCAGTAGTGAGTACATTTCTGCATGGCTTGCTGCAATTCTGAAAACGTAAAAGGGGCATTATAGTCTTCCGAGTTATCCGATATAAAATCACAAGTACAAGATTCTCGCTTCTCCTTCTCTCTCTGGAAGAAAGTTGAATAATGCTCTGTTGAAGAATTATGGGCAATGGTGGAGGCAAGCAAATTGGCCACAGCCTTTTTATCTGTGACCAAACTGGCACCATCTCTAAGATGGCCGACAGAAGCCGAGCCACCCCTGCCCCCAATCCTTCGAACAGCCCTCCAGACTTTTTGGGAATGAGTCATAGAAGATAAAGATGAGACGAAGCGTCTCCAGGAAGCACGGCGTTCGCGTTTAAAAATGTAACGGGCTTTCGCCCGCTGTCTTTTAAATGTTAAAATATTTGCTTGCGACGGATTACGAAAAGCACGTCGCTGAGCAGATTTGCGCATTGTTTGGGCCTTGCGGCACTCTTCATTGAACCATGGTACTCTCGGCTTCCGAGGGAGTGATGTGGAAGTTCTAGGGATGGTTTCACCTGCAACCTCCAACAAAATAGAAGTAAAACAAGAAACAGGTTCTTCAGCTGACATGACCACCTCCTCTGTAAGACGAGACTGACAGAGAGAGGCGAACAGAGACCAGTTAGCTTTCTTGAGATTCCAGCGCCCCACCGGCGAATCCTCCTCACAGCTGACCGATGACAGGACTACTGGGAAGCGGTCACTACCACACAGGTCGTCGTGAACCTTCCAGTCAAAGTCCAGCATGAGAAAAGGACCACACACAGTGAGGTCTAGAACAGAACTAGATCCGGAACCTGAGTTAGAGTATGTAGGTGAGCCATCGTTAAAGACACATAGGTTAAGTTGAGAAAAAACATCTTCTAACATCTGACCTCTGCCATCATAGTGGTCACTACCCCAAAGGTGAGCGTGACCGTTAAAATCCCCCATGAGAATAAAGGGAGGGGGCAGTTGATCAACTAAGTTAAAAATATCATTGCTACAGACTCGCAGTGATGGTGGCAGGTAAATACTGCATATGGTTATGGTCTTCTTTAAGGTAACCCGAGCTGCGACAACCTGAAGACAGGTGTCGATGCTAACGGGGCTACATAAAATTTGGATACTAATGAGAAGAGCCGCTCCACCCGAGCGCCTCTCCGAATCAGAGCCTTTGTGTATAACATTAAAACCATTAAAAGACACAGGGTCAGACGTCTTCAGGTAAGTCTCCTGAAGAGATATTACTGAGGGGTTATAGAACTTGACTAAAAGACGTAATTCCTCAAAGTTAGCTTGAAAACCACGACAATTCCACTGAAGCAAAGAGTACATGATTAGGTTTTAACTGGGGGTAAGGAGTTTTCCCCCCTTTTTCCTTTACCTTGGAAGGAGTTGAAGAAACAGAGGGGGGCCGGCTCCCGGGCCTCCTCTGGTTCTTCGGAGATGAAGGGGGTGGAGCTGCCGCAGCATCAGCAACGACAACTTCCACTCCCTCCATCCGCTCCTCCAGTGCAGCATATTTGTTTTGAAGGGGGACATCAGTGTTCCCCTTCTGGGCCCGTGCGCACAGCGGTCCCATAGATTTCTTAGACCCCTGGTCCTGGGCAGCGTTCCTGCCGCTAGAGTTAGCGGCCTTAGAAGGCTGACCAGAGCCAGAAGCCTTTGAAGTTGACTGACTAACAGGTTTGGGTGGGGGCTGAGGCTTAGGGGCAACAGAAGGCGGCACTACCGGACCGGCAGTGTCCGCCTTCTGCGTTCCCTGGCTCCTTGTCACCACCGGAGGAGGGTTACTCTCCAGGGGCGAGATGAGCCGAGGCTCCGCCCCCAACCAAGAAGTTGGGGTTTGACATGAAAAGTCTTTGGTGGGGCGCTTGCCTGCCTCCGCTGCACTAAAAGTGTACACTGAGGTGTTAGAGGTTGGGGCAGCCGCAGCTGCACCAGGGCCTTCAACCAGTTTTTTTGGCATCCAGAAAGGACAGCCCCTTCTCCACACGCACCTGCTGAATCTTGCACTCGGATATCCAACGAGGGCATTTCTTATCCGAAGCCATATGCGCCCCCTGGCAATTTACACACAGGCTGTGCAGGATTCAGCAGAGTGTCCGGGCTTAGTGCAACGGGCGCATGAAGCCTCTGCCTGACGGCATGTCTTCTGCCCATGGCCATACTTTTGGCACTTAAAGCACCGGAGGGGGAGAGGGACGTACTTTTTCACTCTCAAGGAGTAGTAACCTCCCCAGATGGTAGTAGGAGGGGTGGGGGTGCCAAACGTCAGGATGATGGTAGGGAGACGGATCTCCCCACCACCTCGCTTGGAAGCGAAGCGCCTGACGTAAGTCACCCCCTGAGACTTAAGGTTCCGTACAAGTTCATCTTCTGACAGTTCAGCCAAAGCTTAATCTTTGATTACGCCTCTTGACGAATTCATAGTTTTGTGGGGTGTGACCTCCACTGGAGTGTCTCCGATGGAAGAGAGCCTCAGTAGCCCGCTGGAGTGTGCCCGGGTACGGCACTCCACCAGCAAGTCACCAGACCTGAGGCGCTGGGCGTCAGGCCTGCCAACACGGCTCCTGAGGGTCTCCCCCACCAGAAAAGGATGCAGCTTGGTAACTGGTTTCTCCTTCACCTTGCTATGGACAATGAGGAAGCGAGGCCATACGGCCGACGCCTGAGGCGTCGCTTCCTCACAGTCCGAGTCACTGTCATTTTCAATGTTGGTGGCTATGTGCCGCTTCTGTGCAAGTTTAGGTCTTTTTGTTTTTTCCATATTATATTAGTAGAGATATTCATCCCCCGGTGGTCCCCGCCCGCCACCGAGCCCAACAAGGGAAAGTGCAAATGTCGGCGGGTCTCCAGCCGACGCACAATGGAGACTGCCCGAAAGATATACTCAAGGGGGTAAGCCCGATTGAACCGTTTGAGCCACCGCCTTCTATCACACTGTTGAACGCAGGGGAATACTGGCGTAAAGCACCTAATCAGCAGCAGAGGCTATAGCATGGTGCCCCGTATAGCAACCCGCATGTCAACAGTGGGATAGGGCTCAACGTGACAAGAGCCGATTGACTAGGCCGGCACGACTAGCCTCCCGTTTAGGTAGAAGTCAAGGCCGAAGTGGAGTGTTGGCACCAGTGAGCCGCAGCCCAAAGGGAACCTCAGCCACCAGGATCCTCTTCTCCCCCGACACGGGTCTCCAAGCACGGCAAACACTTGGGATCCAAAGGACCAAAAGCTCACGAGTATTTTTAAGGACCAATCCAACATGGTACGACCTGGGTTAGCACAGCTCCTTAAAAACCGGACCAGTTAAAAAGACATATCTGCTGACATCAAGTCCTAATCCTGGACAAAGATGGCACCCGTCTGCTAGCCCACTCAGTCAGTGACTGAGGAGACTACCCACCCACGCCACGTGGAGGCCGGTGCCGAGTGGGCTGAAATAGACATTGGATGAGTTCGTAATCCAGCGTTATCAGTACCTCGTCAACTTCAGTTTTGCAAGTTTTAGATCCAGTATAATATACTCCCATCAAACAGTCAGCCCTGGCAGAGGCTGTGTGGAAGAAAACAGTCAGCCCAGGAACAGGCTGCGTGCCTTTCGGATGAGTGACGTGAAACATCAAATGCGTCACAGTGTACACAGCGTCGAGAGACTAGCGATGCCATGACGTCAAGCTTATAGTGACGTCATTTTGCTGCTCGTGCTATTATTTTTCAGAATTCCCGTCAGTACACAAACCCATAGAGCGTACTAATGACGGGAAGCGCCGTGTGTCCGTCTTTATTTGTGTGCGCCGGCATGTGTGTTGATCAGAGATTGTCTTAGAGAGGAGGGAAATGGATCAGAAGGATAAGCTTAAAAATATGAACTCTGAATGTTCCTAAAAGAAAAACGCGTGTGAGCTCCAAACAATATGGTAGACTTTGGGATGAAATCCTCATCTTGTTTTTTAGTTGGCTAATAGATTTGCCAACGTCAATACAGTAAGCGAAGGAATACTAAAGGATACGTTTGGCGCGAGCTCACAAAAATCTGTAAGCCTCTCGGATATAGATGGTGTGTGAGTTGTCGTACTGCTTAACAACGAATCAGCAGCAGACAAGAAATGGTTGTTAAATGTGTCTGCAGATATAGATGTACATGGTGCTGTTTGTAGCGATTTAGTGAAAGCATTAAGGGCGCGCCAGACAGATGAGGTGTCTGTTTTGTTGTCCATCAATCGCTTAAAGTGGATTTTTTGGCCTCTAATACCATGTATTTAACACATTTTCGTTTCTTGCGGAAAGCACCAAAATCTTTTTTACGCTTTAGTTCATTTCTGACAGCCATGGCCTCTTTAATGTCATTACATAAGCACTGGGGTAAATGCACATGTTTCACCCTCTTTTCGCGCAACGGCGCATGCTTGTCAAGAACCCGACGGAACAATCTATACCATTCGGCCAACGCATCTTCAGGATTAGTATGATTGTAAACCGAAAGAAAAGGGGTTTCATTTAGCTCGGCTAGAAACATATCCCTATTAAACTGTTTAAACGATCTGTAATAAATAGTGGTATGCTGGTTTTTCCGATTTTGTTTGTCCACCCTCACAACTGCAGCACACAGGGTAGTGGTCACTGATCGCCACTTGAAGGGCACACGAACTAAGAACCCTTGACTTGTTGGAAGTGTATATATGATCAATGAGAGTGGCAGACGACTATGTAACTCCAATCCAGACCCAAAAGGTCACATTTTATTTAAAAAAATGTAACTCCAGTTGGAGAGAGAGAGAGAGAGAGAGAGAGAGAGAGAGAGAGAGAGAGAGAGAGAGAGAGAGAGAGAGAGAGAGAGAGAGAATGAATGAATGAATGATAGTCCACAAGCTAGGAAGATCTACCGTGCACCCCCCCCCCCCCCCCCCCCACTACTCAATAAGATGGGTTTCAAAGTGTTCCTTAGTATGTCCTGAGATGTTTAAGCCATGTTCCCCGAAAATCCTTAGGAATACACCAGAGATATAGCCGATGGCGCAAGGGTACCCCCATTCACGCTCTTCGCAGGTGCTAAAATGAGGTTGAGAAACATTTTCCTCTAAATAAATCAGAATTCATTCCAGAAACCCAAATCAGGCAATATTATGTCAAGGCACACCTTCTGAATCCTCTGCAAAAAACAGAATGAAAACATATATTGAATCTCTGGCTCACAGTGAAGGTATTTGTGCACCCAGTAAACGACCCATTCCCGCGAAATCGCAAAAAAAGACAAAAATAATGTGTCGGATGCCTTCAGGCATTTTTTTTATAGCACTGACAGTCCATTTTCAGGTTTACATCATTAAAACTGGATGTCACAATTATTATAAACTTGACTAGGTGATGCTGTGATCACTGTGAATACCACAGTGGTTGATTTTGTATCCCTACCCCCAAGTTGTAAAAGTACACAAAATTAATTAGAAAAAAATTACTTAAGTTATTCCATTTTATTTTGACCTCTCTTTACCTATTAAGTTTCAATAATGTGAGCATAAAGTGCAAGAAAATAAGTTAAGTCGGCATCCTTTACGGTACATTCCTTGGTGAATGATAACTTTTTCCCATTTGAAATTGCCGAATTGGGAAACGTACGTTGTTTCCGGTGCCCTCAGAAATTTTGTATACAACCGATAGGTCTTTGTTAGGTTTTATTGGTTAGGATAGAGTACCACAGTTACTCCCAACCTGATTTTGTGATGATATGATGCATTTAGGGGCCACAGTGGCTGAATCTGCTGCCCTACCCCCATTTTACCAGTACGCAAAGTAACGCAAAATAATCATAAAAATTGCTTACGTCATACTCCTCTGTTTAAATATTTTTTGTTGCCAGTTTTTTTTAAAAAAAAGTATGCATATTGAGCATAACAAGTTGTGATCATTTCATTAATTTCAATGTAACCCATCAATTTAATTGTAACTATTTTTAACTGGCTGGTCTTTTAGGTGATATTTTACCTAGCGTAAGGCGGGTCTAGTAAGGTCTCCCCTTTTCCTTTCATTTATTTTTTTTATCTAGAAATGTGTAAATATGAATGCGTAATAAAGTTTCATGGTTCCTAATAGCCAAAACAATGTTATCAAAATACTTAGTTTCCACATGTCGACCACGAGATCTCCACTTCCACCTTCTGCAACGTTCAGTTTTTTATGACCGTCTTTAAATCTTATATTGTTCTGGCTGCCAATAAGTGAGCTGTCAAGAGCTAGGCAGCATGTTTCAGAGTTTGGTGTATAGGGGCGTGTCTTCTGGTCAGAACTGCGAGCAGACTGCTTCTGTGTATGGACATGTTTGGAGAATGTGCTAGGGAGACTGATTTTCTATGCCAAATTCGCATAGGGCTGTTTCCGCATGACCCTATCTCACGTGGTGAGTCCAGCAGGGTCCTTACGGTCTGTGAACATTTGTGAAAGTTGTTAAAAAATGACAAGGCTTTTTCAGGGCCCTGGAAAGTCTGTCAATTTCAGTCCTTTTCCTTAAAGTCTGTGAAAGTTTGTACAAAATGACAACGTGCTGGCAGACTTTTGTCTACTTCTTCTTTTTTTTTTTTCTCCCCCAATTTGTGACTATTCCATTGCGAACGATCATGCTGACACTTGTTGCAAGTGATCTATATTTAGCTCTGATCATAAAGTGACTGCATGGCCTTTCTGCCGAACATTCTGATTGGTTGTTTACGCTTCTACCGAAGTCCGCCATTCGCTAAGCGTTCTTTTATTTTGGTATCTCTTCATGCATTAGGCACGGAAGCTTCAAATAATTGCTGATACAGAGTGATCTGATTAAAGTGTGTAAACCTTCAGGCTTCATTTTGGGTTTGTGAAACGTTCCTGCTTTTCTGTATGGACCCAGTCCAGAGTAATCAGTGCATAGATGAAAGATGGTGGCCTGGCTCTCCCTGTTCAGCTTGTTGATGTCATCTGCCCACGGGCTGCAGCCGCCATTCTGCTGTTGCCAATCACTTTGTTGTAGTGTCTCCATTCCCAGCTAGTTCAGAATGCACTGGAATCCACTGCAGCACTGTTTTGTGGACAGGGCATCCTGTCTATCTCGAAGCTTCCTGGTGAGATCAGTGGATCAAGCTGCTGCCTTTCCCTAGCTAGTGCTCTGCTGCTGTGTCGAGCACCTGCAGATCTGTACGATAGTTGGAGCTGCTGCCACCAGCTGGTAAGGAGAGGGAGGTAGTAGTGCGGTCTGCACAACAGATGTACACGCCACTTCCTTCATTCCGCACGGCATCTTGTGTGGTATCACAGCGGCAGTGAGGGTAGCGCTTGTGCACAACCTCCAGCAAGATGGCTTTGTGCAGTGCCGCAACCTTTGGCAAAGAGTCCTGGAACATTGTTTTGTTGTCTTGAAGGCTCTTTCGAGATGTCCAGGTATCTGAAGGGAGCTGTTCACACATCTTTGGGCTTGGTTCCAGGACGTCAGTGTTAGCCCTTTGCAGGACCTTCAGTTGGCGGTTCAGATTTGGACATTTCTGACGGTTCTTGGTCTGCTCCTGTAGTCTCCCATGCTGTCGGTGTTTAGTAAGTTTCTTCATCGTGTGTGCTGTTTTGCATTCCAGTGGCTCCAATGTCCTCCATTTCCTAAATTGGGGTGATGAAGATGGCCCTAAGAATGTCACTGCATCATGAGAATGACCCATGTTCTGCATCTTGTCAAGCCTGGCTTTTTGGGTTTTGCAGGCAGTGTTTCATGTTGTCGATGTATCTTGGTACCGCACAACTGGTCTGACTGAGCAGGTGTTTGCTTGTGCCAGGATGCTGTAATTTGCGCCAATGTGGTCCCCACCAGTTTCTTCATCAGAGACTTTTTTTGTGCAGCTCTAGCTTCCATGGCTTCAATGTGAGGCCTCCACGTGAATCCAGTAATTTATTTGTTGCCTGTAAAGTTGGCCTGTCTGTCTTTGGTACTCGAAGGTCTCCAGTTTTGAGGTGACCTCTTCCGTCTGATTTGAAAGAGATGGTCTAGCTCAGTTTGAGTGGCCTCTTTCAGTCCAGCTGCTGACTCTATTGGCAGCATCCTGGATTCTGGAGGATGCTATTTCTTTATGTTTTCTGGAGGATGCTATTTCTTTATGTTCTGCTGCGCTCCACACTGCAAAGTCATCCGCATGGAGGATGTTCGAGACGAACCTTGGTACTGTTGTACTGATGTCATTAATGTAGACCAAAAACAGCATCAGACATAACATCTCCCTGAGGTACACCTTCCCCGAGTTTGACAAGAGTGCTGAATGTGCAGACGATACTAGAAGCTTCAGCGGCAGCCCCTGTTAAGCATGCCTTAAATAAAAAGAATTACAATTAAATTGATGGGTCACATTGAAATTAATGAAATTATCACAAATGTTTATGCTCAATATGCATATTTTGTTAAGAAAACTGGCAACAAACATATTTAATCAGAGCTGAGGAGCAATTGTTATGGGATCATTTTTCGTTCCTTTGCGTACAGGTAAAATGGGGGTAGGGCAGCAGATTCAGCCACTGTGGCCCCTAAATGCATCACAGCATCATAAAATTAGGTTGGGAGTAACTGTGGCACTCTTTCCTAAACAATAAAACCTAATAAAGACCTATCAGTTGTATACAAAATTTCTGAGGGCATCGGAAACAACGTACGTTTCCCAATTCGGCAATTTTAAATGGGAAAAAGCTATCATTCACCACGAACATACCGTAAAGGATGCCGACTTTCCTTATTTTCTTGCACTTTATGCTCACATTATTCAAACTTAATAGGTAAAGAGAGGTCATTTTAGCATCCACGAGGAGCATGAATGGGGGTACCCTTGCGCCATCGGCTATATCTCTGGTGTGTTCCTAAGGATTTTCGGGGAACATGGCTTAAACATCTCAGGACATACTAAGGAACACTTTGAAACCCATCTTATTGAGTACTGGGGGGGGGGGGGGGGGGGGGTGCACGGTAGATCTTCCTAGCTTATGGACTATGATACTTTATTTCTCAAGGATGGAAACAATAGGCGCACAGGCCTCTTTTCATGTTTGTCCTTGCTAAACTACAACATTAAAAGCAACATTGAAACAATATGTTAACAGCACAAAACAAGCGGCTACACCCACAGGTCACTTGTGTTACATTCCGATACAAGTTCCAAAGTCGCAGAGAGAGAGAGAAGAGAGAGAGAATCAATGAATCAATGAATCTTTATTTTACAACGGTAAAGATATTAACAATGCCAGAGGCAATGCCATTTTTCAAATCTGCCGTTGCTACATCTACAACACAACAATTACATTAGATTAATACATGTATAGGACCAACGCCTACGGGTGTGTTGGGGGAGGGGGAGCAATGGTAAGGAAAAAAAACCAAAAAAAAACCCAACCAAATAAAAACAAAAAACAAAAAACACAGCAGCGCTATACAGACACAGCAGTAGAATGGGTACATTACTAACAATGATATCTACGTATAGAAAGCAAAGCTTGCAGATAGTTATGGCTGCGAAGATAAATGTTTAAATAGACTTTTCTTGAAACATGATACCGTTGGAGTGGTCTTCGTGTGGGGCGGAAGCGAATTCCACAAAGTCGCCCCCGAGAATGCTAGACTGGTTTTAAATAAGTCTATTCTGGTTTTGGGTACTACATACAGGCTTTTTGTATCGCCATAGCGGGACTGTGACCGGACTAGCAGCTGGGTTAGATATTCCGGAGTGTTGTCATTCCGAATCTTGAAAAGAAGAACACCGTTGTTGAATGCAAACTGATTTTTGAGAGAAAGAAGTCCCGCTTTGTGAATCTTATCATCCGTTGTCAAAGTAGGATCAGGTAAAATTAATTTCGCTGCTCGTCTGTGTAAGGAGTTCAGTCTTTTTAAATGTACATCTCTGCAGCCATCCCACACCGTCGAAGCATAATTAATGTGGGAC
>BTPG01000004.1:53431865-53484365 GCA_036245525.1 Semisulcospira habei | reverse complement strand
CAGACGCGTGCTAATGGCAGCTACATCTTTGTGAGGAGTGTGTAGTGTGCAGTCGTCAGCAAACATGTCACAAGAAATATCGCGGCAACTAATATGCAGTGGAAGGTCATTGATGAATATGCAGAACAGCAATGGCCCGAGGAGAGAGAGAGAGAGAGAGAGAGAGAGAGAGAGAGAGAGAGAGAGAGAGAGAGAGAGAGAGAGAGAGAGAGAGAGAGAGAGAGAGAGAGAGAGAGAGAGAGAGATGAATATTTTTTTTAATTTTTTTTCAGGATAAAGCCATTAGGCAACTCAATGCCTGTCTTACAAGCTGTCTTGTAAACAAAAGAGAACACAACAGGAAAAGAAACATAGCATGCAAATAATAATAATAATAATAATAATAATAATAATAATAATATGAGGTAGCAAAACTACGGGGGGAAAAAAACACAATAGGGGAATCATCGAAAGGAGGAAAAAAAATGACAATGGAGAATTTGTAACTGCCTCCGATGCAAAAAGCAAGTGAACGAACGCGTGCACAGCATTAATATTATACTCATCTAAGACAGTGTCATAGAATCAGCAGCATCAATAGCGTATAGAGACACCGACAAGACAATAGATGATCAGTTAGCAAATGTAAGGAGAAAGAGAAAAATATTTGACGTTTACGTGTTATCAGCAGTATTATTCTTATATGGCAAACTGTGAAGTCACGCTGATTGGAAGTGAGTGTACAATGCACGTTTAAAATGGGTTTTATCGGAAAATGATTTAATGTTTAATGGCAATGAGTTCCAGACAGAACTACCAGAAAATAGAAGGCTTGACTTGTAGAGATCTATCCGTGGGCGGGGTAAGTGAAGCAAGTCATTCCTCATATGTAGTTGATGCCGAGGGCTGAAGTTAAATATCATGCGCAGATATTCCGGGGCTTGATAATGAAATATTTTGTGCATGAGGACGCATTTGTTAAATTTGAGTTGTTCCTTCAGTGTAAGCAGGCCAAGCGATTTCATTTTCTCGTCCGTGGAAGTAGGGTTAGGAATAATTAACTTAACTGAACGACGATACAGCGAGTTTAGTTTTTTAAAATGAAGTTCACTGCATTCGTCCCACAAAGAGGACGCATAGTCACAGTGGCTTTTAATGTGTGCGTGAAAGAACAATGTACAGCACTTTGTACTAAGAATATGTCTAAGTTTAGATAGCATAAATACATTCCTGTACAAGGTTTTGCACAAACTGTCGATATGCGGCGACCAGTTCAGCTGGTCGTCAATTACAACTCCCAGTAGGCGGTGCCTGGATACTTGTTGGATAGGTTTATTGCCAAGTGACAGTTTCAGAGGGGCAGGATGTAGCTGACGCTTTTGGCAGGTTGTGATCCACATGCTTTTCGTTTTATAAGTATTGATTAGCATGCGATTTTGCGTACACCAATCTGACACTTCATCGAGACTTTGCTGGAGGATACAATTTAGCGTCGTTTCACGTTTGTCAGATGTATGCAGCGTTGAATCGTCAGCAAAGAGTTCGCATTTAACCTCAGGATTTGAGATGGAAAGAGGTAGGTCATTGATGAATAAAGAAAATAAAAGAGGCCCTAGGATAGATCCTTGGGGGACTCCGTGCCTAATTATACCTTCTTTCGAATACCTTCCGTTTGAGTACACCTTCTGTCGGCGGTTACTGAGGTAGGAGGAGAAAAAAACTATAAAGTTCGAATCAAGCTTATATACTGAGAGAGAGAGAGAGAGAGAGAGAGAGAGAGAGAGAGAGAGAGAGAGAGAGAGAGAGAGAGAGAGAGAGAGAGAGAGAGAGAGAGAGAGAGAGAGAGAGAGATAAATGAAATGAAATGAGTAAGTAAGTATAGATTGCTTTACGTCCTGCAAGCGCCTTCTCAGGACGTGGCCTGCGCTAAATGAAGACAAGAACTGCAAGAAGCGCAGACAGGAGGGAGAATTTCAAAAGAAAAATACAGATGATTGGACCAGAAAGACAGAAATACAAACCCCCAAAAGAAATGAATGAAACTTTATTTCTGAACGGAAGAAGCAGTTAGCACATGTGCCATTTTTCACGCTTGCCGTTGCTAATCTACAAAGGTACAACTCTGCTAAAGGTACAAGGCTACTAACATACAAAGGTACAAAGCTACTAAGATACAAGTGCACATAATATAACAAGTCGTTCAAAAAAGATGGATAAGGCAAAATGGAGGGCACCAATTATGATTGCTAATAATGTGAATGGCAAAAAAAGAAAAAAAAAGAAAAAAGAAGAAGATATTCTTTAAAATTCCTTCTTTCACTGAAATCAAACACGCGCGCACGCTCTCGCCTCACCCACCTACACACACAAACACATACACGCACACGTGCGCGCGGAGGTTAATATGAAGGCTTTAGGCGATGGGGATACCCGAACCAGTGAATGCGGAGCTGTTAGAGAGCAGGTACTTGAAGAGGCTTTCCTTGAAAGAGGGGAGTGAACCAGTGTGTGTTATATGCGCTGGCAGTTTATTCCAAAACGAGGCGCCCGAGATTGAGAGGGTGGTTTTAAATAAATCTATCCTCGGGCGTGGTGTGATGAAGTTACGCCTTGATGTTGAATAGCCTGAAGCTGCCTTGGTGAAGAGCTTACACAAGTATTCTGGGTGGATTTCATTCCAGATTTTATACATGACTACCCCTTTGTTAAAGAGATGGTGCCTGTCGAGAGGAAGCATCCTTAGTTTTTCAATTTTTGGTCAGTAGAAAGGGCTGGATCAGGCAGGATCTGCTTCACTGCCCTGCGATGCAAGGAGTTAAGCCTCTTCAAGTGTATGTCACGGCTGACGTCCCATGTCGTGGAGGCATAATCGATGTGGGATTTGACATGGGCATTGTAAAATAGTTTGCGAGCGTCGACATCAATAAGATATTTTAGATTAGACAGCATAAAAACATTATAGGACACAGTTTTACAGACAGCAGGGGATCTAACTGTTGTCTGTCCAGCGCTGTGGTTCCCCTTGGTTTGAGTACTGACAATTCTGCCAGCGCTAGCCTCACCTATCTGGTTTGTGAGTATCATGTATAACTCGAGGCAAAATTTGTATCGTTACATTGTTGTGTAATGTTCTGTGCATCTACTGTGGGAAATCAGGGTATTTACCCGACCACATATAGTAGCGCACCTTCATGTTTGTGTATGTATGTTTCTCCTGCCTACTTCCTAAGTTCCGGAGAAAGACATGGGTTATATAAGAGACCTGATCCATTCTTATTTAGGAATGGAAATGATTGTCTTATTCTATACCTGCGTATTTCTCTGTGGGCTGGCGATTGGGTGCCTGATAGGCGGGGGCAGGGGATCTAACTGTTGTCTGTCCAGCGCTGTGGTTCCCCTTGGTTTGAGTACTAGCATTGATGTGAGATTGCCATTTCATCCGGTTATCAATAATAACTCCAAGTAGGCGATGTTCAGTTATTTGTGTAATGGTGTGGTCTTGGATTTCCAGGCTAAGCGGAAGTGGCTTGAGCTGATGCTTCTGACGGGTTGCTATCGTCATTATTCGGTTTTGGTGGGATTAAGGATCATTGCATTATTTTCACACCATTTGGAAATTTCGCTCAGTCCCTGTTGCAAACGACCATTTAAAGACTCAAGACACTTATCGGGGGTGTGGATTGTTGAGTCATCGGCAAACAAATCACATGCAATTCTGTCATTCGTGAGATGTAGTGGCAGGTCATTGATAAATATGCAAAAGAGAAGAGGTCCCAGGACAGAGCCCTGGGGCACTCTTCTTGTTACTAAACCACTTGAAGAGTAAGATCCATTGACCATCACGCGGTGCTGTCTGTCTGTAAGATAGGAAGCGAAAAACGAGGTTGTTTTCAAGGAATGAATAGATGCCTGAGAACTGGCGTCTGAGGTATGAAAACAGTTACTTGAAAATGAACCATCCAGATATATACTGAGCTTGGAAAGGAGAATGTCATGATCTACCAGGTCGAAAGCTTTCCGAAGGTCTATGAAAACAGCACCTGTAAATTCGCCTTGGTTCATTGAACTTAGCCACGCGTCTGTAAGTCGCGTTAAGGCTGTACTGATGACAACTATGCTTCGGGCGAAAACCTGACTGAAGGGGTGGATTAATTTGCGTTTTTCCAGGTATTTTAACAGATGAATGTGTCGTTCAAGGGGTTTACTTAAGACAGACAAAAGCGAAATGGCGCGATAATTGTTAACATTGGACAGATCTTTTGTTTCAGGTAGGGGAATAACTTTAGCCTTTTTTAGTTCTTTTGGGAAAACATTTTTCTGTATGCATAAATTGTAGACATAAGTTATTGTTTTTACAACATAGGGAAGTGATAGTTTCAGTATTTTGGGGCTTATTTCATCTGGCCCGGAAGATTTTTTATTCTTCATGGAACTAATTATCTTACCAACCTCGTGAACTGCCAGAGGTGGAATAGCAAAAGGATCAAATTTCGCAGTTCGCGTTCTACAGAAATCAGTCAGGGTTTCAGGACAGGTAGGGCCGAGAGTTTGTTTAGAAGGGACCAGGAACTCAGCAATTGAAAGGAAATGATCGTTAAATTTATCGGCAGTCAGGGTAGACGGGATTACAGTGGATTTACTACTTCGTTTGCCTCCAGTCACTACGGTCATAGCGCGCCAGAGGGTAGACATCTTTGTCTTGTTTAATCAAACGATCAATGAAAGATTTTTTAGCCCGCCGCACTAGATATTTGACACGATTGCGCTCACGTTTAAATTCAGCAAAGCGCTTCTGTTTTCTCAGATCATCTCTCACCCTCATGGCCTGAATGATGTCTTGAGTCAGCCACGGCGGGAGTGATGCGTGTTTGACTCGCCTCCGCCGCACAGGCGCATGTTTATTTAAAATAGTAAGAAAAATGCTATATTATACCAGACAGACAGAGCGCTGTCTGGGTCAGTTTCACTAAGCACGTCATCAAAAGGTGAATTATTAAGGTCAGATAAAAAGTCGCTCTCACTAACATTTTTAAAAGAACGATAGGTGATATACGTATGACATCCTTTCTTTGCTTTTGGGAAATTAGTGGACCACGTACAGCTGATGGGAAAGTGATCACCGATACCAAGGTTACCGACAGACACATTATGAATGAGTGTAGATGTTGTTGGTGTTATTCGTGTCGGCGAAGTGATTAACTAATCCAGACCAAAAAGGTGACTGCCAAGTGATTAACTGTTTAAGACCCAGCAACGTCATCGTAGAGTCCCATGCATGATGCGACTTTAACATGTCTATGTTAAAATCTCCCATAAGTAAGACATTAAAATTAGGTTTACAGGCTTTATCAAACATACTAAGAAAATTATCGTACCACTCAAAGTTTGCAGAAACATGACTGTCTGGGACCAACTTCAGACATGCATCGAACTGGTCAACAGTGGGATGGGACAGGTCAGACAGGAGACCCTGCAGGTCCGCCTTAAAGGCCACTTTGTCCATGGTCCTGATATTGCGGGACTCCACGAACGTTGTCTGCAGGTGGGGGACAGAGACGTTCAGATGAGTGATCACACAGTAGTGGTCCGACTCAATGGCATGTGACACATGGGTGGACTGCAGGAGGCCATCATCTTCTCGGAAAAGCACCCAGTCCAGAATATGACCATGACGGTGAGTGGGGACTGTAACTGATTGAGACAGACTGAACATGTGAAGAATATTAACTGCTTTCTTTGTGCTTGGACTGGACGCTGAGTCAAAATGGACATTGAAGTCTCCAAGTAAGATCTCCAAGCAAAATGTAAAATGTAAACCTGAAAGAACTGGAACACTAATATCAGTCTATTTCGCTTAAGGAAAACACAATGCAAGTACACTGTTTACATGCCAAAGGTATTTTCAAGACTTTGTTTAGCCACATATAATGGGTCCATCTTAAACTAAATTGAGAAAGCATGATGTGCTTACAGTGAGTAGTTAGGTCAGTTGGCACTACATGATAATTGTTCTTCAGCTGGTTCAGAAAGTGTTCCTTTGCGGAGATATTTGGAAGAATAAAAACGTTGTGTGCGCCAATGTCAAGCGGCCTATATATTGTCTCCTAACCATTTTACCACGTAATGTGACAAAATTGTGAAAACTGCTTTAGTTACGTCATAAGTCTATTACTATAATCATGAAACGCCTATAGAAAAGTCGACGCCTAGTGTCGCGGGCGACGCGCGTTTTAACAGTTATTTTCCAAGTGTCTATTTTAAGACAGGGTGTCGAGAGGACACTGGTAAAAAGTACCGCACGAGATACACAGAACTCTTTTACGTAATATAATGTTCGTCTTATGACGTACTGGCATATATACGTCATGTAATGTTTTAAGCATGCCATGTTGAAAAAATACTTTTGTCGCACAGCGCAGGATTTTGCTTGGTGTGTGTATGTGTGGGTGTGGGGTAGAGAGGGGAGAGGGAGGGGAGAGCACGTTATCTGGACGGTAACAATTCTTGTCTGATAATCATGAGACAGGCCTTGAGCAGGATGTTTGATTGCTTTTTGAAAAAATACGGTAGACTTTGAAATGGGGCTGGGTCGGAGCATGCACATGACGTTTTTGGCGTGCGGCGCAGAAATTCTGGCAAAGAAGTAACACCAACAAAAATGACGTCACGTAACGTCTTTTTGGCGCCAAGCGCCGTGTGTGTCGGCGCGCGTGTCGGCGCGCGCGTGCGTGCGTGCGTGTGTGACAGCTACTAGAGGACGGACAAGCTTGAAATTTTAGGATATTGTCCCTAAAAGAATTATCTCGGGACCTTTTTTTTTTCGATTTTCTGATTAAGATGCTCATTGGCGAGAAAATGGCCGTTTCACAAAAACCGGTTGATCAACACTGGACTCAGTGGAGTCCGTAATTTTTCTTATTTTTTACTAGATATTTTGCGTATAGCTAGATAAAAGGGAGACAATTAAATCTTTTTTTTTATGAAAAAAAAAACACACAATCTTCTCATTAATAATCGCATGATGTTTCGTATACGGTATTTACATAGGCCTACAGTTTGTCTCGGCTGTCGAGTACGGTACGTCCATTGTGACCTGTATGTCCTAGGTGTGAAAATCAGACAATGTTCTGCACCACTTTTTAGGAGTCATTTGTAAAACAACTAACATAACTTTAATTTTTCTTTTACGAAAAAATTCATTTTTCTCTAAAAGGTATTTTTTCGAAAAATACTTACCGATGACATGACTTTATGGAAGTGTCTACTACTTACTCATTCTAGCCTAAGAGCCAGTTGTGTTAAAACACAACCCGGGAGGCACTCGGGGAACCCGAGGGGACAAAGAGTTGTCTCCCGATACTGCCCATCCGGAACCGGGTACCCATAATCCCTCAGTCAGGATACTTAGCTCACCAGCGGCAAGCGGGGCAGGTGGGAGGGTCGTTTGAGTCATGTCATCGGTAAGTATTTTTCGAAAAAAATACCTTTTAGAGAAAAATGAATTTGTTTCTTCAAAAACATTACCGATGACATGACTTTATAGAAGATTTGCGAATAGGAGGCGGGTGCCGCGCCCCAGCACACCTTAGGGCCCAAGAGCCGTCCTCCCTAACGCAAACTCCCGACGACCCTAGGTAGGTGTACACCTACGGCGCTGAGGCGCCAGGAGGGAGTTGTGCCCGCCGCAAAAGGCCCCCACCAGAGCGAGGAGTCTCGCTGGCCTGGCAGAACTCTGCGATCGAGGCGGGCGAAGTCATCCTGCCCGCCAGCCTCCAGTAGCCACGAAGTGTAAGACAGTACAGTCCCTGACGAAGGTGACGTTCGTGGCCATGCAAGTACCTTGATAACGTAACTTTAGCCTCTACGCTCCCTGGGGGAGGGGTCCTGTAAGTCAGTCATCTGAGCGCAGCCAGGAAGATCGTCTGGCCTGTAGTGCTGCCGGAACCGGCAAAGAGGCGAGCGCGTCCGTACCGGACGGCTATGTCGTAGGTACACGTGAGGCTTGTACAGGGTTTTGCTACCTGGTCTCCTGGTGGAAGTGCGACCCCTCAGCGGGCGCAAGGTGAACCTGTGTCGTGGGCCAAGGAGCGGAGGTCCAGGTAAGGCATGGTCCTAGAGGAGCTGTACGGAACTGTTCCCTCGAACTGTAGGCGGACAGGGTGAGTCGTAGCTCATGAAGTTCGTTAACCGGTCCACCGTGACAACATCCCTCAGGTGCCGTATGGTGACGTCCTCGACGGCCAGCCTTGGTCTCCGAGGCCAGGGAAGAAGCCTGCGAGCTGGGATCAGCAGGGTAGGTGGGGGTGAGGTGACGGTCGCCACCCTCGAGCACAGTGCCTCGCCAACTTACTCGTAGGGACGTCAAGCTGCGGGATGCGGGCCGTAGCGAAAGCTTCCACTGCCGCCCACGCGAAGACTCTAGTGTTGAGGGTCTGCCGCACAACCTCCAAGGCGAAGGAGTAGGCGCTCCCGCAAGGTAGAACAGCGACCGTCGCGGCTGCAAGAGCATCTTGTAGAAAGCGAGAAGCAGTATCGGGGGGGGGGGGGGGGGGGGGCCGTGACGAGCTGAGAAGGCCAGAGGTCCAGGATCGGTTCCAAGGGAACGGGGTGACCAACAGGACGAGCGGTGGATCCTTCCCAGGTTAGGCCAGAGCATCGGCGTCTCGACCCGGAGGGCTAAAACACGTAGGCGCGGGGTAAGACAGTGATACCACCTTCTGGCGAACAGGTCCGCTAAGCCGTCTCGCCCGCGCGCCGATCCTCCGAAGGTGTCCTGGTGCATTCCGTGTGTAGCCACTGGTTCCATCGGGGAAAAGCTGGCCCAGACCTACCGTCGGTCCAGGTAGTGTCACGCACGGAGGGAAGTTGAAGTTCTTTCACCAAAGCACCGGGGTAGAAGAGTACGGAACGGTCGGAAGATCGCAAGCTGCCCTGATCCTGGAAGTACGCCTCCGCTGTCACGTTGCCGGAGAGGAGAAGTAGCTCCTGTGACCGATCCTTCCTCCCACGAGAAGATGACCTACTAGTCTGCGTCGGACCCAAGCCGTACACGCTCTTGTCCGCGAAAACCGTGGGCTGGACCTCGAGATGAACCACGGAAGTAGAAAGCGTAGCTGGAGCAGCCGGGCTTAGAGACGACCAAAGGGGAGTAGATCCGACTTCCGTGTAGTGGCTAGGCCATCCAACCGCGAGCACAGCCGAATCAGTACCACCTGTCCGAAGTCCGGTGCACCCCCCGGGTGCCCGAAGAGAGTTGTCGAGTTGGTCAGACGCCAGGGAGACGGGGCTGCGCCTAGGTTCCCCAGTGTCCATGTGTTGGTTGAGAACCCCAGGTGAGTCCAACGGACTGCAGCTCCAGAAGCGGTGACTCCTCCTTCGCAGGTGAACCGAGGAACTCTATGGAGGCCGAGAGCACGGATACCTGAAGACAAGGACCGGCAGTTCCGGAAGAAGTCAAAGTCGAAGATCTGGAGGCGGAACCGAGGACCACCTGCGAGGACCGCATCCGGTCGCCGGCCTGGCGCAAGAGCAAGCGTAAGTGAAGCCAAGGTTCTAGAAGCATCCTCCGGTATGCCCACCGCACTGAAGTCCAGGAACTCCCAAGAAACTGGACCAGCAGAGTCGTCAGCACAGGGGGTTCTTCCGCGGCAGGTCGACCTGCAGAGCGCCATCCAATGTTGCGGGGAGAAGTTTCTCCTACGATCTCGCGAGGGCGAGCGAGAATGGCGAGCAGATTCCAAGCGTCTACGATCCGTGTCGACAGGAGGCTCCGGACGAGCGCGTGCAAGTCTCTCCGAACCGGGCTCTGAGGAGAGGCGGGCTCTCTGCCGGCAAGGGGACCCCCAGCGGGATCCCGGCGGCTTTCTTGGAGACGAGTGGGGACCGAAAGTGCACGTGGGACGTCGCCAAGCGCGTCTCTCCAAACTGGGCTCCGTGAGGCGAGTTCTCTGCTTCTCAAAAAGCAGTGTCCGGGCGCGCTCTCTCCTGGTAGCGGCCTCGTCGGTCAACAACTCACCCCGCGCACTAGTCCGCTGAATTCTTAGTGGCGTCTTCTGCACAGGGTCATCCTGGTCTCGAGCGTCCGGTGCCGAGGGCACGATGGATGGCGTCTCGACGAGCTTCGAAGCACCAGAGGGTGTCGGTCGCTCGCGTCTGTAAAAGCTCCAGAGATTTGACCAACGTAGCTCAGGCCAGGTTGCACAGACGTCACACGCGTGGTCGGAGGCACATCCAGAGCATAAGAGACAGACCTTGTGGGTATCCGACGGCCACTGGAAGCCTCCGCATTGTGTGCAGGTCAAGGGGGACCGAAGGTGGACATGGGACGTCGCAAGGCGCGTCTCCGAACTGGCCTCTGTGAGGCGAGTTCTCTGCATCCGTAGAAGGCTTACTAGTCCGGGCGCGCTCCCTCCTGGCAGCGGCCTCATCGATCCAAAACCACTCCGCGCATGTCCGCTGAACCCGGCGTTCCGTGGGCTTTCTTGGAGACAAGTGGGGACCGAAGGTGGACATGGGACGTCGCAAGGCGCGTCTCCGAACTGGCCTCTGTGAGGCGAGTTCTCTGCTTCCGTAGAAGGCTTACTAGTCCGGGCGCGCTCCCTCCTGGCAGCGGCCTCATCGATCAAAAACCACTCCGCGTACAAGTCCGCTGAACCCAGCGTGGCCTCTCCTCCACAGGGTCGTCCTGGTCTCGAGCGATCGGTGCCCAGGGCACTTGGATGGCGTATCGACTGGTATCGAAGCACAAGCCGGCGTCAGTCACTCGTGTCTGTAAAGGCCCCAAAGCTGCGACCCGCGCAGCTCCAGCCAGGTGGAACAGACGTCACAAGCGTGGTCGGAGGCACACCCTGTGCAAAGGAGACCAGACCTAGTGGTTGTCCACTGGAACATCCGCCTTGCGTGCAGGACATCAGCAGGCCCCTCTCTATCGGGGCGGCACGGGGTCCTTTCCTTCGAAGCACAACCAGGCGTCGGGAGCTCCCTTCTGTAGAAGCTCCAACGTTGCTACCAGCGCCGCTGAGGCCAGGTGGCAGAGACATCACAACGTGGTAGAAGGTACCCACAGCGCCGGGAAGACAGGCCTTGTCACCAACTGGCCGCTGTCGCCTGGCCACGAAGAACACACCCACCAGTAGCAGCCGGGCAGGAGACCGCCTGCCGATAAGCTGCGTTGTCCTCTAGTGGCGGTAGAGTTCTGTGTCGTCCTGAAGGCGTCGGACGCGTGCGTAAATGTCTCCCCGAGCAGGCCTAAGAGGCGGGCTCTCTCTGCCAGCAAGGGGACCCCCAGTGGGAGCCCCGCGGGCTTCCTGGAGACGAGCGGGGGCCGAAAAGGACACGGGACGACGTGAGCCGCGTCTCTCGGAACAAGGCCCAGGGAGGCGAGTCCTCTCCTTGAAAGAAGGCTGTCCATGCGCGCTCCCTCTGGAAGCGGCCTCCATGATCCACCCGCTCCTGCACTAGTCGTCACGTCCGGTGTGGCTTCTCTCCCAGGTCGGTCCGTTGTCGTGCGGACAGCCCGCAGTACCCAAAAGGCGCCTACACAGATGCCGATCGCTTGTGCCTGTACACCCATAACTGAGGGCCCCGCCGCTCAGTACTAGTAGAGTAGGTGTCGCAAGCATGGTCGGCGCCGTATCCGGTGCAGTGGCGACAGACCCCTGGGAACTGAACCAGCCACTGTCATCTGTCCACCGTGCGAATGGGCGAGCAGCACGTCCCTGCAACAGATAACACACCCGAAGGCACGCGGGCGAGTCCTGTGGGACTCCGCCACGAAAAAGGCTAGCCTTCGTAACGACAAAAAAAAAAAAAAAACCCCACAAAGCACAAAAGCGAGGTACCAATCTGTCAAGCCTGCACGCTAGCAGTGCAGTAAGGAGGTTGGCTCACTGCCGTCAAGCGCTAAGGCGAGCCAACAACATATGTACCAAAAGTCAAACATGTCACGACAAAACCAGCACGAAAAGCGTCAGGCCCAAAAACATCATTACTAAAAGGGAGACCGCGTGAGGATAAAAGAACACTGGACGCATGCTGTACAACTCAACACGCGCTGACAAGCAAAGGCAAGCATAACATCTGGGACAGTAAAATCACCACTTAATGGGGACATGGCACGTGGGGCCCGCCCAGCCAAGGAGCGTAAAAACCCCAAGCTGCCCGCCGTAATGTATATTCACTCTATTAGGTACGTGAGTACTTGTCCACAGCGTACGCATGCGTATGCGAGTTGTGAGTGTGCGCAAAAAACAGGTGCTGGCACAGGACAATACTACGCAATGTCGACAAGGCGTGACCCAAGCTGTCCCGCCAAGCTAATCAAGCCATGGAGTAAGAAAATTCTCCAAACCCAAGGTACAAATGCGTAGGTAATCGTCGCAACAATTCACCGAAGGTGAGTGGGCGCGGGCGCGAGGGGCTCCGCCAAGCTAAGAGTTGCAAAATTTGGCGCGCAAACTACAGCGAGAAGAAGACGACAATCTTCGTACCTGCTCAAACCAGTGCCCAGCCCGGGAACCGGCCGAGGGTCAACCCAGCTACCTTACCTCTCCGCCGAAGGGGAACGGGGGGAGAAGTCCAAAACCCGCCTGGCACGACCGGCGAAGCTCACCGCGCAGCCCAGACCCACCAGAGGCCGAAGCGGGTAGCCGCCAACGAAGTGGGGACGAGACAGCCACGCGGAAGCACTGGCAGGGCCGACGAATCGATTCTCTCTCGTACCTCTTCTTCCTCCCTTCTCTTCCTTCCTCCTTCAGTAAAAGTCCGTAAGACCAGCGAACCAGTCAAAAAATCCGAAGTCCGTAGGCTAGAGCAGTAGAGCAACACGCCTGAACCGCCGTGAGCCTAAGTAGACTTGACTGAGGGATTATGGGTACCCGGTTCCGGATGGGCAGTATCGGGAGACAACTCTTGGTCCCTCGGGTTTCCCGAGTGCCTCCCGGGTTGTGTTTTAACACAACTGGCTCTTAGGCTAGAATGAGTAAGTAGTAGACACTTCCATAAAGTCATGTCATCGGTAATGTTTTTGAAGAAACAAAAACGACCTTCTCATTAATACCCGCATGATTTTTCATAAACAATGTTTGCACAAGCCTGCTGTTTGTCCCGGCCCTGGGGTAGGATTAGGTCAAATTGTGACCTGTAAGACCTAGGCATGAAAATCAGCAAGAAATGTTAATCCTTTGATACGTCAAATGTTAGTACTGCGATGAGTGACGTTTAACATCGAGTCGTCACTATAAATACTGCGTGGGACTATTGATGCCATATCAATCCAGATAAAGATAAGTAGCGGCTAATCTCTCTGTCTGTTTGTTTGTTTGTCTATTTTGACAAAGGGTATTTACCCGAAATATTAATAAATTGTGTTGTACCCGTCTTTTCTAAGCGTGTTTCTTCTCCGTTGGGTACTTCTTTT
Source organism: Semisulcospira habei (assembly GCA_036245525.1). Classification (NCBI taxonomy): domain Eukaryota; kingdom Metazoa; phylum Mollusca; class Gastropoda; family Semisulcospiridae; genus Semisulcospira; species Semisulcospira habei. The sequence goes on along the minus strand of BTPG01000004.1, from coordinate 53,470,969 downwards.
CTATTGATGCCATGACGTGAAGCTTGAAGTGACGTCATTTCGCTGCTCGTGCTATTATAGACCTCACCGAGGACGCGCCACAAACGCCACGCCCCCTAGCAATTGTTGCTGGGTGCCACAAGGTTTCCTGTCCCTTGGGCGGACCGGGTAGCGCGCGTGATTCGACTGAATGCGTTGCAAATTCTACAAGCCTACATTATTGCCAGGATACAAAGCTATGTCAAAAACGGCTCTAGATCGAGACAAAGCAAGTTTGCGTCAAGTTTCATTGATGATGTTCGTATTTATCACACAACTGGCAGTGATGCCGTTCAAGTTGCATCCGTGTATTACCGCCGGTTGCAGATCTACAAGAATGCGCCGATCCACACAAACTGTACGTGGAAAATGAGCATCAACAAGCTATCAGTGTGCCTGCAAAGCCGGGTAGGTGGTGTTTTTTAATTGGTGTTGCTTAAAAAAAAAACTTAGCACACTTTATCCGAACCATTTTAGTCCATCATGTCTGACGTAGCAGGATGGCAGTGCTGCTCAGCGCTCTCTATTGCTCGCTGTGTTCACAGTGTCAGGCTGAGCTGATTATTTTCACTCACAAATAAAATCGATGTGTGTGTGTGTGTGTGTGTGTGTGTGTGTGTGTGTGTGTGTGTGTGTGTGTGTGTGTGTGTGTGTGTGAAAGAGAGAGAAGGAGAGATGGCGGGAGAGATTATTAATAAATAACCATGCATGTTTGATTTGTATTTCAGGTTGAATGGTCACTGTTCTCATGTCATTGGGCTTCAGAAAGCTCTTAAGTATTTCAAAGCAGCTAAACTGTTTTTACCCATGTGCCTAATCGACTGAGCTGCAGCGGCATGCCACTTCTTCTTCGAACTCTAGAGGCATGCCACAAGCTATCTAAAGGCACCAAGATCGCATCTGACCCAATAATAAAACCATGGTGTGCTAGCCAGGCCATCGGAGAAGCGGACAAAAAGGCCCATAACATGCCACATCAACACAAGAAAGAAGTAAGCATTACCTAAAATAAAATCAAAACTTTTATTAACTGGTAAATTATATTTTATTCTGGAATGTGAGTGGGTTACATACCAAAATACAGCATAAGGAGAAATAACGGTTCAGGTCATAAATGGCTGATTCACAGTGACACAATTTGAAAGCACAGGAATACTAGATTCAAAACTCATTTTCACTTTATTATGAAGTCTTCAAAATTTCTGTCAGCAAAGAGTGAGAAACAGTCTATCGTTTGGCTGTAGGTGCTGAAAGTCTGCCCTTTGTCAAATTCTTGATTTGATCTCCTCCTCCAACAGGTCTATCTTTATCTCAGTTCTAGCTTGCTATTTCAGAATTTGCACTCTGCAGCCATGGCCAGGTAGTCTAATGGTAAAATCCCTAAAAGAGAAATATAAAAAAATATATAAACAGTATATGTATATTATTAACTTAAACGTCAAACGTATTTCTAAAGCTGCACTCAATATTTGTCCACAGACCAGGAGACTGAAAAGAGAGCCAATGCCAGGGAATCAACAGGGTCGCTGACGTGTGTCACAACGAGGTCCCCAGTTGATCTCCTACAAGAACTGGATCGCCTTTGATTGACCAGCTAGTGTCCAAATCCTGAGAAACGTGAGGAAAGAACAGAGAACTGACCAGTTCTAATCTCTGGGTAGAGACAAAAAACAACAACAAAACCCCCCAGAAACTTGCAACATGAAACTTCACATAAATCTAAATAGAAAAGCAAACGTTGACAAATGTCTTGACAGAATCTTTTCACACTTTTTTTCTCAGCTGCAGCCACATTTTATGTAAACGACATGAGGACACTGCCAAGAGTAAATATTTAGAAGTACTTCCTGACAGACTCCTGCACAAGCGCAGCATTGTGGTTAATCCACAGTTCTATTTCTAGGAGCAACTCAAAGTGTGCGACAGTGGCCAGACAGGCATAATCAAAGTCAAATGCCCACCCGCATCCAGAAATTACACCATACTCGAGGCATGTCTGTTACCAGGATTTTGTGTGAAATTAGCTGACAACACCATCGTGGGACTGGAAGAAATCACATTCCTACCACACGCAGGTGCAAGGCCAGCTAAATATCACAGGTTATTGTTTTTATGCAAACGGATGTAAATGTATCGCAAATCACACCAGACATTCCATTCATGGCATCACTGTTTCACACTCCAGCTTTCTACAAAGAACAATGAAAGCCTTACTTAGAAAGTGAAATGTCATCACAGAGTGTAAGTGAAATGTTAGGTATGCACCTCTGCTGTTATTGTCAGCATATATACACAAAGATATACTTGCCTCATTGTTCTGCTGCCCCACACTTGCCAGCTTCAGTGTCAGGTGCATGTTGCAAGACTTGATCTTCCTGCGAAGATTTTACAGCCGGAATCTGTACTGCCCCCTTTTGTGAGCAGTCTGGATTTGTAGGCAGGTGACTCGTCTGCTCGAATGAGTAGGGGTGCAACTCACTGGGTTCGCCATCCCAAAAATGCTGAGAAGAAACACGTTGCATGAACATATGCTCATCATAAAGAGATCTTATGACTGAAATGTGTTACTGTAGGAGTGATGTGTCTATTTGTGCTTGTGATTTGTTACAATAAGTGAGAGAGTGCAGAGAGTGAGTTCTATAATGGGTGCAGGACATACTCGTCATTGATTTGTCAAACGTCATGTCATGACGTAAGTTTTTACTTGATTTTATATTTTACGTGATGTACGTTTCACTTTCGCTTCATCGGTTTTAGAAAATGGTGACAAAACTTTAACTTCACGGTACAATTTCAGTCTTGCTATAATTTGTGTGAAAGCAGGTTGACTTTACCTAGATACATGATATACTAAGTACACGGGTCACCTGCATGCTCTTCTGAAACGTCGATTTGTGTGTGCGTGCGGCATCTCCAAACATCTCTAAGAGGCATAGATCGTCATTCACCTGGAGATCGCATGAGGATCTATTCTTCCTGGAGATGCGCACATGTGCGTGTCTGTGAGAGAGAGAGAATGGCGTCATATTTAAAGTATTATGTCAGTGTCTACGTGGTGAGGGAGTTGCCTCTTATACGTCACCGCTAATGTCCGACTTTCTCTAGAAGTAAAGTTTTTTTAGTGTTTTCTTTTCTGAAAAGAATTAATTTTTACTAAAGAAGTTGAAAGGACACAAAGCTGGCTAACAAACTCATCCAATGTCTTTCTCCAAACTAGCTACATGCAAAAGTTGAAGTAAATATGACAAACATTACGGTCTCTAATCTGGGTCAACCGACTTCCTATAAACGGTTGTTTATGTCTTCAATGAGATATTCAATTACAATATGTTCGGAGGCTCTGTTAGCCACCCACCTAAGAAAGTATTTTGCCAAGTTTCAAACTTGTGTGTACAGAAATATCGGACATTCTCTTGTTTACATACATACGCACATACGGAGCTTCACGCCAAATGTACGTTCAGCAGCGAGATTAGCGTAAATAGACATGACGTAATTTTTATCTTGTTACTTCAATTGTTAGAGATTTAGCCTGCCTACCTTTGACATCACGGACATGCTATTAAATTCGCCTCAACCGCGACCCGTCCTAAAAAAAGTACCTTCTATAAATAGAGGGGACGTAAAAAAGAGAAAATTGTACCCTTTACTTTTGTCATCTCTTGCAGCCATTTGTTCCGTGTTCCTGGGACATCTAGGGTTTTTTTGGTATTGAATTAAGGAAGATTGCAGAACTGAACACAGGCTGCGTCAGCTGACACTGAACGGGTTAACTACAATATAAATATCACCATTGCTCTTGATCATTTCGAGAACTGTAAACTGTAACTCTGTCGTTCACTACCACTCAAGATTAATGCTTTGGCAATCGATAGCGGTTTCTGTGGCGATGATTCTTGCCTGCAAGAAAAACCGATACCGACAGCGAACGTGGAAAAACAGACCATTTGGATATTGCAGCTCTTTTGCATGGTCGTTTATTACTGGTTTGTGTAAGTAAAAGAGAGCAGTGAAATTCTAATCCGTAATCAACATGGCTTTTTACAATGATCGTTGACAAAGTTATGAACACATACCAATGGGAATTACTCAGTGCTGAGAAGGTGCACCTACTAAATGTGGGCGGGTGAAGACCCTGAATTCCCACACTGGATGCACACGACAACACAAAGCAATATAAAGTTTGCCTCATAGTTATAGTAGTGCACCTTCTGCCTGCTTCCTAAGTTCCGGAAAAAGTCATGGTTTAGTACTTGACATGATGCATCCTATATATGGCCGTCTTGTTCTTTGCCTGTGTATTTTTCTGTGGGTGCCTGATAGGAGGGGAAGGGATGTTTATTTGTAGAGTGCAAATATCCATTCAGTTCTGAACGCTAAAAAGTTGACATCGTCATGGTCACGTTGTTTATACTGATGTGCCCATGATGATGTTTATTTGTCGAACGCAAATATACATCCAGTTCTGAATGCTAAAAGGTTGTGGGGAGAGATTTTGCAAAGAAGAGAAAGCAAAGCGCCCATCTGGAGAGAAGAGTAAAACAAGAATAGAAAAATGCATTTTTCTTTAAAAGGTATTTTTTCGAAAAATACTTACCGATGACATGACAAATGGGAGTGTCTACTACTTGCTCAAATTCTAGCCTACGAACCCGTTGTGTTAAAACACAACCCGGGAGGCACTCGGGGAACCCCCAGAGGGGCCGAGAGTTGTCTCCAGAACCTGCCTATCCGGTTCCGAGTCATCTGACTCGCCAGTCAGATACTAGGCTCACCAGCGGCAAGCGGGGCAGGTGGGAGGGTCCTCCGCGTCATGTCATCGGTAAGTATTTTTCGAAAAAATACCTTTTAAAGAAAAATGCATTTATTTCATCAAAAACATTACCGATGACATGACAAATGGGAGAATCACGAACAGGAGGAGGGTGCCGCACCGGTACTACCGGCTAACCTGACCGTCCTCCCATTGCCGACTCCCAGCTAGCTAGCTAGGTGCGTACCTACGGCGCCTGCCGCGCCGGGAGGGAGTGCTGCGCCACCGTGAGGTCCCCCATCAAGGCGAGGTTGTCTCGCTGGCCCGCCAGATCCCGGAGGTAGAAACGAGCGAAGGTAGACTCTGCTCGCCAGCCCACCGCCGCCACGATGTCCTTGACAGCGCAGTTCCGATCGAATGCGACGCTCGTGGCCATGGCGCGTACTTCGTGTGCCCGGATCTTCAGTCTCTGCGCTACCAGTGGGGAGAGATCCATGTATGCAGATCGTATAACCCAGCGCAGCCAGGAGGAGATCGTCTGGGCTGTGATATCAGTCTTGCCCTGTCGTAGGGGCAGGAAGAGGCGGGAGCACCCTCTTCGAATAGCTTTGGTACAGCGCAGGTAAATGCGGAGGGCTCGCACGGGATCTTGTTGCCGAGTCTCCTGAGGACAGTCAGGCCCTCCCAGGGGCCGCAAGGTGATGGTCTGTGGGGCAGTCAGAGGCGACCTTGTCTTGGCAATGAAGTTGGGGTCCGTCAAAAGCTGTACGGAGCGATCCGCCCGCAGCTGTAGGCAGTCCAGGCAGGCGGAAAGTGCGTGTAGCTCGCTAACCCTGGACGCAGTGGCCAAAGCCAGAAGGAAGCAGGTCTTGCGTGTCACATCCGCCAGGTGGGCGAGAGCTAGTGGCTCGAAGCGGGGTGAATTCAGCCACGTCAGCACCCAAGGTAGGTCCCAGCGAGGAACGAGTGAACGCTGAGTTGGACGCTGTAGGCTAAAGTTGGACATAAGGTCGGCGAGGTCCTTGCAGGCGCCAGGGTCTGGGAGGCCGAGATGGCGGTAAGTGTCGGCGATCATGGATAAATATCCCCTGATGGTGATCGGAGCCAAACCTTGGTCCATGAAGAGCCATAGGAAGAAGTCCGCGAGTTGGGGGTTAGTCAATCCGGTGGGCAAGAGTCGACGGACGTCGCACCAGGAGCACAAAACGCGCCACTTTCCTTCGTAGACACGCCGGGTAGATGGCTTGCGGGCAGCAGCGATTGCCTCCACTGCTGCACCTGAGAAGCCTCTAGCGGTGAGGGCTTGCCGCACAACCTCCAGGCGTGAAGTAGCAGGCGCTCCGGACACGGTTGGAAAAGAGTCTGCCGCGGCTGCTTGAGCATAGTGCGGGGCGTGGGAAGGCGCAGGGGAGGAGAGGTGGCGAGGCTGAGAAGGTCGGTGGTCCAGGAACGGGACCAAGCCAACGGGGCGACCAGAAGCAGGACTGCATTGCACTCTCGAAGTTTGTGGAGGACCTTGGGGATGAGGACTGTCGGGGGGTACGCATAAGCGATGAGACCGTCCCAGGGAAACGAGAGGGCGTCGACCACCCAGGCCAGCGGGTCCGGAATCGGGGAGACGAAGAGGAGAAGCTGGTGGTTCCACCTCGTGGCGAAAAGGTCGATTAATGGTGTCTCCCAACGGGCGCAGATCATCCGGAAGATGTCGTGGCGCAACGTCCATTCTGTGTGAAGCAACTGGCCGCGACGGGAGAGAGAGTCCGCTAAGACATTCAGGTGGTCGGGGATGTGTCGCGCAAGGAGAGAAACGTTGCGTTCTTCGGCCCAGCGCATCAAACGGAAGAGGAGCATGCAGAGGTCGGGGGAGCGGGTGCCGCCTTGTCTCTGGATGTAGGCAACCACAGTGGTGTTGTCGGAGAGGACGAGAAGCTGCTGGTTCCTGAGCTGGTCCTCCCACACGATGAGGGCTTGCCAGACAGCCTGTAGCTCCAACCAATTGCTGTGCTTGTCCGCAAACTCCGGGGGCCAGAGGCCGGACGCCGAGGTGAACTGAGGAAGCAGGTGGGCTCCCCACCCAGAGAGACTCGCGTCGACACACAGGGAGAGGTGCGGGGGAGGGGAGGACAAGGGGACTCCCGAAGCCAACCAAGCAGTGTCGGTCCAGCGCAGAAGATGCGGGCGAACCAAGGGCGACACCGGGACCGGAGTGGTAAGGTCGCCTGAGGAGGGCCTCCAGAGGAGAAGGAGGTGCAGCTGAAGAGGCCGGGCATAGAGGCGACCAAGGGGGAGAAGCTCCGCCGCTGCGTTGATTAGTCCGAGGAGTTGAAGCCAAACTCTGGCGGGAGCTGCTTCCTGCTGAGCTAACTGGTTGGCGAGGGAGGACAACTTCCGAATACGAGGATCCGGGAGGCGAACAACGTTGAGATCGGTGGCAAAATCCATACCGAGATGCACGAAGCAACGCGAGGGCGTAAGGTCCGACTTTCCGACGTTGAGGAGGAACCCCAGTCGCGACAAAAGATGCATCAGCGTATCCCTGTCTGCTTCCAAGACGGACTCGACGCGGTTCCTCAGAAAGAGATCGTCGAGATAGTTGGACATCGGGCTGAAAGACGACTGACGCGCCTTGGCCATCACTGCATCCATTAAGCGGGTGAAGACCCAGGGGCTGAGGTTGAGGCCGAAGGGAGGAGCGCGAAACTGATACATCGAAGGCGAAGCGCAGATACCTCTGGGCGGACGGATGTATGGGCACATGGAGGTAGGCGTCGGAGAGATCTAGGCTGATGGCGTAGTCCATCGGCTGCACGGACGTACGAATGGCCCGGGCCGTCTCCATGTGGAAGGAAGGAGCCAGAATGAAGAAATTCAGGGCTGACAGGTCGATCACTGGGCGCCACTTGCCGCCGGGCTTGGGGACGACGAAAAGGCGACAGTAAAATCCCGGCGAGTCTGTGCGGCGGACTACTTCTGTGGCGTCCTTCCTCAAGACAGCGTCGACTTCTCCACGCAGGGCGCACTCCTTGAGCGGGTCTGTGGGGATCTCGGTCCACACCGGAGTAGAGCACAGAGGAGGAGGGGAATGAAAAGAGATCCGTAGGCCGAAGGTAACAGTGTCCAAAATCCAGGGGTCGTCTGGAAACAGCAATCGCCACTCCTTGCTGAATAGGGCGAGCATGCCGCCGACTGGAGGACCCGGGACGGTCGGCGGAGGCGGAGGAGGGGCTGAGTCACTGAGTCCGCCCGCGCCCAAGGCGACGGGCGGGACGGGGCCAAGCGGGGGCGGGGGCGCTAACCTGGCCGGGGCGTCCGAAAGCGGGGCGACGGCGACGCAGGCCCTGCAGCTGGGCGGCTGAAGTCGGGGCGAAGGGTCTGGCGGTCCGCAGGGAGCGACCCACGGCCTTGCGGGCTGACTGAAAGCGCTGTGGGACAGTCTTGGGCGGCCACCGGTCTGAATTAGAATCCTTCACTGCTTGCCAGGTGTCACCAAAGAGAAGAGGGCCCCCCAAGGGGGCACGACGCAGCTGGATCTTCAGGTCCGAAGGCATTCCCCGGCAGGCCTGCAAGACGGCATCTCGGCGTAGCAAATCGCAATTGGAGGCCGCAGCCATAGCGTTGACTGAAGAATGGTAAGCCGCGCGGTTGGCCGCTTCCGCCAGTACGAGAAGATCTCCGAGGAGGGGAGTCAGGGAAGAGTGCCACGAATCTTCAACCCGACGGAGGAAGGCTTGCGTAAGGAGCTCCATGAAGCCGGCACAGGCCAGAGTGTTCCTGACGAGCGAAGCAGTCTTGTCCAAACCAGACGGGAGCGCGCGCTTAAGGGCGGAGGCACCACCCGCCTGCACTACAGTGGCTGGGTCCACAGGCGGGAGAGGGCAGAGGAAGGCCTGGGAATGACCGGCATACCACTGCTGGCGAAAGTAAATGTCGAGGTCAGGAGGCCACCTGTGGTCCGTGAAGAAGTTGCTGTCTCGAGCGTCAGATAACAGATGAGCGGAAAAGGCATCCCGAAGTTCACGAAAGCCGGGGGGCTGAGGGAGGGTCTTAAACCTCTTCACTTGCTTACCCGCGTCGACAAAGGCGGAAGGTTTCCTCTTCAGGGGGGGAGACGGGGGGCAGTCCACTGCCGGAAGCGTGGCAGAGATGAGCCGTGCGACCTCGTCGAGAGCCAGAAGAGTATCCGTGCGGGAAGAGGACGGTAACCCGTGGGCAGTCGACGAATCCGCAGGCGAGAGGGGTGACGGAGAGCGGCTGAGACCTCCGAGGAGCACCGAGATCGAATCGTCCGGGAGAAGACTCAAAGAGTCGTTGTCCACCTCGCGGGGAGCAGGCGAAGAGCGACGGCGACCGGGACTCCGAGAGTGAACAGCTCGACGAGAACGAGGGGCGACAGGCGCCGCCGACAGACGAGGGGGAGAACGATGCCCGCGATGGCGAAGCGGCGATCTAGAGGAGCGGGAATGGCGGCGATCACGAGAAGAGTGACTGTGGGCTGGAGACGGAGACCTACGGGAACGAGGAGGAAGGAGAGAGGCTGGGCGAGGGGAAGGGGAGCGGACGGAACGAGATAGTCGGCGGGGAGCGCCGGACGAACGCCGCGAGGCTGAAGAGCGAGGGGGTCCACGTTCCTTATGACGAGGAGAAGCCCGATCCTTGTAACGCTCTCGCGAAGGAGAGCGAGAGTGGCGGTCCGACTTCGAGCGAAGAGAGGATCCCGAAACGAGTCGTGACGTGGTGTGCGTGTGAGATTGTCTCCGCGAGCCGGACTCTGTGTCGAGGCGGGTTCGCAGCGGCCGAGGAGGATCCACGGCCTTCCTAGGAGACGAGTGGGGACCGGTTGACCATGGACGGCACGAAGCACGTCTCTCCGAACCGACCTCTGTAGCGAGATGGGTTCTCTGCCTGGCGTAAGGCTTGGTCCAAGCGCGTTCCCTCCTGGGAACCAGCGCCTCGAACTCCCGACTCCGCACACTACCTTGCTGTGTCCGACGTGGTGATTTCTCCAGGCTAGGGACGTCGGAGGCATGAGTGGCTGGGGAACCGGATACAACTGCCGGCACGTCATCAGGTCTTGAAACCGTCTCAGGTGTCGGGCGTTCACGTCGGTAGAAGCTCCAAAGTTGGGACCAGCGGAGCTCCGGCCAGCCGGCGCAGACGTCACACGAACGCTCAGAGGTACATCCGACACAAGGCAGGCAGACCTGGTGTGAATCCGAGGGCCACTGGAATCCTCCACACTTTGTGCACGTCATCAAGAGGGCACTGCAACACACAAAACACCTGATGGCACGTGGTCGAGACCAAGTGGGCCCGTCCTATTCAGGGGGGGTGTGTACCGTAACAATAAACCGAAACACAGGGCTGCGCCCCAAGGCCATAGTCTCGCGCCGCTCTAAGGCTAAAAGGGAACCCCACGTAACAACAATACACGAGCGAAGCTGGGGATTGAACGTGAGCCAAGCGCCGACACCGCTAAAACGCGGGAGCGACGAAGCGCGAACCCGAGGGCCTGCGCTAAGCCAAGAGCGCAAGCCCCAGCAGACAAGCTCCACGTAAGCTACCCGGGGGAGCAAGCAATTCCCACCCAAGGAACCAGGGAATGACGAGGGCGCCAGGGCCCCGCCAAGCTAAGAGTCCCAGCTCAACAAGTCCCCCAACCGTTCAACATACGAAGTAGCATAACGCAGAAAGCCAAAGGCTCAGGCCGATACCCCGCCTGGTAACCGGCCGAGTGCGCAACTAACTACCATACCTCTCTGCCGGAGCGGCAACGGGGGAAGAGACGTCCATGTCGCCACAAGCGAACAGACGGGAATGAGCAGGCCCGCCAAGGGGAGAGCCAACCCCAGTAGAAGAGGACGCCAAGCAACGAAGAAGGCGCAAGCGAAGCGAAGTAAGAAGTCACAGCGAGCCGCGAGCACCTAAGACCGGCCGGTTAAAAAGCGAGTGCGAGAGGCTAGAAAACACGTCCGAAGGTCGTGAGCCTACGTAGCTGACTGGCGAGTCAGGTGACTCGAAACCAGATAGGCAGGTTCGGGAGACAACTCTCGGCCCCTCTGGGGGTTCCCCGAGTGCCTCCCGGGTTGTGTGTTAACACAACGGGTTCGTAGGCGAGAATTTGAGCAAGTAGTAGACACTCCCATTTGTCATGTCATCGGTAATGTTTTTGATGAAATAAACCAGTTACAGTCAGGAGAAATGTGTCTTTTGTTGCCTGCGGCCAAAGGCAATGTAAGGACGGAAGTACAGCGCCATATTTTCACATGTCCGCCATGAGCTAAATGTTTATTTGAATTAGAATTTATCTTATTGCTGTGACAGACTTTTTATTTTACTTTATTTTACTAGGACATACGAGTGACAAACGACCACACCTCAGTGCTGGCTCCTCCAGTTGGCCATCTTCATACTAATGACTGAGCGACCCAGCTAAAGTGGCAAATTCCCAAACTGTTCTACCATCAGAATATGGTGCCATTTACGGTGTATTCCAAAGAATTATTGAATGATGAGTTACTTTGTAAATTAATCCCTTCACTGCCAGTGGATGAGGGTTGTGTTTTTTAATTATTGTCAATTCTGCGTCGAAGGTCCCTAGCAGTCAAAGAAACATGAACACACAGTGGTTACAGCAAGAGGTATAGATCCTCATGAGCCCCCACAACTGCTCCTGGGGCTCATGAAGATCTATACCTCTTGCATTTGGGTAATGTACACCTTTTCTCAACAGTCTGAACGGTGAAAGGAAATTAGGCAAGTTGTCGGCACTATGCTAACCGTGACGGATTCAAATTTCCTTGTTCATGAATAGATAGACTTGTAAAGCCAGAACACATTGAATAAATCCAGACCAAAAAGGTGACTGCCAAGCGTGTAATATGCAAAGAAGTACCCAACGGAGAAAGAAACACGCTTAGAAAAGACGGGTACAACACAATTTATTAATATTTCGGGTAAATACCCTTTGTCAAAATAGACAAACAAACAAACAGAGAGATTAGCCGCTACTTATCTTCATTGGTAGAAAGAATGTGTTTGTTTGTTTGTCTATTTTGACAAAGGGTATTTACCCGAAATATTAATAAATTGTGTTGTACCCGTCTTTTCTAAGCGTGTTTCTTTCTCCGTTGGGTACTTCAGAACACATTGAACTCAAGATCAAAATTACAGACGGGAAGTTGTTCAACGGAAGCTGCATAATAGTTCAATAGATATATCCACCTTGACCGTTGAAGGGTGATGCCAGAATAGCTTGGCGCCTATAGGCGCCATGTCCTCCATTCCTCTAGCTATTCTGGCACCATCCTTGAACTGTCATGGTCAATCCATATCTTGTTGTAGTGTCAGACCTGGATGGGGGACTGATGGCTGAAAACAACTTAGTCGCACAAAGCACTATACTATGGGAATCGGAATCTGGAGGCTTTATGTGTAAATTTACGTCATGCCACAGCCCTCAGGGGCATCCCACTGGGCCATGACCGGTCTTCAGACGAAGGTTGGCCGCACTCAGGACGGTTGCACATGGCGACTGCGGCCCGACTGATGTTGGCCCAAGGATGACTTCAGTGCTCGCTGTGACGGTGCCGCCAAAGGTCTTCTTGTCAAACTGTTGTGAATCATAATTGTGTTGATAGCTCCTGCTGCTGTTGTCATACGGTGCTTCATATTACTTGACAAATAGTTCTTTTCATTTACAGCATAAACCGTTCCATCAGTGATAGCTCATATTTATGTTGATGCACCAATTATGAGCCATTCAGTTCCGACATTCTACAACAAGAAACTGTCATTACCTAAGTAACCTAAATAATTGGGTTGTACAGTGAAAAGTGGCGGAGCTGTGTACATGTATACAAAAATATACTGAACACACACTGTATATTTCCTCTCTCACACACACAAAATACCATGTTTTGAATTGCATCTCCATATTTAATTGCATTGCAAAATTCTCGCAAGAACACATAACTTTTTTGACATCTGAATTAGAACACATTTTGTGAACTTTCACAGCTTTCCTTTTATATTAACACCTGCCCGCCCCCCCCCCCCCCCCCCCCCTCTTTTTTTCCGTTTTGCTTTGTCTTGTTATGTCCTTACTTTCACTTCCTCTTTTTATTTGTGTGTCCTTGCTGAGATTTCTTCCCAACATTATGTCCCTTCCCACCAGGCTTGTGTCCCCTGTGGCCTGAGTGCTGTGGTTTATTTCCCCCGAAGCTGCCTTTTCCCTTGCCTGGCCGTTTGGTGTGGCGCCAGTCGCGACCCCTGATTTGCCGATCCCTGTCTGCCTCCCAGGCCAACTGCTTGGCAGCTGCAACATGAGAGGTGGCATCAATTTCATGTTCACTGAATGTAGCAGACATCAAACATCAAGATAGCTTTTCCTCTCAATACATGTAAAGTCATTTGACCCTGTCACGACACAGATTTTTTTCGTCTATTTTTGTAGGAGGGTAAGTTTAGAGGGGTGACAGGATTTAGTTAGTCACCGAGTAGCGATAGCGTAGTGTGTAGTATATGGTCTTTGCACGAATTTTGCTGCTGTGCGAGGGTTGGGTGGACGGCGTGCAGCCACGTGGTCACCCAGTCTGAACGCTGTCACAAATTATTTTAATCATTATGCAGTATTCTCTTCTGGGGAGGAATTTCGTTCTATGTTGTGTGTTGTGGTGAGGGCATGTACTTTTTAGTGACGTCAAGAACATGTGACGTAGGATGTTGGTTTGAAGAGTTATGTCACTGTGAATCGTTTGGAAGACGGTCAGGAGAGATTTTGCTCTCGAGTTAAAAGTTGTTTTTTTGTGAGGTGTAGTGGGCAGAGAAATGCCGTGTTATGGTCTATGGTAGAATAGACGATTGAGAGCAGAATGCTCAGTACAGTGGTACGTAAAATTATGTAGTTTAAGAACTACGACTAGTAACCAGATCGACTGATTAGAGTAACGAGTACCAGGACCTTGTCCAACGGCCAAGATGGGCAGACAGGCCTGAAACAGTCGAAGGTTTACTTCACGCATCTTTGGATGCTCCTTATCGCCAGCTGAGAAGTTGGATTTGTATGTACTTCATGTGGAAATGTAATCAATCAATGTGGTGTACGAGATAGTCCACTTGATCCAGGAGGTGTGCGGGTGGAGCTTCGACGTGCCATCGCGAGAGACAGTGTGATTATTCGACCAGTGGTGTGACTGAATCAACGAGCAGCGACGCTACATTCATCTTTATTCCAACAAGCAGCGACGCTACATTCATCTTTATTCACGGTCGGAGTAATCAAATTGTTTAATCGTCCGAGGATCTAAGCATTAAATAGTGTCAGTTATTTTCGACAGACATTGAGATGTGACATCGTAGTGGAACAATAAGTGTAGGATGTGTGGTTAGTGCTGTGAACAGTGTGCGAATGGTTAACAGTGTGCGTGTATTACAGGTGCATGTATGAATTGAGTGAATATTGTGTAGGTTTGTATACATCTTGTCTATTGTTTGTCGTGCGAATGAGAAGATCAAATCATTAAAATCGAACTAAATATCCAACAGTTCCGTGTGGTATATACTCTTCCTCCCTGGAGTGACAAACGCCATCGGGTGGTACCTGCTTCACGTGTTTTTGCATCACGTGAGGTAGCGAGCAGTGTTTTGCCATCCTAACGGTATCAAAATTACTAGTCATTTGCATTCCACCAGCGGACAGGAACAGTCGTCTTTTTTCAACATAGTCTCTGAGGGGGGTTTGTGCGGGCGTGGGTTTCCATTTGCCGCCGCCTCAAGTAGCTGTGTCGTCCTTCTGTGGCGTCCCTACGAGACGGCCCTGGTTGAGCCCAGAGGTCGGTGTCCTGAGAAGAGAAGAGAGCTGCGACGACTTTACCCCTGGCTTGTCTTGTCTTGTTTGTCTTCGTCCTAGCCGGGGCGTCTTCATCGATGACAGTAAGTGCACGTAACAATCCTTTAGTGGCCATTTGCTTGGGGGGGGGGGGGGGGGGATTTGTTTGTGTTTGTTTGTTCGGTATTATGTTGGCTAGTGTGTATTGGGGGGCAGGCGTAGAATAGCGGAGAGTAGGGTGTAGAAGCAAATGCTAGTTATTGTACATTGTTTTTAGAGTAGTTAGCGGGGTTGAGTTATTGGGATTTAACGCTGAGCAGGCGACTAAGACTATTTCAGTATTAGCGTATGGGTAGTGTAAATATCGGAAGTGAGTCAGGTGGTGACGTGTAAATATGTATTTTGAGTTTGCATTTATTATTGCGGGAGAGAGGTGAAGAGAATATGCTGAGGTTGCATTTATTGTTGCGAGAAGCGTGATGCGATTGCGAACATGTATGTTGTGGAGGTTAAGTTTAAAGTTGTGGGAAGAGTGATATGATTATTTTGTCTTCTTTTGTTAGTTATTCATATGAGTATTTTTGCACCTGTGTTTTAGTGCATCTTTAAATACGAAGAATTAACCAGCTAGTCTGCCACCGTGCTGTGGTGCTCTGCGCGGAAGCCGACTGTGTCACTCCGCCTTGTGGGCTACGACACCGGATCTGGGTGCCTTCGCACGCCTCGTATTTAGTCAGGTCGGGACGTCCCATATAGTTATTTCTAATTTGTTTACGTGAAGTTGTGTATAAATGTTATAAGGAACGTTAGTCTATTTTGTATTCTCCTTGTAGCGATTGTATTGCTAGAGGAGCTTTTGGTACAGTAACATTTGGAGTTATATTGTTTAAAGTAGCCTGTGTTACGAAAAACCTTATCGCGGAAGCAAGAGCGTCGAGTTGAACTGCGCTCAACGGTTGTGCTTCCAGCGAGAAGGTCCTGTGACGTAAAATATATTGTTTATTCAACTTTCAGTTACCTTAAGTTATGTGATATTGGTTAGGCTCCATTTGCATATGCGATATTTAGTCTCCATGTGCTTATGTGATATTGCTCTGAGACGTACTAGTTAAAGGAACCTTGTGTGTCCTGAGACGTGCTAGTTAAGAGCCTTGTGCTGTCAATGTATAATTTGCTAGCTTAATTCGAACTTGTTGTTCGGGACCCCTTTGGGGAGTTATAGTAGCATACGAATTGTATTCACTGTTCTCGATCTTTATTTGAGTTAATAAGCAAGCGCATTTAGTTCATTTAGTTGTTGTGCTATTTGAACTGGTGTATTAAGGAGCCACGTGTTGTAATAGACTCTCCGTGGAAGCAAAAGCGCTGGTATAACTGACGTTAGCGCTTGACGCTTGTGCTTCCGGCGGGGTCTAGTGGCGTAGGGTTTAAGCCTTTCAGTCTGTTTTCTTTTGTATTAGTAAGGATAGTAGTTTTATTTATATATTGTTTGTTTGTATTTTATTAGGAATATTTAGTTTAGTTATCCGTTATTTTGTTATTTTGTATTATGTATTAAGGGTATTTAGTGTGGGGAGTTTGGACGTATGTGTGCGTGAATGTGACGGGTGAACGTGTGTTTAAGATCGAGTGTGAATAGTTGGTTTTTGTTAGGGTATTTAATAAACGTCGTTGTTATTGTTCCTCTGGTGTTTGTGTTAGGTTTGTGTTAGTGTGGGTTGGGTGTGTCTCGAGCGGTAGCGCTCACAGTTCGCACCCCGGAAGCGGGGTTGTGACAGACCCCAAAGCTAAGTTTCATGAAATAGTCCTTAAATTAATCTCTAGTTGCGTCCAGTAAATTGAGTGACCATGAAAGTTCAAATATAGTGCCTGATTAGCTTGGCACCTTCGCAGGCGCTAAGCTAATCTGGCACTACCCTTGAAAATCCTTATCAGCTGACCACTAAATCAGAACCATTGAACTATCACAGTCAAACTGTCTTCTGCTGCAGTGTATCAAGTGTGACTGAGTTGGTCAAAACTAAAGTCCACTGTTCACTTAACCCATTTAGCCCTGACGCTCTACAGCAGGAGATGAATTGATCATAATTCAAGGGTAGTGCCACATTAGTTTGGCACCTAATGGCGGGGGCTCATGAGAATCTATGTCTTTTGCTGACCCCTCTCTGTATCCATGTTTTTACGACAGCTGGGGTTCTATAGCATTGAAATGACAGATTTTTTTAGAAACAAAACCTGCGATTACTGGCAGTGGAAGTTGGTTGTACATTGCTTAACGTCCCGACAGCAACAAGGCTTTCCCAGCCGGTCCAATACGTTGAATAAACCTACGACATGGGGCCTAATAAAACTAAGACCATTTAGCAACACACATCCAATATCAAGAGCTACAGGCAGCACAGACAGTAGGGTGAGTTTAAAAAAGGAAAATACAGGTGAATGGACCAAGGGTACACAGAAACACATGCCCCAGAATAGAGGGGAACACCCACCCTGTGGGGCTGACCAGGGTGACCCTGGGAACTAAAAAGTAGTAAACCCCACCCAAGGGCAGACCCGGGTGGAAGGGCAGTGGAGGGGTTAACTGCCAACACCAATCAGGCACCACCTTTGAGCTATCATGGTCAAGTAACCTGCCGCAGATGGCACTCAGGTCGCAAGAGCTGCTGCTGACCTGCTTTATCCTTGTTGCTGACGGCGCTGGTTGTACCCAATGTGCCCAAGGTGGTATCCACGTTGTCCTCTAGAAGGTCGGCAAACTCGTCCGCCGCAGCAAACATTCCCCCACCGGCATTTCCAGATTTCCTGGACGACAGCAAACAGCCGATTAAAAATGTGTGGTAAATGCGACATTTGACATACGCTCAATGTCCATGCAATAAAAATTCAATTTTTTTAAAAGGTATTTTTTGGAAAAATACTTACCGATGACATGACTGAATGGAAAGTGTCTACTACTTACTCATTCTAGCCTAAGAGCCAGTTGTGTTAAAACACAACCCGGGAGGCACTCGGGGAACCCCGAGGGGACCAAGAGTTGTCTCCCTATACCCACCACCCGGAAGCCGGGTACCCATAATCCCTCAGTCAGGATACTTAGCGCACCAGCGGCAAGCGGGGCAGGTGGGAGGGTCGTTTGAGTCATGTCATCGGTAAGTATTTTTCGAAAAAATACCTTTTAAAGAAAAATGAATTTGTTTCTTCAAAAACATTACCGATGACATGACTGAATGGGAGAATTGCGAATAGGAGGTGGGTGCCGAGTTCCAGCACACCTAAGGGCCCAAGGGCCGTCCTCCCTAATGCAAACTCCCGACGACCCTAGGCATGTGAATACCTACGGCGCTGAGGCGCCAGAAGGGAGTTGTGCCCCCCGCAAAAAGGCCCCCACCAGAGCGAGGAGACTCGCTGGCCTGGCAGAACTCTGCGATCGAGGCGGGCGAAGTCATCCTGCCCGCCAGCCTCCAGTAGCCACGAAGTGTAAGACAGTACAGTCCCTGACGAAGGTGACGTTCGTGGCCATGCAAGTGCCGTGATAACGTAACTGTAGCCTCTAACCTCCCTGAGGGAGGGGTCCTGTAATTCAGAACGTATGACTGAGCGTAGCCAGGAAGAAAGTCCGGCATGTAGCGTCAGTGGTGCCAGCACCGGCAAAGAGGCGAGCGCGTCCGTAGCGAACGGCTATGTCGTAGGCACACGTGAGGCTTGTACAGGGATTTGCTACGTGGTCTCCTGGTGGAATAGCGCCCCGTAAGCGGGCGCAAGGTGAACCCGTGGACCAAGGCGCGGCGGTCCAGGTAAGGTATGGTCCGAGAGGAGCTGTACGTAATTGTTCCCTCGAACTGTAGGCAGACCGGGCGAGTCGTAGCTCCTGAAGCTCGTTAACCAATCCACCATGGTAACATCCCTCAGGCGTCGTATGGCTGCAAGGGCAAGAAGTAGCATGCGATGACTCCTCACGAGGTGAGTCGACAGGAGGCTCTGGACGAGCGCGTGTAAGTCTCTCCGAACCGGGCTCTGAGGAGAGGCGGGTTATCTGCCGGCAAGTGGACCCCCAGCAGGATCCCGGCGGCTTACTTGGAGACGAGTGGGTACCGAGATTGGACGTGGGACGTCGCCAAGCGCGACTCTCTGAACTGGGCTCTGTGAGGCGAGTTCTCTGCTTCTCAAAGCTGTGTCCGGGCTCGCTCCGTCCGGGTAGTGGCCTCGTCGGTCAAAACCCCCACCCTGTGCCCTAGTCCACTGAAATCGTTGTGGAGACCCTCCACAGGATCATCCTGGTCTCATGCGCCGATCCTCCGAAGGTGTCCTGGTGCATTCCGTGTGTAGCCACTGGTCCCACCGGGGAAGACTGGCCCAGATCTACCGTCGGTCCAGGTTGCGTCACGCACGGAGGGAGTTGAAGTTCTTTCCCCAAGCACCAGGGTAGGGGGTACGCACTGGTCAGAGGATCGCCAGCTGCCCTGATCCTGGAAGTACACCTCCGCTGTCGCGTTGTCGGAGAGGAGAAGCTCCTGTGACCTATCCTTCCTCCCACGAGCAGAAGAAGGTCTAGTAGTCCGCGTCGGATCCAAGCTAAGCACGCTCTTGTCCGCGAAGTCCGAAGGTCGGAGGGTTGGACCTCGAGAAGAATCACGGAAGTAGGAAGCGTAGCTTGAGCAGCCGGGCTCAGAGACGACCAATGTGCGTAGATCCGACTCCGTGTAGTGGCTAGGTCCTCCGCCACGAGCACAGTCAAGCGGAACCACCTGTCCGAAGTCCGGCACCCCCTGGGTGCCCAATGAGAGTTGTCGAGATGGTTAGACGTCAGGGAGAAGGGGCTGCGCCTTGGTTCCCCAGTGTCCACGATGGATGAGAACCCCCAGCGAGTCAGGTGGCGATGCCGGGCAACTTCCGCAGCAGGGCGGCGGCGATGAGCTTGGATGTCCCATCCAGCGCCGGCCGAGTGTCCATCCGCGCCGAAGAAACGGACTGACGGAACCGCAGCACTGGAAGCCGAAGAAGAGGGAGAGGAGAACGGCTGAGACGTCCGAGCAACCAGTCCGAGGGGTCGTCAGCCGTCAAACTCAGGGTGTCGAAGTCCCGCTGTCTGGAACCGGCGACCGAGGAGGGCGACGAGGGCTCCGAGGGAAGGAAACCCGCTGACGGCGAACCGCAGAGGTCGAAGACTCCCTCCGAAGGGGAGAGCGAAAGATGGAGCGACGCGGCGAGGGTCTCCTGAGAGCCGAAGGCGGGTCCTGACGAGGAGAATGGCTGTGACGAGGAGGAACGGAACGGAGAGGACGAGGGAAGGGGAAGTGGCCGGTCGATGGGAAGAGGAACGGGACGAACGGGAGTCCGAACGAGATGGGGAACGCGAAGAAGGCGAAACCCGTCTGAGTCGAGGGAGTCCTGATCCGTCGATCGATGAGTGGAGAAGGTCCTCTTACGATCTTGCGAAGCAGAGCGGTAACGGTGAGTAGAATCCCGGCGCCTACGATCTTCGCCAACAGGAGGCTCCGTACGTGTGCGTGAACCAGGCTCTTGGGAGAGGCGGGTTGCTTGCCGGCAAGGGGACCCCTGCGGCCAGAGACGAGTGGGGAATGAACCAGGCTCTTGGGAGAGGCGGGTTTCTGAGCACTAACCGTTGAATACTCAGTGCGTCTTCCGTGTCGGATCAAGTTGGCCTCGCACGTCCCGTGCCGGGGGCACAGCGGAAGGCGTCTCGGTAATCTCCCAGCACCCGAGCGGGAAGGTCCTCCTATGATCTTGCGAGGGAGGGCGATAACGTCGAGTAGAATCCCTGTGTCTACGCTCTTCACAACCAGGAGGCTCCGGACGAGTGCGTGTATGTCTCTGTGAACCAGGCTCTTGGGAGAGGCGGGTTTCTTGCCGGCCAGGGGACCCCCAGCGGAATCCCGGCGGCTTCCTGAGAGACGAGTGGGGAACGACGGTGGAGGAGGGACGCCACGAGCGTCCCACCAAACCAGGCTCTTGGGAGAGGCGGGTTATTTCCACCAGCTGTGTCCGGGCGCGCTCTCTAACGGAGGCGGTCTTGACGGTTGAACTCCCACTCTGTGCACTAAACCCTCGATTACTCAGTGGCGTTTTCTGTGTCGGATCCAGTTGGTCTCGCACGTCCGGTGCCGGGGGCACAGCGGAAGGCGTCTCGGCAATCTTCAAGTACCCGAGAGGGTAGGAGGCTCCCTCCTATAAGTTCCAGAGATTAGACCATCGTAGCTCCAGCCAGGTAGCACAGACGTCACAAGTGTGGTCGGAAGCACACCCAGCGCACAGGAGACAGACTGTATGGATATCCGACGGCCACTGGAAGCCTCTGCATCGTTTGCAGGTCACCAGTAGGCCAATGCAACACACCAAACATGAGGTGGCCTGGAACTGTGTCGATAGTAGTCTCCGCTTCCTTGGAGACGAGCATCCTTGAGTCCCTGGACGTGCACGTGAATGTCTCTGAGCCGGGCTCCGAGGGAGGAGGGCTTTCTTGCTGGTAAGGGGGACCCCCAGCGGGATCCCGCGGGCTTTCTTGGAGACAAGTGGGACCGATAGTGGACATGGCTTCTTGGAAGGCTTAGTCCGGGTGCGCTCCCTCCTGGAAGCGGCCTCGTCGATCCAGGCCCATTTCGTGCACTTGTCCACTGAATCCGGTGTGGGGCTTCCCACCGGGACGTCCTGGTCTCAAGCGACCGGTGCCAAGGATACGTTGGATGGCGTATCCACATCCTGCACATAGGAGACCCGACCTAGTGGTTGTCCGACAGCCACCGGCACATCTGCCTTGCGTGAAGGACGTCAGCATGCCCCTCTTCATCGGGGCGGAACGGGATCCTTCAAGCACCAACAGCATAGGTCGCTCCCGCCTGCAGACGCTTCAATGCTGCCATCCGCGCTGCTGAGGCCAGGTGACACAATCATCCCAATGTGGTAGGAGGCACCTCCCGTGTCGGAAGACAGGCCTAGTCCCAAATGGGCGATGCCTGGACATGAAGAACACACCTACCAGTAGCAGCCGGGCTGGTGCTTACAGCCGAGAAGCTGCTTGTCCTCTCAAGGTGGTAGTGTACTGCAACGTCCTAAGAAGTCGGACGTGTGCGTAATTGTCTTACCGAGCGGGCCTTGCCAGAGGCTGTTCACGTGCGCTCCCCCTGGCAGCGGCCTCCACGATCCACGCTCGCGCACTAGTCGTGACATCCGGTGTGGCTTCTCCCCCAGGTCAGTCCGTTGTCGTGCGGAAAACCTGCGGTGTCCGGAAGGCGCCTAACCCGGTGCCGATCGCTTGCAACGCAAGCATGGTCAGCGGGGCATCCGGTGCAGTGGCGAAAGACCCCTGGGGGCTGAACTAGCCACTGTCATCTGTGTGAATACCCATGTGAATGCACATCCCTGCAACAGATAACACACCCGAAGGCCTGCGGGCGAGTCCTGTGGGACTAAGCCACGAAAGGTAGCCTTCGTAACAACAAAACACACAAGCACCAAAGCGGGGTAACAGACTGTCAAGCCTGCACGCCAGCAGTGCAGCAAGGTCGACTCACTGCCATCAAGCACTAAGGTGAGCAACCAACATATGTAGCAAAAGTCAAACATGTCATGACAGAAGCGAGGTACCAAACTGCATGCCTACAAATAGCCGTGCAGTAAGCAAGTAGGCCCACTGCCGCCAAGCGCTAAGGCGAGGGAACAACATATGTACACAAAAGACGAATACGTCATGACGGAAGCGAGGTACCAAACTGCACGTCTGCAATCTAGCAGTGCAGTAACGAGGTAGATTCACCGCCGTCAAGCGCTAAGGTGAGCAACAACATATGTACCAACCCCTGTCATAAAAGGAGACAGGCCCCAAACATTACTAAGGGTGATCGCGTGTGGAAAAAACAACACCGGCCGCATGCTGTACAACTCAATACGCAATGACAACCAAGACAAGAAAACATCTGGGGCAGTAAATCACCACTTTATGTGGACATGTCACGCGGGGCCCGCCCAGCCAAGGAGCGTAAACCCCCAACCTGCCCGCCGGAACGTATATCCACTCTCTAAGGTACGTGAGCACTTGTCCACAGCGCATGCCTGTGTAAGCGAGTGTGTGCTTAAATTCATCACCCGCTAGCGAAAACAGAAAAGGGGCCAGAACAGGCGCTGGTACCGAACAAACTACGCGATGACAAGGCGTGACCCAAGCCGTGCCACCCAGCTAATCAGGCCATGGAGTAAACGAATTCTCCACACCCAAGGTACAAATGCGTAGGAAACTTCGCTACGATTCACCGAAAGTGAGTGGGCGCGCAATTACAGTGAGAAGAAGACGAAAAACTTCGTACCTGCACAAACCAGTGCCCAGCCCGGGAACCGGCCGAGGGTCAACCCCGCTACCTTACCTCTCCGCCGAAGGGGGACGGGGGGAGACGTCGAGTAGAAACCCGCCTGGCACGACCGGCGAAGCTCACCGGACAGCTCACCAGAGGTCGAAGCGTAGGCGCTAAGCAGTGGGGACGAGAAAGCCACGCAGCAGCACAGGCAGGGCCGACGAAACGATCCTATCTCCCGCTCTTCATTCCAACAGCAAGTCCGAAACCCGAGAACCGGTCGAAAAACCAAAGTCCGTAGGCTAGAGCCGAGCGCAAGACGACCGAATCGTGCGCCTAAGTAGACTAGACTGGGGGATTATGGGTACCCGGCTTCCGGGTGGTGGGTATAGGGAGACAACTCTTGGTCCCCTCGGGGTTCCCCGAGTGCCTCCCGGGTTGTGTTTTAACACAACTGGCTCTTAGGCTAGAATGAGTAAGTAGTAGACACTTCCCATTCAGTCATGTCATCGGTAATGTTTTTGAAGAAACAAACCTGTTCTCAAACAAGTCAATCGGTCTCTGAGCAAAGTGGAATTTAACAAACATTTGACTTGTCAAAGGTAGTAACTACAATCTTAGTGATAAAACAAATACACTTACTGTATTTAACCCTTTTAGCCCAAAGCTCCCACTTCTCAAATTTTGGAGGTGTTGCCCAACGACTATGTATCAGTTGCATGGGATCGATCGACCATGATAATTCAAGGGTAGTGCCAGATTAGCTTGGCGCCTGCAGGCGCCAAGCTAATCTGGCACTACCCTTGAATTATCATGGTCAATCCATCTCCTGCTGCAGGGTCCCGGGGCTAAAGGGTTAATGCTGTCTGTCACCAGGTGCTGCCATGATTGCCACAAAGCATTACCATATTTTACTTTAACCCTTTACTGCGAAAAAAAAAAAAAAAAAAAGCAAACTTGACCCAGCTAAATGAGACATAGATCCTCATGGACCCCCACAGTTGCAGGGGGTTCATGATGATCTACGCCTCTTGAGGACACCCCTTCGGATCCACATTCTGTTGATGGCTGGGGATCTTGGACATTCATTTTAAATGATAAAAACACAGTGCGAGTCCACTTGCTGTGACGAGGTTATTGAATTTTGCTATGTTTTATTGTCATCTTTTTTTCAAAACATGAAGTTCACCTCTTAGCTTTCTTCCCTGGAATCACGTCCATGTCGTCGTCCATGTCCAAACTTCTCTTTTTTCTGCTCTTCTTCTGCCCTCCCGACATCATCTGCTTCAGTTCGTCTGCAGAAACAAATAGTTTCTCTTGTTACCACATCACATGCATTATTCGGCAGCCCCAGAATACTGTGATGCCCAGGAAGACATAAAATCAGACAGCGTTTTTCACGATCGCCTTATTGCAGTGCTGATTTTGATACAGAACTGTGGAGAAAAATGTATTTTTCATTAAAATGTATTTTTTTGAAAAATACTTACCGATGGTATTACTCGAAGGTCCCACCCACCTGCCCCGCTTGCCGCTGGTCCGCAAAGAAAACTGACTGGCGTATGAGCGGTGTGGCGCATGCGTGGTTCAACCGGAAGGGAGGCTACCGGGTTTCCGACTAGGCTATGGTGCCCCTCACCTGCCATCGTGACCATACTCGTACACAACAATTTTGGGCTAAAATTAGACTAGCTAAGAAACCATTTCCTTAAAGTAATACCATCGGTAAGTATTTTTCAAAAAAATACATTTTAATGAAAAATACATTTGTTTTCTCAGAACACATTACCGATGGTATTACTTTAAGGAAGAATCCCGAGGAGGAGGCGGGTGCCGCTATAACACCCCAATCCCCTGCCATCCTGGCCGCTCGAGTCGGCCATCCCTCCCGCAACCTCCCTCTAATTTTAGCAAAGATACTTACGGCGCCTAGGGCGCCGGGAGGGAGTGTTGCGCCGCCACGATGTCCTCCACCAGCGATAGGTTCTGGCGCTGGCTGGAGAGGTCCCTCAGGTAGAAGCGTGCGAAGGTGGTCTCCGCTCGACAGCCCACGGCCGCCACAATGTCTTTGACCGCACAGTTTCGGTCGAATGCTAGGCTTGTGGCCATGGCTCTGATCTCGTGCGCCCTGATGCTCATGCGTTTGGCTGTATCAGGGGCAAGCTCCTGGTAGGCAGATCGAATCACCCACCGGAGCCAGGAGGATATCGTTTGGGCCGAGATGTCGTTTCTACCTGGGGACAGAGGAAGGAAAAGGCGGGTGCGTTCCCTGCGTATCGGCTTGGTCCGGCGCAGGTACACCCGTAAGGCTCGCACCGGGTCCTGTTGTCTGGACTCCGGGGTGGAGCTTGGGTCTCGTAATGGTTGAGGGGCCGTCAACAGCGATCTGGTCTTGGCTAGGAAGGCCGGGTCAGGAAGCAGCTGAACTGAGCCGTCAGCCCGAAACTGTAAACAGGCGGGGCGTGCTGAAAGGGCGTGCATGCAGCTCGCTGACTCTGGAGGCTGACGCGAGGGCCAAAAGGAAGCAGGTCTTCCGAGTCACGTCCGGCAACCGCGCCAACTGGATCGGCTCGAAACGGGGCGAGTTGAGCCAAGTGAGCACCCAGGACAGGTCCCATCGTGGCACCAGGGATCAGAGGGCAGGATGTTGTAGACCGAAGTGGGCCATCAAGTCGGCAAGTTCTTTGCAGGAACCCGGATCGGGCAGTCCCAGGTGTCTGTACGTGTCGGCAATCATGGCCAGGTAGCCCCGGATGGTGATCGGTGCTAACTGCTGGTCGCTGAACAGCCAGATGAAGAAATCTGCCAACTAGGGAGTTGTCAAGCCGATGGGGTGAAGGTTTCTGTCGTCACACCAGGCGCAGAGGACTCTCCACTTGCCTTCGTAGACTCGTCTGGTTGAGGCTCGACGAGCTGTAGCGATCGCGTCCACTGCCGCACCCGAGAAGCCTCTAGCTGCGAGGGCTTGCCGGACAACCTCCAGGCGTGGAGGAGGAGACACTCGGGGCACGGGTGGAACAGCTGCTGTCGTGGTTGCTTGAGCATCGTCCACGGTGTGGGAAGCGGCAGCGGGGGGGGGGGGGGGGGGGGGGGGGGGGGGGGGGGGCGTGGCAAGGTTCAGGAGGTCGGTTGTCCACGACTTGGTCCAGCAAAATGGCGCCACCAGGAACAGGATCGTGTTGCACCCTCTGAGCTTGAGTAGGACCTTGGGGACGAGCATGGTGGGCGGGTAGGCGTAGGCGACCAGACCATCCCAAGAGATGGATAGAGCGTCGACTGCCCAGGCCAGAGGGTCTGGAATGGGTGAGACGAAGAGGGGAAGCTGTCGATTCCACCTCGTGGCGAAGAGGTCGATCATGGGTGCCTCCCAGGTCGCGGCGATCAGTCGAAAGATGTCGGGTCGCAGCGCCCACTCTGTATGGAGCAGCTGGCCGCGTCGGGAGAGGGAGTCGGCCAGTACATTCAGATGACCCGGAATGTGACGTGCGCGAAGAGAGATGTCCCAATCCTCGCACCAGCGGAGCACCTGGTAGAGTAGTATGCATAGTGATGGAGAGCGGGTCCCGCCTTGCTTCTGGATGTATGAGACGACCGTGGAGTTGTCCAAGAGAACCAACAGTTCCTGATGTCGGATGCGGGGCTCCCAGGCCAGGAGGGCTTGCCATACTGCCTTCAGTTCTAACCAGTTGATGTGTCGGGACAGCGATTCCAGGGGCCACAGGCCGGAGGCAGTCTCGAACGACGGAAGGAGGTGAGCTCCCCAACCGGCGAGGCTTGCGTCGACGCAGAGAGAGAGCGTGGGCGGCAGTGATGACAGCGGCACTCCCGTCGCGAGCCAGGAAGGATCCGCCCAGCGCAGCAGGTGGGGACGGAGCATGGTAGGGACTGGAATCGGGGCCTCGAGGTCGGCCGACGACGGTCGCCAGTGAAGGAGGAGATGCAGTTGAAGAGGACGGGAGTAGAGACGTCCTAGCGGTAGCAGGTCCGCAGCAGCGCTGATCAGACCCAAAAGCTGAAGCCACTGTCTGGCTGGGAGCGTCGTCAACTGGGACACCTGCTGAGCTAGAGTCGCCAACTTCTGTATGCGCTTCTCCGGCAGTCTGACGGTATTGTGGTCAGTGAAGAACTCCATACCGAGGTGAATAAAATGGCGTGCGGGAAGGAGGTCGGACTTGCCAAGGTTGACCAGGAAGCCCAGGTTGTCGAGAAGTTGAAGCAGAGCATCTCGGTCTTCCTTCAGGGAGCGCTCGTCCTGGTTCCTCAAAAGCAGGTCGTCCAGGTAGTTCGACGTCGGGCTCGTGGAACTTCGACGGGCTCTGGCTACCACTGCGTCCATGAGGCGAGTGAAGACCCAGGGGCTGAGGTTGAGGCCGAAGGGGAGCGCGAGGAACTGATAGACGACACCCTCGAAGGCAAAGCGTAGGTAACGTCTGGAAGCAGGATGCATGGGCACGTGCAGGTAAGCATCTGAGAGGTCCAGGCTGACCGCCAAGTCCATCGGCTGTACCGCTGAGCGAAGGGCCCGGGCAGTCTCCATGCGGAAGGCCGGAGCGACGATGAACTTGTTCAGCGCCGAGAGGTCTATGACGGGGCGCCAGTTGCCGCCCGGCTTGGGCACCACAAAGAGCCGACTGTAGAAGGCTGGGGAGTCGTGCCGGACCACCACCTCCGTGGCGGACTTCTGAAGCAGGGAGGAACTTCGCCATGGAGAGCTTCGGCTCTGAGATGGTCTGAAGGTACTGTAGTCCACATCGGGCTCCGGCGCACGGGAGGCGGGGACCGGAAGGAGATCAGTAGTCCCTGGGTAACGGTAGAGAGAATCCACGGGTCGTCCGGAAACAGCGAGTGCCAGGCTTCGCTGTGAAGCGCCAGCCTCCCGCCGACAGGAGCTCCGGACGAGGTCGGAGGGGGAGAAAGTCAGGACGCCCGGCCCCGCCCGGGGCGTCGGGCTGGTCTGGGCCAGGTGCGGGCGGGGGGGGGGGGGGGGGGGGGGGGGGGGGGGAGGGGGAGGCTCGGAACTGGGGAAAGGGCGGGCGCGAGGAAAGGCTGGAGCTCTGGGGGGTAGGCGACCCTCTCTGGTGAAGGGGCGGGCGTTGGGTCCATCAGTCCACAGAGGGCGACCCGGGGCCTTGCGGATAGGTCGAAAGGAAGCTGGAGCTGGGCGGTTAGGCCAGGCGTCCTTATTAGCTTCCTTCACAGCGAGCCAGGTGGGGCCGAACAGAAAGTCACCGCCGAGAGGCGCCTGCCGAAGCTGAGTCTTCACATCCAGCGGGATGGGACAGGAACGGAGAATCGCATCTCAACGCAGTAAGTCACAGTTTGAGGCGGCTGCCATGGAGTTGACAGCGACATGATAAACAGCGCGGTTCCCCGAAACCGCTAGGGCGAGCAGGTCTCCCAGCAGAGGTGAAATTGACGGATGCCAGGCGTCCTCTACACGTCGAACGATGGCTTGCGTGACCAAATCTAGGAATCCCGCTGCTGCCAGGGTGTTCCTAATGAGTGTCGCGGTCTGTTCTACCCTGGGGAGGAGAGACTGACTTAAGGAAGTCCCAGAGAACGCCACTGCCGCGGGGTCCACCGTCGGTAGAGGGCAGGAGAAGTGCTGTGTATGGCCCGCATACCATGACTGCCGGAAGGCGATGTCTATACCAGTCGGCCACTTGGAGTCTGAGAAGAATCCTGCACCACATGCCCCTTGCGCGAGATGAGCGGAAAACGCATCACGTAACTCCCGGAAACCCGGCGGCTGGGGGAGAGACTTGAATCGCTTGGCCTGTCGTTCTGCGTCCACAAAGGCGGAAGCTTCCTTTTAAGGACTGGAGAGGGAGGGCAGTCTTCTGCAGGCAGGCAAGCCGCGATAAGCCGCGCCGCTTCGTCAAGGGCCCGCAGTGTCTCTAACCTATGTCCAATGGCAGCCGGCAGGAATTCCTCGTCGCCACCCGAGGGATTGGACGGGGCGGGGCTGGCCACCTGTAGCAGTGCCGACATCGATTCCTCAGGGTTCAGGCTAAGGGTGTCCTCTTCTGCTGGGACTGAGTGGGGAATTGGGTCCACTCCCAAAAGAGGTGGAAGACTCCCCTCGCCGGGGCGGGGAAAGGTCGTAGCCGGTGGAGGCGATCTTCTCACTGGTGAGTGGCGCCGCCAGTGTCTGCTAGATGAATGGTCCCGTGAATCACTCGACGCTGAGCGGGAAGCCCGAAGTCCTGACCTGCGACGGTGTCGAGGGCGACGAGCGGCACTACGCCGAGCGGAGCGTGAACGGGAGCGGGGCCGCAGGGACCGGGAACGTCTGACGTGGCGCGAAGCTGAACGAGAAGCAGAGTCGTGCCTGTACTGTGTCCGCAGATGTCGGCTGGAATCCGAACGGTAGGAGGTGACCCTCGGGCGAGTCGACCTGTCGCTAGAGCGTGAACGATGTCTAACAGCTGAGGTTCACTCGGACTGAAGACGGGGAGTAACTCGCACCGCAGCAGAGCGGAGTCGACTGCTTCGTACCCGAGAGCGGGAGCATGACTGGCGAGAAGACTTGTCGGAACTTGATGCCCGGACGGAAAGAGCTGGGCAGGGCGCTGGCGTTCCGCGCTGGTCCCTAGCAGAGAACGAGGAAGCGGAAGCAGCAGGACGAATCTGTGGTGAGAGCTTGTCAGCTACCTGGAGATCCGTATTAGTCAGGCCCACAACCAGAGCGGGTGTAGGAGCTTGTATCGGTTCCTTATCAGGTGCCTGCAAAACCGTTGCTACCGGGTAGAGACCACTCGACTGGACTGTGGTGGCTACCGGAGTCTTGTTTAGAGGCCTAGCCAGAGGCGCTCTAGGATCCTTGACCGCACAGAGACCACTCGACTGGACTGTGGTGGCTGCCGGTACTAGAGCACGTGCACGCGGCCGAAGTCGCTGATCGACTGCTCAGACACTCGGTCAGAGCCACTCGACTGGACTGTGGCGCGTACCGGTGTGGGATGGTTCTTCCATGCTGGTGTAGGTTTCTTGCGGCCGTAGAAACTCCACAGCTGGGTCCACTGTTCCTCCAGCCATGGGACGCAGACGAGCACGGACGCGTGGAGGCACAACCGGAACAGGGCAGGCAAACAACATGTTCGTCACTCGGCCACTGGAATTGCCCACATCGAGTGCATGTGCGGACTTGCCAACTGCAAAACATAATGTACAATGAAATGCGAGCGAGCGTGCCCCCGTGGGCCTGCACCGAATCCGCGTGAACAAACGAAGTATACCATGTAAGCCTACGCCCGGCGCTCCACCCCTACCCTTGAGCGCCTGACGTAGGCAAGCAGAGATTTTACCTGGCCATCTGAAGAAGTGAGGCACGAACCCGGTCGAAGACCCACCAGAATGGCTAGAACGCAGACACGGCCAGCGTCGGAAGGAGACCAACGTGAAGCTGATGCCGAGAGAAGCCACTGGCGCCAGGAAAAGCGCCGAAACGAAGTCTCCGCAACAGCAGGCACTCAGAGCAGGCTGAAGAGCGAAGCAGAAGTTCTCGGCACACACGGTGTAACAAGCACTAGGCCCGAACGGTCACAAGTGCATGAGCACAGTTCAATGGCGCCGCTGCGCCCGGTAAACAAGATGGCGATGACGGGGAAGAATTCCACAAGTAAAGTTCACTAGGAACAAGAGTTCTTAAGTCCGTAGACCGACGGAAACCCCAAGCCAGGTTTCCCACCTTGTACAAACAGCTTCCTTCTTTAGTCTTTCTTATCGAAGCTAGAGTCCTATCGAACAGAGAGAGTCCACGTACACAACCTTCTGTGACTAGCAAAGAAAACTGACTACGTATGAGCGGTGTGGCGCATGCGTGGTTCAACCGAAAGGGAGGCTACCGGGTTTCCGACTAGGCTATGGCGCCCTTCACCTGCCATCATGACCATACTCATACTTGGGCTAAAATTAGACTAGCTAAGAAACCATTTCCTTAAAGTAATACCATCGGTAATGTGTTTTGAGAAAACAAACCACATGGTAAGCAAAAGGTCCTCAGTCTGACATCAACCTATTGCTCACTGGGCATGCCTGCAGAAGCCAAAGACTTGTGTTAAATCAGGTACTGAAATGAACTGAAGCGCATAATTTGCTGTGTTTATACACAGTCTCATTTTTTCTATAATAGGATGTTGTTCAATAACTCAAATTTCTAGGTCTGTAAACTCGTTACATCCTGAAGATGAAATTATCTTCTTTTTATATATTCTTTGAGGTCTACATTGGAGTTCTAGAGACCATGATAGTTCAAGGGGGGTGTGAGAATAGCTTGGCACCTACAAGCGCCTAGCTATTCTCACACCACCCTTGAACTATCTAGGTTTGATCCACATCCTGTTGTAGCTTATCAGGACATTATGGGTTAAACAATCCATTACTTGACATGCAGGGAAAAATTGTGTATCATTGTTATTACATGTGTTATTCTGTGTGTTTTTGTGAATGTGCACATAACCATCCCTATCTCAATCTCTAGCTCAATCATATTATAATCAGTACATTCTCAATTGGACCGAAGCAAGCACTCACCTCCTGACAAGTCTTCGTCACTGCCCCCCTCGTCACTCAACCCTTCCATTTCCTGTCGAAACTCAGCAGCCAGTTCATCGTCGTCGTCACCAAAGTCCACTTCTTCATCAGAAAGGTCATCATCATCTCCATCATCATCACCATCATCATCAAAGCTGTCCTCATCATCTGCCATCTGTCCTGTCTTCTTTTTGCGGCCAGACGCAAGATCACTGCCAAAGTAAACGTGATCAAAGTTTTGGTTGGCGCTAATATGGACTTGCATGTTCATGAAATTTATTAATGCTGTCACAGAAACATCAACCACAATAAAACTAAACAAAAATAAACAAAAATCTGTTGGAAGGCGCTATAGAAAGTAACGCTGTAGAAGAGTCATTTGTTTCTTCAAAAACATTACCGATGACATTACTTAGTGGAGGTGTCTACTACTTACTCAATTCTAGCCTAAGAACCCGTTGTGTTGAGACACAACCCAGGAGGCACTCGGGGAACCCTGAAGGGGGCGGAGAGTTGTCTCCCGTTAACTGCCCATCCGGTTCCGATACATGGTGTGACTAATCAGTCAGTCTACTTAGGCTCACGCTTTTCAGACGTGTTGCTCTAGCCTACGGACTTTTGGATTTCGACCGGTTCGCCGGTCTTCCGGACTTGGCTTCTTCTCTGGGATTCAACTTCGTCGGCCCTGCCTGTGCCACTGCGTGGCTCTCTTACACATCATGGCGACCGAGGGCTGGTGGGCAGAATTTACTTCGCTTGCCTCTATCCTAGGGATCTGGCAGGCCAGCGAGTCTCCTCACTTGGGTGGGGGACTTCAATGCGGTGCAACACTCCCTCCTGGCGACTCGGCGCCATATGTATTCCCCTTCCTAGGGTCATCGGGAGTTTGCGGCAGGGAGGATGGCCCTTGGGTCCTAAGGTGTGCTGGAGCGCGGCACCCTCCTCCTGTTCGCAATTCCTCCACTAAGTCATGTCATCGGTAATGTTTTTGAAGAAACAAATGCATTTTTCTCTAAAAGGTATTTTTTCGAAAAATACTTACCGATGACATGACTCGGACGACCCTCCCACCTGCCCCGCTTGCCGCTGGCGAGCTAAGTATCCTGACTGATTAGTCACACCGTGACTCGGAACCGGATGGGCAGTAACGGGAGACAACTCTCGGCCCCCCTCGGGGTTCCCCGAGTGCCTCCTGGGTTGTGTCTCAACACAACGGGTTCTTAGGCTAGAATTGAGTAAGTAGTAGACACCTCCACTAAGTCATGTCATCGGTAAGTATTTTTCGAAAAAATACCTTTTAGAGAAAAATCCAAGAAACATGGATACAAATTGGTCTCAGCATGAGGCACTGATCCTCATGAGCCCCTACAGGGGGCTCATGAGGATCTATGCTTCTTGCACTTAGATTGGGTTCACGTTTTCTAGGTAATACACACAATGCTTCTCACCCAGCAAAGTCCAGATAGCCGTCCATGTCGCCCAGGTCATCTCCATCCACCTGACGCTCGTACTGGTCTGTGAAAAAAAAAAAAAAATGTGTTTAATACAATGTACAGCCGTAAATGGCAGTCGGTATGTGTTTTTGTACTTCACAGGTGGAAGCTATCAGGTCCAAAATCACAGACCAGCACATATTATTATATCAAGAAAGTCTGCTTCACGAGAAATTCATCAAACTCTGTGTCACCGATACCCTCTGACACTAACACAGAAATTCGTCGTCACCAACACTCTCCGCTTGCCAAGAACGTCATCATTGGTAACACTCGGCTCACAGTAATTCATCAAACTCGGTCACTAACGCTCTCCGCTCAAAAAGTCGTCACCAACACTCTCCACTTACCCAGAAAGTCATCAAAATCTGCGTCACTAACACTCTCCACTTACCCAGAAAGACATCAAACTCTGCGTCACTAACACTCTCCACTTACCCAGAAAGTCATCAAACTCTGCGTCATTAACACTCTCCACTTACCCAGAAAGTCATCAAACTCTGCGTCACTAACACTCTCCACTTACCCAGAAAGTCATCAAACTCTGCATCATTAACACTCTCCACTTACCCAGAAAGTCATCAAACTCTGCGTCACTAACACTCTCCGCTTCACTGTCCACATCACTCAAGTCTCCAGCCTCCTCCGCCTTCTTCTTCTCCGCACGTTGACTGAAATACCTGGGGAAGGAGGACAGAAATGTTTACTGGTGGTGCTCTCAGATTGGCGCAGCGTCACACTCAATCATTCAGCTAGCTGATTACTTGCACAGTCAATAGACAGTTAACCCATTTAGTCCCAACGCACAACAGCAGGAGATGGATTGACCATAACAATTCAAGGGTAGTGCTAGATTAGCTTGGCGCCTGATGGCGCCAAGCTAATCTGACACTACCCTTGAATTATCATGGGCGATCCATCCCTTGCAAATGGTACACGGCCGTTAGGCGACACCTCCAAACTTTGGGAAGTGCGGCCTTGGGAGTTAAATGAACATCAAGAGGAGGTGTACAATTCTGATAATTCCACCATGGAGTAGACAAATCCTGGGCGGTTCTTGCTTCCTTCATGTTTCATTTATTCACTAACCCTGATGGATTGACCAAAATAATTCAAGAGTAGTGCCTGATTAGCTTGGCGCCAAGCTAATCTGGCACTAGCCTTGAATTATCATGGACGATG
Organism: Semisulcospira habei; assembly: GCA_036245525.1. NCBI lineage: Eukaryota > Metazoa > Mollusca > Gastropoda > Semisulcospiridae > Semisulcospira > Semisulcospira habei. Next base: position 53,436,856 of record BTPG01000004.1, on the reverse strand, counting down.
CACCTGCTGCAACTGACACCTCCAATTTTTTGGGAAATGCAGCCTTGGGTCTAAATGATTTAAGTCATACTGATTACTTTATTTGATGAAAGTGACTTCACGTTACGTTCATCCATTCTGATTCACACCGACTGTCCATCGCTGAGTGTGACTTACTTGTAGAGATAGCGCTCGTGTTCTGGTATGGCCGCCTCTCCTGCCTGCAGGAATTTCTCCGAGTTGACAGGAACGGAGCTGATCCCCTCTGAGAGTCCCGCCTTTGCCGACCCCCCTCCCACTGTGGCCGACTGGTCCTGGACACCTGCGGGGGAGAAAGACACCAATTCGCACCGAACATTTTCAACAGCCGATTTAGGTCAGATGTATGTCTTCGGATGCAAACAGTGCATTAACAGTCTGGACAAACATACAGTATCGCATGTTTGTCTATCTTTTAATCCACTGTTTTCTTTTGAAACATATGCAGTTTTGACCTACTTCTGATTTCCGAACCCCTTAGATGGTACTGGAACATAAACATGTCAACAATAGGAGTTATTTATAAATCAGACTAAGGTCAAACAAAGTGGGATGTGCTCACTGAAAGTATGGACAAAGAAAGTAATTAACAGGAAGGGTCTTGCTTGATCACTACTATCACTGTGACATGTCCCATCCTCCTAAAGAAATGCCAAAATGTTGTCGGTGTCACTTAACAATTATGTACTAGTTTGCTGTAGGGCGTTGGGGCTAAATGGGTTAACCCCTTATGTCCACAACTTGTTAGCAACAGGCATAAATTCTCAAGAGCCCCTGCAACTGCTCAACAGGCTGAATGAAACCACTGAATGTGTAACTTTCATGCACATTCTGATCTACTTCTGATTCAGATTTCTGATTTAAAGCTTTCGATCTCCTCCATCAAAAGTCACCTTAGCACGTGAGAAAAATGAATTTTTTTTCTAAAATGTATTTTTTTGAAAAATACTTACCGATGGCATTACTATCTGGGAATACACTCTATTGCCTATAGATTTCAGCAAAAATTGTGTGTAGCACACAACTGGGGAGGAGACACCGGGGATCCAAGCACTATGACCCCGGGTGGCCTCCCCTTACTACCCTATCCCGGCGAGCACAGGGCGACCTCGTCAGTTTCACACATAGCCACAAGAGGCAAGCGGGGCAGGCGGGAGGGCCATCCGAGTAATGCCATCGGTAAGTATTTTTCAAAAAAATACATTTTAGAAAAAAAATTCATTTGTTTTTTCAAAATACATTACCGATGGCATTACTATCTGGGAGAATGGCGAACAGGCGGAGGGTGCCGTATCTAACCATAACCCAACCACTCCGCCGGCCCCATCGAGAGAGAACTCCCGACGATTTCAGCTATGATGTGCCTAAGACGCCAGCAGCGCTCGGAGGGAGTGCTGGGCCGCGGAGATGTCGCCCACCCGTGCCAGGGAGTCACGTCGGCCGGATAGGTCTCTTAAGGTAGAAGCGTGCGAAAGTGGAGTCTGAGCGCCAGCCACCCGCTGCCACAATATCTTTGACCGAGCAGTTGCGGTCCAGGGCTAGACTGGCGGCTACTGCTCTCACTTCATGTGCCCGGATTTGTAAAGGCTCAGCGCCGCGTGGGGAGAGGTCTAGGTAGTCTGACCTAATCACCCACCGCAGCCAGGATGACACGATCTGGGCCGAGATGTGGCGTCTGCCCGCGGACAAGGTAAGAAGAGGCGCGAGCGCCCCCGGCGCTGCGGCTGAGAGCGGCGCAGGTAAATCATTAGCGCCCGCACTGGGTCCTGTTGCCGCGATCCAGGGGAGAGGTCCGCTCCACGGAGGGGCCGTATCGTTAGCACCTGAGGAGCCGCCGCGGGCGGCGGTTCTAGGCCAGGAAGGACGGATCGGAGAGCCTCTGCGCAGAGCCGTCGGAACGAAACCGCAAACAGGCTGGGAGCATCGAGAGCGCGTGAAGCTCGCTGACTCGGGACGCTGTAACGAGAGCCAGAAGGAAACAGGTTTTCCGGGTCAAGTCTGAGAACCGAGCCAAGGGGAGGGGCTCAAACCGGTCCGTATTCAACCACGTCAGTACCCAGGCAAGATCCCACCGGGGTACTAGGGAACGTGAAACCGGACGTCGGAGTTCAAAGTGAGCCAGAAATTCGACAGATCCTTGCAGGCGCCTGGGTCCGGAAGACACCGGTGCCGGTAGATGTCCGCGATCATAGCGCGGTAGCCCTTGATGGCGACCGGGGCTAAGCCCCGGTCGTCGAAGAGCCACAGGAAGAACTCCGCCAGTTGGTGGGAGGCTAGGTTAGTGGGAGGGAGCCCATGGGAGGTGCACCAGGTCTGAAAGACCCTCCACTCGCCTTCGTACACCTTCCTTGTAGAGAGTCTGCGGGCTGCTGCAATTGCCGCCACTGCCGCATCCGAGAACCTCTAGCGGCGCGGGCGTGCCGGACAACCTCCAAGCGTGTAGGTGGAGGCGTTCGGGGCACGGATGGAAAAGCCGCTGACGGGGCTGCTTGAGCATCGTGGAAGGGGTAGGAAGCTCCAGAGGAGGGTCCGTCGCAAGCGCGAGGAGGTCCGTGGTCCAGCTCTTGGTCCAGTTGAAGGGGGCCACCAGCAGGAGGACCGCCGAGCATCCCCGAAGCTTCCGCAGTACCTTCGGAACGAGGACTGACGGGGGGTAGGCGTAAGCAATCAGGCCGACCCAAGGAATGGGGAGCGTGTCCACTGCCCAAGCGAGTGGATCCAGGACTGGCGAGACGTAGACCGGGAGCTGGCTGTTTCATCTGGTGGCCAACAGATCCACTAGCGGCGTTTCCCAGTGAGAGCAGAGCAGGCAAAAAATATCCGGGCGTAGGGACCGCTCCGTGTGGAGCAACTGTCCGCGACGAGACAGGGCGTCCGCCATCACGTTGAGGTGGCCAGGGATGTGGCGGGCTCGTAGGGCAATGCCTCGATCCCTGCACCAGAGAAGGTGGTACCGAAGAATGCAAAGGGAGGGCGAGTGAGTGCCACCCTGATTCTGTATGTAAGCCACCACCGTCGAGTTGTCGGAGAGCACGAGGACTTCCTGATTGGCCAAGGTCTCCTGCCAAACGTCGAATGCCAACCCAACTGCCTTCAGCTCCAGCCAGGTGACGTGATTCCCGAACAGCTCCCGAAGCCAACGCCCGAGGCCGAGAGAAATCCGGTAACAGGTGCGCGCCCCAGCCGGCCTGGCTCGCCTCTGTACAGAGAGACCACCGAGGCGGCGGGGAGTGTAGGGCACCCCCGAAGCCAGCCAAGCGAGGTCCGCCCACCTCTCGAGGTGAGGACGAGCCAGAGGCGTGACAGGTACTAGATCCAACAGAGCGCCCGAGGGTCGCCAGTGAAGAAGGAGACGTAGCTGGAGAGGCCGAGCATAAAGTCTGCCCAAGGGAAGCAGGTCCGCAGCCGCCCTGAGGAGGCCCAGGAGTTGAAGCCAGACCCTGGCGGTGAAGGAGGATCCCATCCCCATCGAAGTCGCTAAGTCGACGATCTTCTGTCGCCTGGCCAGAGGCAGGCGGGCAAGGTTGAGGTCGGTCAGGAATTCCATCCCCCGATGTAGAAACCGTCGAGAGGGAGAAGATCGGATTTCCCCAATTGAGTAGGAAACCTAGACGACGCAGAAGGGAAAGCAGGGCATCCCTGTCCGTCTGGAGGGCTGCGGAAACCAAGTTGCGCAGTAGAAGGTCGTCCAAGTAATTGGAGGCCGGGCTCAAGGAGCGCTGACGGAATTAGGCTATCACGGCGTCGAGCAGTCTTGTAAACACCCACGGACTGATGTTGAGGCCGAAAGGAAGGGCGCAGAACTGGTCGACGATCCCCCCAAGTCAAACCGAAGGTACCGGCGAAACGACGGATGAATCGGGACGTGCAGATAGGCGTCTGACAGATCGAGGCTGATCGCAAAGTCCATCGGCTGGAGGGCCGCACGGAGTGTCCTGGCCGTCTCCATCCTGAAGCGAGGGGCCTGGTTTGGGAACTAGAAGAGTCGGCTGTAGAACGCCGGAGAGTCCTGCCGCGAAACCACCTCTGTCGCCGCTTTGGTGAGGAGGGTCGCCACTTCCCCGCGCAGAGCGTCCGCCTGTGTGCCGTCGAGCGGTTCCTGGGTCCACATGGGTGCTCTGCGAAGAGGCGGAGGTGACAGGAACGAAAGTTGCAGGCCTGCGGTAACGGTGGAAAGAATCCAGGGGTCGTCCGGGAACAGCGATCTCCAAGATCGCTGAAGCGACAGCCGCCCGCCGACGGGAGGCCCGATTACTGAGGCGGGGGCGAGTCAATGAGCCCGACCGCGGCCCGATCTACGGGCACCGCGGGGCCAAGCAGGGCGAGGGGCGGGGCCGGCCTGAGTAGCCTGGAATGGACAGGCCCGACCTCGTGAAGATCCGACTGTAGGAAAGGAGGGCCTGAAAGACCGCTGGGCACGACCCCCGCCGTGCGGGGGGCGCGAAAGCGGGTCGAGGCTGGGTTAGATGCAGGCTTGGGCCACAAGTCCTTGGAAGATTCCTTAACGGTGTGCCAAGTGTCGCCGAACAGCTGAGGACCACCTAAGGGGGCTTGACGGAGCTGGGTCTTCACTGACAAGGGAAGGTCCGAGCAGAGGCGCAAAAGGGTATCCCTCCTCCAGAGGTCGCATTTGGCAGCTGCTGCCCTGGCGGTGGCAGCAGAAGGTAAGCGGACCGGTTGGCCGCTATCAGGATGGACTGCACGTCACGAAGCGGGGACTGAGCCTCCAGGTCCCACGTATCCTGTAGGCACTGCAGGGCTGCCTGGGTAGCCAGTTCCAAACCCGAGTACGCCAGCGAGTTCCGCGCTAAGGAGGCGATCCTGTCGAGAGGCCGAGGCCACGAGATCTGGACGAGCCTGCGGCCGCCCGCCTGTAGTAAGGCCGCCGCATCCACCGCTGGAAAAGGTATGGCGAAGGCTTGGGAGTGTCCAGCGTACCAGGCCTGGCGGAAGCTTAAGTTGATTCCCACCGG
>BTPG01000004.1:53409944-53431365 GCA_036245525.1 Semisulcospira habei | reverse complement strand
ATGGTAATGTTGCCTTCCTCTGGCGCTTGAACCAGTGAATGAAATGCCCCAAACTCGTGCCTCCGGAGACCGTATGGCAATGTTGCCTTCCTCTGGCGCTTGAACCAGTGAATGAAATGCCCCAAACTCGTGCCTCCGGAGAACGTATGGTAATGTTGCCTTCCTCTGGCGCTTGAACCAGTGAATGAAATGCCCCAAACTCGTGCCTCCGGAGAACGTATGGTAATGTTGCCTTCCTCTGGCGCTTGAACCAGTGAATGAAATGCCCCAAACTCGTGCCTCCGGAGAACGTATGGTAATGTTGCCTTCCTCTGGCGCTTGAACCAGTGAATGAAATGCCCCAAACTCGTGCCTCCGGAGAACGTATGGTAATGTTGCCTTCCTCTGGCGCTTGAACCAGTGAATGAAATGCCCCAAACTCGTGCCTCCAGAGAACGTATGGTAATGTTGCCTTCCTCTGGCGCTTGAACCAGTGAATGAAATGCCCCAAACTCGTGCCTCCGGAGAACGTATGGTAATGTTGCCTTCCTCTGGCGCTTGAACCAGTGAATGAAATGCCCCAAACTCGTGCCTCCGGAGAACGTATGGTAATGTTGCCTTCCTCTGGCGCTTGAACCAGTGAATGAAATGCCCCAAACTCGTGCCTCCGGAGAACGTATGGTAATGTTGCCTTCCTCTGGCGCTTGAACCAGTGAATGAAATGCCCCAAACTCGTGCCTCCGGAGAACGTATGGTAATGTTGCCTACCTCTGGCGCTTGAACCAGTGAATGAAATGCCCCAAACTCGTGCCTCCGGAGACCGTATGGTAATGTTGCCTTCTTCTGGCGCTTGAACCAGTGAATGAAATGCCCCAAACTCGTGCCTCCGGAGAACGTATGGTAATGTTGCCTTCCTCTGGCGCTTGAACCAGTGAATGAAATGCCCCAAACTCGTGCCTCCGGAGAACGTATGGTAATGTTGCCTTCCTCTGGCGCTTGAACCAGTGAATGAAATGCCCCAAACTCGTGCCTCCAGAGAACGTATGGTAATGTTGCCTTCCTCTGGCGCTTGAACCAGTGAATGAAATGCCCCAAACTCGTGCCTCCGGAGAACGTATGGTAATGTTGCCTTCCTCTGGCGCTTGAACCAGTGAATGAAATGCCCCAAACTCGTGCCTCCGGAGAACGTATGGTAATGTTGCCTTCCTCTGGCGCTTGAACCAGTGAATGAAATGCCCCAAACTCGTGCCTCCGGAGAACGTATGGTAATGTTGCCTTCCTCTGGCGCTTGAACCAGTGAATGAAATGCCCCAAACTCGTGCCTCCGGAGAACGTATGGTAATGTTGCCTTCCTCTGGCGCTTGAACCAGTGAATGAAATGCCCCAAACTCGTGCCTCCGGAGACCGTATGGTAATGTTGCCTTCCTCTGGCGCTTGAACCAGTGAATGAAATGCCCCAAACTCGTGCCTCCGGAGACCGTATGGTAATGTTGCCTTCCTCTGGCGCTTGAACCAGTGAATGAAATGCCCCAAACTCGTGCCTCCGGAGACCGTATGGTAATGTTGCCTTCCTCTGGCGCTTGAACCAGTGAATGAAATGCCCCAAACTCGTGCCTCCGGAGACCGTATGGTAATGTTGCCTTCCTCTGGCGCTGACTCTGTTTGTCCTTCACAGCTTTGTACATCAACAAAACCACTACAAAATCTTCCAAATCGCGAAGCGGCATTACGGCAGCCATGTTTATTACTGTCGCAGACCAACTTCCGCCGAGCCAAACAATTCAGTTAAGAAAGAAAACCATGGCGAACCTGGTTTGCTGAAGTTCGCCTAGGTTCGTTCAGGTTCGTTCAACCTCAATTAAGAAACAGACCAAAAGATCGCCGATCTTCTCCGATCTAGGTTTGCCGATCAAAAGTTTGTCCAATTAAGAACATGCTTTAAGCATACTCTAAATATTAAACGACAACAACAGCAGCAACATGAACAAAAAAGATACATATAAATTTAATGTGAAACTGCCCACTTTAATGACTGGTAATCAAGAAAAAAAAAACAGATATTTTGAGAAAATCGGCAACTCGTGGCTTGCAAAAGTCGACCGGTTTCTATCGTTTCATGTGAATTTGAGCGTGACACGTCGCAGTCTGGGGGCCACACACAAGCCTGGTGTCAGAGTAAGCGGGATAATTGTCATCAGTTGCTGGGCTTGAGGCTCGATTTCCCGCCTTTGACGTGAAAAATGACTGGAGGTTGTTTCCGTTAGCAGATAACCGATGTTGAAGTTTGCGGGTTTCTTACGTTTCAGTTGTGACACGGCGGACAAAAACTGATCTGATTAGCAAAGAAATGGACGAATTGACTGCAAATAGGCCCGTCTTTGGAAGTTTTTGGTGTGCACTTTTGATTTGTACCGACGACATTTACCGTACGATTTACCAGCGCCTGCAGACGACGTTTTGTTTTTTTTAACAACGGAAACGTGACACCGGTTGAAACTATAGAAACCCAAAATTCGCACACAAAGATCACGGAGAAATAAAGCCGACGGATTTAACAGCTTTTAGCATGCTTTATTGATGTTTTATTTACTGGAAACGCACAAAAAGAATACACTCAATCTCCATTCAGAGCGCACAGCACACCTTTAAGAGTAAGGTAACTGATTTCCTAATTTCGGACGCCTTTTTTGAAGCGATTTCGGTCCTTGTCCTCTGATTTCACCACTTTATCCATCTCTGTTAGTATAATCTATGCTACTGTAGATTGTTTGATCTCACATATGATTTAATTTTACATTTAAATTCTGTAATCAGTAAATTGTGTAGGTGCTCTCTAATACTGGTGTTGTGTTTGCAATTGACAGGTTTCCCTGTATACCTACTTGACGAGCCCTCCCCCCCCCCCCCGCCCTCCCCCCCCCCCTTCCACCCCCCCTCTCCCCCTCCCCACAAACACACACTTGGAGCGATACCGGTCGTAGGCGGCAAACCTAAATCTACCCATTAGCAGGTCTAATGCTTATTGGGAGTGGGGAGGCTGGATATAGTCAAGTGGACTGCGGGGCGCTTAGGGGTAGTACCTATTGCTTTTTGCAATGGGTGTTTCATATATATATATATATATATATATATATATATATATATATATATATATATATATATATATATATATATATATATATATATATATATATATATATATATATAATATATATATATATATATATATATATATATATTTGTATGTGTGCGCGTATGTGTGTGTATATATAGGAGCTGGGCAGCGTCTGCGAAGCAGGACGTGATGCGCTGCAAGGCTCTCTCTGTGTGTGCAACGAGGGCAGCGTCATCAGCAAAGAGCACCTCACGAATCAGTCGGTCTAGGGTTTTCGTGTGGGCCTGCAGTCGTCTGAGGTTAAACAGCTACCATCGAGACGATACCTGATGTACACTGCGTCGTCATCGTCGAGGTCCACTGTGGCCTGCTTCAACATCATGCTAAAGAAGATGGTGAAGAGGGTCGGTGCCAGCACACAGCATTGCTTCACGCCCTTGCGAATGGGGAGTGGTTCTGAGAGGTCACTGTTGAGTCTGATCTGGCCTTGCTGGTCTTCGTGGAGCTGGACGATCATGCTAAGGAACTTGGGGGACAGCCAAGGCGCTCCAGGATTTGCCACATTCCTTGCCTTTTCACAGTGTCGAACGCTTTTGTTAGGTCGACAAACGTTACGTACCTTTGTTCTGCTCGCGGCACTTCTCCTGAAGTTGTATCAGCACAAAGACCATGTCGGTGGTACTCCTGTTGGCTCTGAAGCCACACTGGCCCTCTGGGAGGTGGTCTTCAGCGATGGCAGGTACCAGCCGATTCAGGGGCAGCCTTGTGAGAATTTTCCTGGCATTGGACAGCACGGTAATTCCACGATAATTAGAGCAGGCAGACTTCTCTCCTTTGTTTTTGTACAGGGTGATGATGACTGCATCACGAAGATCCTTTGGTAGTTTTCCTTTCTCCCAGCAGCAGAGAAAGAGGTCGTGGAGCTTGTTGTGCAGTGCTGGGCCTCCATGTTTCCAGATCTCTGGCGGGATTCCGTCAATGCCTGCTGCTTCGCCACTCTTGAGCTGGTGGATGGCTGTGAGGATCTCTTCGGCGGTGGACGGTTCGTCCAATTCAACCTTTAGTGGGAGGTGTGGGATTTGGAGGATGACTGTTTATTGAACAGTGCGCTCAGCGCTGAAGAGGTCCTGAAAGTATTCCGACCAGCGGCTCAAGATGGAGGTATTATCTGTGAGGAGTGCCTGTCCATCAGCACTTCGCAGGGGACTTTGTACCAGGTGCATGGGGCCATACACTGCTTTCAGTGCTTCGGAGAAGCCCCTGTAGTCACCGTTGTCAGCGCAAAGCTGGGTCCTCTTTGCGAGTCTCGACCACCACTCGTTCTGGAGCTCTTTAAGCTTGCGCTGAAGACTGCTGCAGATGAGGCGAAAGGCAGACTTCTTCACAGGGCAGGAAGGCTGGTCTAGGTGGATCTGGTGGGCGGCTCTTTTTTTTTTTTTTTTTTTTTTTTTTTTTTTTGCTAGAAGTTCCTGGATCTCTACGTCCTTTTCGTCAAACCAGTCTTTGTTCCTCTTTCTAACAAAGCCCAAAACTTCCACAGAAGATTTTACAATAGCAGTTTTCAGTTGTTCCCAGAGTGTTTCAGGGGAGGAGTCTGCTGGATCAACTGTGTCTTTGAGCATGCGCTGTAAATCTGTCTGAAGGGCAACTTTCTTGTCGTGATGCTAAAGGCTGGCAACATCAAGCTTTTTCTTGGGGGGGGGGGGGGGGGGGCTTTCTTGGGTTTCAGCTTCAGGCGGAACGTGAGTTTGCAGCGGACAAGGCGGTGGTCAGTGTGGCACTCTGCGCTGGGCATCACGCTGGTGAGGAGGACGTCACTGCGGTCCGTCTGACGCACTAGGACATAATCGATAAGGTGCCAGTGCTTGGAGCGAGGATGCGTCCAGGTGGTCTTTCGACTGTCCTTTTGCTGGGATGTAGTGTTGGTGATGACAAGTTGCTGCTCTGCACAGAACTCCAGAAGTAGGCGGCCATTGTCATTGCAGTTCCCAACGCCATGCTTGCCGAAGGACTCCTTTCCAGGTTTCAGAGTCTTGACCCACTTTGGCGTTGAAGTCGCCAATGATGATGACTGTCGTTTACAGGGGTGCTATGTAGGAGGCTGCGCAGGTCAGAGTAAAACTTGTCTTTTTTAGCAGGCTCTGCTAGGAAGTTTGAAGGGTAACGCATTGCTGGTGACTCAGTGGGAGGCGCATGGACATGATGAGGTCGCAGTGACCTGTTGGTAGGTTTTCCAGCTTAGTCGCAATGGGGGTTTTGACCATGAAGCCCACGCCTGAGACCCGTCTTTCTGATGCAGGCCTGCCTGACCAGTAGAGGGTGTAGCCAGCGCCAAGTTCTTGGTGGTTGCCTTCCTCCGGGAGGCGTACTTCGCTGAGCGCGGCGATATCGATTTTTAACCACCGCAATTCATGGGCAATGAGAGCAGAGCGACGTTCAGGACGTCCGCTGTCTGCTGTGTCGAGCATGGTTCGTATGTTCCAGCATGCTACGTTGAGTCCGGTCGTGGTCGTCATGAGAGTGGATCCGTTGTTTCTTCTTGTTTTTTGACCGCAGGAGAAGATGCCCCTTGACCGCAACTAGCCAACTGGGGTTACGAAGGGATATATATATATTTTTTATATATACATTAAAAACGGGAATTTTTAACCATAGCGCTTTTCTTCGTAAATATACTTCGTTCCGGGTTATTTTGAGGTCATTTATTAGAAAATGTTATGAAGAGTTTGTTATGCCGTGTGCAGATAGAACAGTTAGCCTTAAAAATCGAACATCGAAGACTCTTTATGACGTCATTAGTTACACTACCATCACAGGATACTGAAAGTTAAATGGGGAGCATCTGCAGAAGACACAGCTGAAAGCCAACAAAATTAATGTGCAGTGTCACTTGGCTCCGTGTCATGAAAATTCGGCCTGTTTCGTCTTGACCTACTTTTTGTTTGTCAAAGGCACTTAAATAATCAACATGTCCTACAAACATAAAAATCAAAAAGTTCTTTATTTTTAGGTTAGCGGCCATATTTACCTAATCAAATAGATATATTTGTGTTCTTTATATCTGTGTCAGTCACTGGAGCATAACAAAATGGTTTGAAAGTAATTCGTATTAAATCAAATAAGATTTATTAAGAAAATGATGTGCACGGGAAGTTCTGGTTCTCTAATGAATTTTGCGAGTCAAATTTCGTTTGAGGCAGTTAATAACATCATAAGCAATCCGCACAACGTGTGGGTTAAAATATATCACAGGAAACTTGCTTCACAGAGTGTGTCAAGTTTTGCTTATTTTCACCACTAATAAAACCCTGTGTCCTCCAAGGTAGCCATGTGCGATAACTCATCCAATGTTTGTGTAAAGGTAGCTCAAACAGTATGCTGAACATCTGAAGTAAGCAAGAAATAAAAGTTTCTTATTTTGCTGTCAGGGTGGCTCTTTGTTTGCGGGTACACTTACAGACACTTTTCGCGTTTTTAATGTATTTATTTTTTGAGCACATTTATGTATGCCGCTCATATGTAACTTGTCACATCCCACAGCGGGCCCCACCCGGTTCTGCCCTGGGGGACTTGGGTGGGGTTAACTACTTTTTTGTTCCCAGGGTCACCCTGGTCAGCTTTACAGGGTGTTTTTTTTTTTCTATTCTGGGGCATGTGTTTCTGTCTACCCTTGGTCTATTCACCTGTATTTGTCTTTTTAAAACTCTCCCAACTGTCTGCACTGCCTATAGCTCTTGATATTGGGTGTGTGTTGTTAAATGGTCTTAGCTTTATTTAGGCACCATGGCATAGGTTTGTTTAACTTATTCGACCGGCTGGCGACATACATTCAATATTCTGTTTATCTTTTTTTCACAAGCAGTGCAGGCACGTCCTGAGAAAGCCTTGTTGCTGTCGGGACGTTAAGCAATGTACAATCAATCAAACCTAGCGGGCCGACATTGACATAAATGGTCACTGAAACTGGCAACAACTCAGCACATAGAGTTGTCGACGAATTTTTATCAGTGTATTTAGTGAGATAAGGGCAAAACAGAGAACGCTATAATCTCTCTTGGCTTGACTTCGCAAACGAAGATTCTATATGGGTTGTCCACGACGTCTGCAGGCATGCTCGTGACTGCAGAGGCCAATCCGGGACAGGCAGGTTCGACCACAGTGGCTGCAGAGGGAGGTCTGACCAGGGTTCTGAGTTGCGGCATCTCTGTTTTTTTCTCCTGAGCCGCTTGTCTTTAAGGCTAGCTCTGCAAGAGTCATTAAAGGAGACATCTGCCTATAATACTGCATGTAGTTTAACCCTTTGAGTGTTGATAGCGGTTTTAGTCGTGATGATTCATACAGAAATAACAACATCCTGACATCCTACAGGAATAACAACACCCTGACATCTTACAGGAATAACAACACCCTGACATTCGACAGGAATAGCAACACCCTGACATCCTACAGGAATAACAACACCCTGACATCTTACAGGAATAACAGCACCCTGACATTCGACAGGAATAGCAACACCCTGACATCCTACAGGAATAGCAACACCCTGACATCCTACAGAAATAACAACATCCTGACATTCTACATGAAAAACAATACCCTGACATCCTACAGGAATAACAACACCCTGACATCCTACATGAATAACAACACCCTGACATCCTACATGAATAACAACACCCTGACATCCTACATGAAGAACAGCACCTTGACATCCTACAGGAATAACAACACCCTGACATCCTACAGGAATAACAACACCCTGACATCCTACAGGAATAACAACACCCTGACATCCTACAGGAATAACAACACCCTGACATTCTGCAGGAATAACAAAACCCTGACATCCTGCATGAAAAACACATTAACATCCTACAGGAATAACAACACTCTGACATCCTACAGGTAAAACATAACCCTGACATCCTACAGGAATAACAACACCCTGACATCCTATAGGAATAACAACACCCTGACATCCTACCGGAATAACAGCACCCTGACATCCTACAGGAATAACAACACCCTGACATTCTACAGAAATAACAACACCCTGACATCCTACATGAATAACAACATCCTGACATCCTACAGAAATAATAACACTCTGACATCCTACAGGAATAACAGCACCTTGACATCCTACAAAAATAACAACTCCCTGACATCCTACAGAAATAACAATACCCTGACATCCTAGTGAAATTACAACACCCTGACATCCTACATGAATAACAACACCCTGACATCCTACATGAATAACAACACCCTGACATCCAACAGGAATATCAACGCCCTGACATCCTACAGGAATAAAAACACCCTGACATCCTACAGGAATAACAACACCCTGACATCCTGCAGGAATAGCAACACCCTGACATCCTACAGGAATAACATAACCCTAACATCCTACATGAATAACAACACCCTGACATCCTACAGGAATAACAACACCCTGACACCCTACAGGGATAATAACACCCTGAATCATACAGGAATAACAATTCCCTGACATCCTGCAGGAATAACAACAGCCTGACATCCTGCATGAAAAACACACTTACGTCCTACAGAAATAACAACACTCTGACATCCTACAGGAATAACAACACTCTGACATCCTACAGAAATAACAACACTCTGACATCCTACAGTAATAACATTACACTGACTTCCTACAGGAATAACAACACTCTGACATCCTAGAGGAATAACAACACCCTGACACCCTACATGAATAACAACACCCTGGCGTCCTGCGGGAATAACAACACTCTGACACCCTACAGGAATAACAACACCCTGACATCCTACAGGAATAACAACACTCTGACATCCTACAGGAATAACAACACTCTGACATCCTCTAGGAATCTAAATCCGCTACCGACACCTAAAGGGTTAACAAATACCCACGACGCCCACTGATTTGACCTTCCCTCGCTGTGCCAGATACCGATACATATACTTCAGTTGATGTACACACGTTTTCTTATTAATTGTGTCTACCTGTGTTAAACAGTGACCGCCGCCCGAAGTGTGTCATTTCACGCTCGACGAACCACCTGGGACCAGACTCTGAAATATGAAGAAACACTGATATTCGACCATGTCCTCTCTAACGATGGCGGAGCCTACAACGCTACCACGGGCGTGTTTACCGTTCCTGTTGATGGCACCTACGCCTTCTTCGTCACCGCCATAATGTCCGCTGCCAGTGTGACAAAGAACACTCTAGTTTATCTGGCTGTGGACGGCACAGCGACGTGTTATATCTACTCTAGTTACGAGTCTGGTCAGACTGAGTCCAACAGCTGTAGCGCTGTTCTGGTTCTGAGGGCCGGGCAGCGCGTGGACGTAATATGTGCCACCGTTGATTCTCGCTTTTTCTGGCCACACTTCAGCGGGGCCCTCTTGCATGCCGCCATGCCATAGACATAACCAACATGGGGTGACCTAACAAGTTTTTTTAAAGTCTCTGCCAAACATTTAGGGCGCACCGAATCAATAGCCACCGGCAACGCTATACGACACTTTCGCAGCTATTGATGCGGGGGCTTTTATCGGTTACTCCCTTTGTCTTTGCAGACAATGGTAGTGTAAATATTGTGTGTGATCATACTGTCGACAATACCGGCGGCTACATCACCACGGGCAATTATCCTCAAGCAACACAATAATGATCCTGAAAAAAATAATCATATACTTCCCTTTGTAGTGACTGCACAGTTAATCATCATTTATGATAATAACTGCATTACCTATTAATTTTAAATACAATCAGAAACTTTTTTAAAAAATATATATATATCGCTAATACACAGAGGTGAGTGGAAATCTATTTTCTTCAAGACTGCAATAAAACAGCAGATACAGCACGAGGCGTTTTTGAACTTGGCTATTGACCTCCGATCTCTGTGTTTGTCTGTCTGTCTGTCTGTCTTGTCCTGTCCTGTCCTCTCTCTCCCTCTCCCCCTCTCTCTCTCTCTCTCTCTCTCTCTCTCTCTCTCTCTCCACCCCGCCCCCCCCCCCCCCCCGCCCTTCGGATCAGCAGCAACAGCAGTCCAGCGAAACCCCGACACAGTGTGTGTCTACTCTCCCACAGCTAGGGATGATGCAATCCCCAGTCGGCCCGTATGAGCTGTTCCCCTTGCTGGGTTACGGCGGACACTGGTTGTCGCCCTCCATCCGCTACAATGATCAGTGTCTCGAGTGGAGGGAGTCGACCAGTGCGGGGTACAACGTTGACCCCCGAATGTTCGGATTGCCTCAGCACTATTATCATCCATACAGCGGGATGCTGACCCAACCCTACGTCACCGCGGCAACTCATCCTCTGCGGCCATTTCCGGCCACCCGAGCAACCGCGAGTGCTGACTGAACTGTGGTTGTAGCCGTATATTTAAATAACTGTCCCTTTACATACTAGTTTTTTTAAGCTTCAAGAAAATACTCCCTTTGCTTGGATTTTTCATCAACAAACTGTGGTACACATTGATGTGCGGTTTTAACTGATTTTGTCTGTGTTCGCCAGTGTTTTTTTCAATTGTAACCGCCGAACATTTATTATTTCCCGAGACGCTATTGCGCATCGGTTAAAGAACTTTTGTTAACGCTCTGAATAACAGATGGAAATAATCTCAGCCCGTTGAGATTTCAGTGTATGTATGGCGTGCATTTGTTTTTCTACACATTTTCTTGTATTTCATTTCACGTCGTTTTGCTCTTTTTTTTACCCTTTCAAAATGTCGGGTAAATTTACTAATTTACACATTGGACATTTTAATATTTATCATTTGTTGAACAAGGTTCCTGACTTGTCCGTCCTTTTGACTCAACCCACACCCTTTCACATTTTCGGAATATCAAGGTCACGCCTACACTCTAATATAAGCGATTCATCTATGTCGGTACCAATTTTTTCCATTATACGGTGTGATCCCGTTCTTCCCCAACAGACGGGATAGCTGTGTACATACACGACTTTGTTGAGCACTTTACTCGCAGAAGAAAAGACCTTGAGTCAGACTCTGTTGAAAGTGTGTCGGATGAAGTTAAGACAGACAAATCGACCCCTTTGCTTGTTGGATTCGTCTACAGAATTCCTTCTGCATCATTTGAGTGGTACGACGACTTTTTAAAAATGATAGACAAAGTTAACAAGTGCAGTTCTGATAGTTTACTGCTCGGAGACTTTAATATTAACATGTTTTTCACACACACTGCTTGGGAGTCTACTATTTCTATGTTAGACTCAAGCAGCTTATCACTTCGTCAACGTCGATTGGGGCGGTCCGTGGCGCAGTGGTTAAGGCGCCTGCCACCAATGCCAAAGGTGCGAGGTTCGAAAACGGGTCCCGTCGTCGGACTTTTCTCCTCTGGTAAGTGTCACCGTTATTTTGGGCGGACCGCCGGGGGTTCTTTCTCCGGGTACTCCGGTTCTTCCACTCCCCACCCACGCCCCGCCCCACCCCCCACACTTTGGTACCGGTTTCAGGCCACATTACAAATTTCAAATACAAGCGATCAAAAATCTCTGTAACTTCAGTAGCTTCGTCTGTCTTGTACTCACTGTGTTTGTCTTAAATGGCGTAAATCCGTGTCTGTTACGTGATTTTGTGTGTGTGTGTGTGTGTGTGTGTGTGTGTGTGTGTGTGTGTGTGTGTGTGTGTGTGTGTGTGTGTGTGTGTGTGTGTTGGGTTTCAGTTCGCGGCGCTTTGAGTCGATTTGCCCAAAAATTGAGAAAAAGCGCCTATATAATAACGGTATTATTATTATTATTATTATTATTACTAGAGTTACAGAGTCGTCTGCGACTCTAATTGATCATGTATACACTTCCAACAAGTGAAGCGTCCTTAGCTCTCGTGTTCTTCAAGTGGCGATTAGCGACCACTATCCTGTGTGCTGTAGCTGGGCTCTGAAGGGGGACAACCGATACCGTAAAAAAACAGCATACAACTATTCAGGTCGTTGAAACACTTTAATAGGGACGCGTTTCTCGCGGACCTGAACGAAACCCCTTTTCAGTCGATTTATAAATACGATGATCCCGAGAAGCGTTGGCCGAATGGTACAGATTGTTCCTTGGTGTACTTGACCCGCATGCGCCACTACGTGAGAAGAGACACGCACAGTTACCTCAGTGGTTAACTAACGACATTAAAGACGCCATGGCTCTCCGAAATGAACTAAAGCGGAACAAAGACTATGTTGCTTTCCGCAAGCAGCGTAACCGTGTCAAGTTTTTAGTGCTTGAGGCCCAGAAGAAAAAAAAAACACTTCCAGCGCTTGATGGATAATAAAACTAATTTCGTATCTGTCTGGCGAGCCCTCAATGCCTTTACGAAATCACGACAAACACCATCGTGTACTTCTATATCCGCTGATACTTTTAATCAGCATTTCCTGTCTGCTGCCGACTCACTTTTGATTAAAAGTAATAATAACCGGAACACACTGACTGCTTCTGAAAAACTGAAAAACTTTTGCGACGAGAGACTGCAGGCAAACGAGTTCTTTAGTATTCCGCATTTAACTGTTTTTGACGTAGAAAAATCTATTAGTCAATTAAAAAATAACGCTCCCTTGGTCATGACGGCATTACGCTCCCTTGGTCATGACGGCATTAATAACTTCTTTTTTTAAAATGTCTGCCCCATATGTGGTTGAATCTCTAGCATTTATTTATAATCTCATAATCCAGCAAGGTACTTTTCCAAGAGATTGGAAAATAGCTAAAGTCATTCCATTGCCAAAAACTAAAGACCTCACAGATCCTAATAAATTCAGGCCAATTCCACTCCTGTCAGCTCTGTCCAAACCGATAGAAAAACATGTCCGCAGGCACCTGAGTCATTTCCTGGAGAGACATAACTTGATTTGTTCGTTACAGTCAGGCTTTAGACCCCGTCACTCATGTCACACTGCGTTGTCTCACCTAACAAATACTTGGCTTACTTTCATGAACAATGCTGAAATGACCGGCACGGTATTTTTAGATTTTTCTAAAGCTTTTGACTTAGTCAAACATGAACTGTTACTAGAGAAGCTGTTGACATACCACATAGACACAGATTCCGCTTCCTTCTTTAAATCTTATCTAAGCGATAGATCTCAGTATGTTTTTTGTCAACGGTAAGCGTTCTTCAGAAGGTGCAATTAAGCATGGAGTGCCCCAGGGGTCTACCTTAGATCCTCTATTATTTTTAATCTATATTAATGACTTGCCTTTATGTATCTCGCAACCAAATGTGCGATGCAGTTTGTTTGCAGACGCCTCTACTCTCGACATGTCGTCGGCAAAAATATCTACAATTAACTCTTCTTTGCAACACTGTCTATTAGACGTCTCAAACTGGTGCCGAGACAACTACCTGATGCCTAATCCATCTAAAACAGAGTATATGTTAATCACTACACGTCAAAAGCATCAGCTAAACCCGCCTCCACTTAGCCTTTCCCTTAACTGTGAGTCGATTAGCAGGTCACCGAGCACCGGTTGCTAGGCGTCATTATAGACAATCAGTTGTCTTGGCGTGCACATGTAAACTGTGCATGCAAAACTGTGTCCAGAAATCTGTTTCTGCTTTCAAAACTTATTTATTTTATATATTCACAGACGAGAAAACTGTTTTTCACCGCTCACATGCAGTCTCACATTGAGTACGCATCTACAGTCTGGGATGGGTGTAGTGATGCATGCATAAAGAGGCTTAATTCCCTCCACCGGAGGGCAGCCAAGCTAATCCTTCCTAACAGCAGGGACAGCACTGACAAGCGCCTGATAGCCCTTGACATGCTTGCTTTACGTAACCTCCTTATGTACAACAAGGGCGTGTTATTGTTCAAAGTCAGCATCTCTAGAACACCACCGTACATTTCAGATTTGTTTAGCTATGCTAACACGCCGTACAAGACGGCAAGTAACAATCTGTTAGCAACTAGGCCGCGACTTGATATATTCAAAAATAGCCTTTTCTATTCAGGAGCTAAACTTTTGAATTCGCTTACGGCAAATTCGCCAACATATCAAACTACGGGGGAGGCGGGGGGGGGGGCGAGTGGGGAGGTGCGTGCGTCTTAAGACTCACCATTTGCCAACATATCAAACTATCAGGGGAAGGCGAGATGGGAAGCCGTGGGGGGGGGGGGGGGGTGGAGGAAACCAAATACCCCAAAATTTTGGGTCCTTGGGGGTGGGGGGAACCCCTGAACCCCCCCCCCCACACACACACACACACACACACACCTCCCGCCCCCCCCCCCCATATCCGCCCCTGGCCGGCGTCATCATCACCATCATCGTTACCATCATCATCATCATCCAGAATATCTTTACCACCATCACCACCACCATCATCATCATTATTGTCATCATCATGATTGATGCTGCTTTTATTATAATTATTTAATCGTAACTGTCATTGTTTAGAGAGATGGAGGTGTGCGTTTGAATTGAATTGAATAAACTTTATTGTCCATTAAACGACAAGCATAAATGGAAAATTTTCTATGACTCTTAGAAACATAAAACAAACCAGTAAACATAATGCCTTAAGATAACACTAAAGATAACACTAAAACCTATTAAACCATATTGTGGATTTGGCAGCTGCGAACACACACACACACACACACACACACACACACACACACACACACGACTCGTATATGTTTTTAGTATAACAGGTATTGCGCGAGGAAAGCCCGTACAGAAACCATATTTTATAAACCATACATAAAAATCTCAGTCTATAGTAACAGGCATAAATGATTAACAAGATGGGATGAACCATAACCCACAAAGTCCCTTCTGTATGAGAGTTGTCCTCGCTGTCAGGGGTCTCCACCTTTTGTCTTTGAACTGATTCTGATGTTGAAATATCTCCTATTGAACACGATGAGGATTTCATCCCAAAGTCTGGAGCACACATGCGTTTTTCTTGTAGGACCATTCACAGTTTTCATATTTTTAAGCTCATCCTTCTGATCCATTTCCCTCCTCTCTAAGTCAACCTCTGATCAACACACACGCTGGCACACACAAATAAAGACGGACACACGGCACTTCCCGCCATTAGTACGCTCTGTGGGCTGGAACAGCGACAGAAATTCGGAAGAAAAATAGCTCGAGGAGAAAAATGGCGTCACTTTAAGCTTGACGTCATTGGCTTCGCCAGTCTCACGACGCAGTGTACGAAATTCATCCAGACCAGGGTGTGACGACTGACGGCCAGCTTCACGTGGAGATGTTAACGGACGCTGTGTACGACAACTCCACTCAACAGTTTCACGTCCAGTTGGCCTGTGGTCACTTCCTGCCGGTGTGGTCAGCCAGGGCCATGGTGGTCTGGAAGGTGAGCCACCCCAACCCATCCCCACCCCACTACTCCCTCCTCCCTCCCTATGCTTGCTGTCACGAAACACTTGGGGAGCTTTGTCCACCCTCAACCCCACCCCACATGACAGAAGCTAAATCCCGACCTCAGGGGATTATCAAAGTTGTGCTGAAAACAAGTTATGATACAATAAGACTCTCGCTGCTTCATAGGGATAACAAGACAACTCATGTGACAGACAATAAGACTCTCGCTGCTTCATGGGGATAACAAGACAACACATGCGTCAGACAATAAGACTCTCACTGCTTCATTGGGATAACAAGACAACACATGCGTCAGACAATTAGACTCTCACTGCTTCATGGGGATAACAAGACAACACATGCGTCAGACAATAAGACTCTCGCTGCTTCATGGGGATAACAAGACAACACATGCGTCAGACAATAAGACTCTCGCTGCTTCATGGGGATAACAAGACAACACATGCGTCAGACAATAATACTCTCGCTGCTTCATGGGGATAACAAGACAACACATGCGTCAGACAATACAGAGCAACCTACTGTAGTATTAACCCGTTCAGTGCCGAGATAATTTGAACTCCACCCAACTGCAACACGTATGGATCCCCATGAGCTCCCGCAGTTGCGGGGGCTCATGAGGATCTATGCCTCTTGCTGACACCACTCTGTATCCATGTTCCGGGGACAGCCAGGGTGTTTGGTTGATTGATTGTACATTGCTTAACGTCCCAACAGCAACAAGGCTTTCTCAGGACGTGCCTGCACTGCTTGTGAAAAAAAAAATAAACAGAACATTGAATGTATGTCGCCAGCCGGTCAAATACATTAAATAAACCTAACACATGGGGCCTAAATAAAGCTAAGACCATTTAGCAACACACATCCAATATCAAGAGCTACAGGCAGTGCAGACAGTAGGGAGAGTTTTAAAAAGGCAAATACAGGTGAATGGACAAAGGGTAGACAGAAACACATGCCCCAGAATAGAGAGAAAAACCCACCCTGTGGGGCTGACCAGGGTGACCCTGGGAACTAAAAAATACCTAACCCCACCCAAGTCCCCCAGGGCAGACCCGGGTGGGGTCCCAGGGTGTTTGGCCTTGAAGTAACAAAGATTGCCGACACTCAGTCTGGGTCAGCTGGCAGAGAGCTGGCTGACCCGGTATTATTTGAGATAACGATGATTGCATGAACAAGGGGGATAACCTCTGGACCAAGTAGGGTGAAAATCAAATACCTACACACACATTCCCCTTACCGCCAAAATGTCGTGTTTTATGTGGACAGACACCATCCAACGTGTCATTATTCAGAATTCTACTTCCGCTCCCCTCCTTCTGAGATATGGCGTACCCCAGGGCTCAGTTCTCGGACCGGTCTTGTTTTCTTTGTACACCCAGCCTGTGTCTGAGGTGATCGCCAGTAAAGGATGTGAACATCACAAATATGCCGATGACACACAGCTGAAGAAAGACGCTTCTCTCAAACAGTTCCCGTCTCTTCAGCATGACATGGAACAATGTATAGAAGCTGCTAAGGACTGGATGACAGACAACAAGCTAAAGCTCAATGAAGGAAAACAGATGTCATTGTGGTAGGCACTCGCTCCAGGGTGAATGTCTCCCACGATGAGTCCTTGATCGTTTGTGTACAGGACATCCCTCTAAAAAAAAATGTGTGAAAAACCTAGGTGTTTACATTGACAATGTTCTGTCCATAAACGATCATGTGTCTCACCTGTCCCGCTGCTGCTATCTTGAGCTCAGGAGGCTTAGCTCTGTTAGACAGTACCTTACTGACGATGCCTGTAAGCAAATTGCATGTTCACAGATTTTGTCAAGGCTTGACTACTGTAACTCTGTAATGTCAGGAATGTCGAACGATCTGCTCTACAGGCTCCAGAAGATTCAAAACCACGCAGCAAGAATTGTACTGAAAAAAATCGAAGCGAGACCACATCACTCCCTTGCTTAAGCAGTTACACGGGCTTCCTGTGAAGTTCAGAATTGAATACAAAATTGCTTCCCTTGTTTTTCAGGCCTTTGACAAGACACTCCCGGCATACTTGTCCTCCAGTCTCCTTGTCTATACACCAGGCAGAGTATTGCGCTCCAGCTCGGATGACAGAATATTGACTATCCCCAGAGTGTCCTTAAAAACCTTTGGGCAGCGGTCCTTTTCTTTCCAAGCTCCCAAAGTGTGGAATGGTCTTCCCCATGATATTCGCCATGCACCATCTTTGACCATTTTCAGGGCTAGATTGAAAACATATTTTTTTCAATCTGGCCTTTGAAAGGGATTGATCAAACCTACGTTTTCCCATCAACATGTATATATCTGATCAGGCTTTTGACATGTTATGTTTATTATTTTAGTATTGTGTCAGTGTGCATGAATGATTGTGTTTTTGTACGTTGTCAGTACTTTAGTTAGTTAATTTCAATTAGATAGATTATCTAGATGTAAAGCGCTCTGAGCTTTTCTTTGTGGGGATATTGAGCTAAAGAAGAGTAATATATTATTATTATTATTAATCGTACCCGACAGCCGAGACAAACTGTAGGCTTATGTAAATACCCGTATACGAAAAATCGTGCGATTATTATTGAGAAGGTTGTTGTTGTTTTTTTCGTAAAAAGGATTCAATTGTTTTAGGATTAACCCACATAATTTGTGAAATTAATCCGCAAAAAGTGAAAATATATGAATTAAAATAACAATTATCACTCAAAAAGTTCTAGAGGCACAATACTGGTTAACAAACTCATTCAATATCTCCCTTTTATCCAGCTGTATGCAAAATATATAGTAAAAATAAGAAAAATTACGGACTCCAGTGTGGATCGACCGGTTTTTGTGGAACGGCCATTTTCTCGCCAATAAGCATTTTAATAAAAAAAAATGAAAAAAAAGGTCTCAAAATAATTCTATTAGAGACAATATCCTAAAATTTCATGCTTGTCCGTCCTCAAACGCGGGCTTTAGTCGCTGTCTCACACACACACACACACACACACACACACACACACACACACACACACACACACACACACACACACACACACACACACACACACACACACACACACACACACACACACACACACACACACACACACACACGGTGCTTTGTCACCAAAATGACGTTTTCTAGCAAGGTTTGCATAGCTAGACGTGACGTCATTTTTATCTTGTTACTGCTTTGTCAGAATTTCCGCCCCGCACGCCAAAAACGTCATGTGCATGCTCCGGAATGCGCTCCGATCAGTCACATTTCAAAGTCTTCCTTATTTTCAATACGGTAGAGAAAAGCACTGTCAGGGGAGGGAATTGTGTATTATCTACCAATGATCATAGATCTACTTTGGTCAAAGCACAGGGGGAAAAAAGCAATAGAAAAGAGGGGTGCGCTAAGTAAATGAGTGGAAGCGATGCATATGGAAGCCTTCAACTTTGTCTTCCAGACATGAGAAGCAAAGGTGACCAAACTAGAATTTCACGGTGCAATTTCCAGTCTCAATAATATGTGTAAAGGGAGGTTGACATTACCTAGATGCATAATATTCTATTGTAAACGTGCATGCTCTTCTGACAGCGCGTCGATGTGTGTGCGTGCGCGCGCATCATCTATTGCGTCGATGTATGTGTGATGACGAAATTTCTTCTTTGCGTCACCGTCACTGTCTGACTTTCTCCAGAAGTCAAGGTTTTGGTCTACCGTATTAAAATTACGGTAGACTTTGTAATGGGACTGGAGAATGCACATGACGTTTATTTGTCGTGCGGGGAAGAAATTCTGGCAAAGAAGTAACAAGATAAAAATGACGTCACGTGTAGCGACGCAAACCTTGCTAGAGAACTCTTTTTGGCGCCAAAGCACCGTGTGTGTGTGTGTGTGTGTGTGTGTGTGTGTGTGTGTGTGTGTGTGTGTGTGTGTGAGTGTGTGTATGTGTGTGTGTGTGTGTGTGTAATGGTGTGTGTGTGTGTGTGTGTGTGTGTGTGTGTGTGTGTGTGTGTGTGTGTGTGTGTGTGTGTGTGTGTGAATGTGACAGCGACTAGAACCCACGTAAGAGGACGGACAGGCTTGATGTTTTAGGATATTGTCCCTAAATAAATTATCTCGAGACCTTTTTTTTTTCGATGTTTTGATTAAGTTGCTCATTTGCGAGAAAATGGCCGTTTCACAAAAACCGGTTGATCCACACTAAAGTCCGCAATTGTTTTTATTTTTACTAGATATTTTGCAAGGGAGATACTGAATGATTTCGTTAACCAGCATTGTCCCTCTAGAACGTTTTGAGTGATAATTAAATATTTTAAAAATAAATATATTTTCACGTGTTGGGGATTAATTTCACGAATTATATGGGATAATCTGGAGAAAAAAACATTGAATCTTTTTTACGAAACAACATTCTTCGTATTAATAATTGCATGATTTTTTTAGTATACAGTATTTACGTAAGCCTACAGTTTGTCTTGGCTGTCGGGTACGATTAGTCCAATTATTGTGACCTGTATGCCCTAGGTATGAATATCAGACAATTTTCTGCACCACTTTTTGGGAGTCATTTGTAAAACAGCTAACATGACTTATTTTTCTTTTACGAAAAAACACAAACTATCTTCTCATTAATAGCCGCACGAGTTTTCATAAACAGTGTTTGCATAAGCCTGCTGTTTGTCCCTGCCCTGGGGTACGATTGGTTCAAAATTGTGACCTGTAAGCCTTAGGCGTGAAAATCAACATAAAAAGGCAAAGTTGATTCTCTGATACGTCAAATGTTAATACTGCGATGAGTGACGTATAACATCGAGTCGTCACTATGAGCACGGCGTCGTGGTACTAATGATGCCATGAAGTGAAGCTTTGAGGTGACGACATTTCGCTGCTCGTGCTATTCTTCTTCTGCAGAATAGGTATGCTACGCCAGACCACAGAGCATACGAATGGCGGGAATCTCCGTGTGTCCGTCTGTATTTCTGTGTGCCAGTGTGTGTGGATCAGAGGGTGGGTTAGAGTAGAAGGAGATGGATTCCTGTCGCTACACGAGCCCACAGAGCGTACTGATGGCGGGAAGTGCCGTGTGTCCGTCTTTATTTGTATGAGGCGACATGTGTGTTCATCAGAGGTTGGCTTAGAGAGGAGGGAAATGGATCAGCGTAATAAGTCTAAAAATATGAACAACTCTGAAAGCTAAACGCATCTGAGCTCCAAACAATACGGTAGACTTTGGGATGAAATCCTCATCTTGTTTACTTTTTAAAAAATTTCTTCACGGAATTAATTTTTACTGAAAAGTTTAAAAGGCACACAGCTGGCTATCGAACTCATCTAATGTCTTTCTCCAATCCGGCTATATCCAAACCACAAGTGAATATAATGAAAATAACGGACTCTAATGTGGGTCAACCGACTTCGTATAAACGGTCATTTAAATCTTCAATAAGACCCCCAATAGAGACATCCGCGGTAAATCTTCAATGAGACTCCCAATACAGACATCCGCGGTAAATCTTCAATGAGACCCCCAATAGAGACATCCACGGAATAGTAGACTGGCCTGAGGTAGTGTGGCATGATGCAACAAATGCCACGAGAAAAGAAACGTAAAAGGTTGATTGTACATTGCTTAACGTCCCGACAGCAACAAGGCTTTCTCAGGACGTGCCTGCACTGCTTGTGAAAAAAAAAAAAAAAAAAAAAAAAAAAAAACAGAACATTGAATGTATGTCGCCAGCCGGTCAAATACATTAAATAAACCTAACACATGGGGCCTAAATAAAGCTAAGACCATTTAGCAACACACATCCAATATCAAGAGCTACAGGCAGTGCAGACAGTAGGGAGAGTTTTAAAAAGGCAAATACAGGTGAACGGACCAAGGGTAGACAGAAACACATGCCCCAGATTAGAGAGAAAAACTCACCCTGTGGGGCTGACCAGGGTGACC
>BTPG01000004.1:53334944-53404944 GCA_036245525.1 Semisulcospira habei | reverse complement strand
GTCCTGAATGAATCTGACATGGAGACATTGCCACCGATCGAGGAACTTTGTTTGATCTTCTGGGCAGTATTGGGCTAGAATGAAAGCAGACATCAAAAACATGAAAAGATGAATTGTCACCTTGCAGTGTTCCTGTAACGATATTTGTTTGGGTCAGAGATGCACCATGTGACAAGATTCGGGCGACATTATCTATGGGACTGCTTCCAGAACAAGAAATGCAACAAAAGATCATGCCATTTAAACTCTTCCGACGGTGTACTATAGGTCTGCAATAGAACTGTTGAACTGTATGCTTATTTTGCGCCAACGTGTATCGACGTCAGGAAAGCAATTTTCACGATTTTGTCACATTAATAATAATAATAATAATAATAATTACGGTATTTATAATCCGCTTATGTTATAATAAGTATAACTCTAAGCGCGCACTCACAACTGACGCACGCATGAGCACGCTTTTAAGGTTGTATACTATACCTACATTTTTTAATTGAAAACTGCCGCTTATAGGGTTTTTTGAGAGCCTTATTGAGTCTGGAGGCTATTGCCTCCCTGAAAGACCCATGGTCCCGGGCATATTTGTAAGTTTGAGCCTTTTGCGTGACCTACCCCATAAGCAAAAACACGCAAAATAGCTGATTTCAGAACACAATAAAAATTTATCGAATAGTGTGTTAAAATGATAAAGAAACATTTCGGTCACTTCATAAAGTATGTTAGTATTTTCTCGTAAAAAAAGTGTGCTCTGATAATTGGAATTCTAAGTGCAATCGAGAAAAGTGTATGTTGTAAATTTGCAAAGTGCCCGGATGTTATCAATAACATTACAAGTGTTTGCAATGTTGGGCAATTGCTCAGGCCCTTTTTATTCGATAAAGTCGTACTTTAGATCATATCACACACATTATTTATGAAAAAATGAGGGGGTCCCGCGCAAAAATTGGCACTTTGGGTCGTTTGCGAGTGCGTTTTCAAAAAGGGATACAAGCGATGTCTGACTTCCGGCAGATCATATCTCCGCCGTAGCCAGTCCCAAGCCCGCATGAGAAAGGAGGAAATCAACGACGCCAAACCAACAAGTATAACCTATGCCCAAACTGTTGCAAACTACTAGTCTTCGATCACTATTGGTGACAGTGGGAAAGTACACTGGAACAAACAACAACGGCAGATACGGGATGAGAAGGTTTATCTATAAGTAATTAAATGCACCCATTATCCCTTACTTGTTGAATTAGTGCCGTGGTAAAATACTCTTTTTGCCACGCAGGTAACTAGGGTTCAATCCCCGTAGATGGATATTTTTTTCCCTGCTTTTAAACCCATACAGTTTCTACTTCGCTAAATGAAACAAACGCACACACACACACACACACAAAAAAAAAACAAAGCCAAAAATATATATATATATATATATATATATATATATATATATATATATATATATATATATATATATATATACATTAAAAAATATATATATATATATATACATATACATATACATAAAAAAAAAAAATTACCACGCGTTTCTTTTATATATATATATATATATATATATATATATATATATATATATATATATATATATATATATATATATATATATATATATATATATATATATATATATATATATATATATATCAAAGAAACGCGTGGTAATTTTGTTTTGTTTTTTAATTTAAAATATGCAATTATCATCACTGTTGTAATGTGAATGTTAAACCATGAACCAACCAACAAACCACTTTCAGTCTTGGATAAAAATGCATACTGGTTATCTCGGTACATTTGTTCATTCATTTTTTTTCAGCCAGGCATTGTGAGCATGTTTACATTACATGTTTACATTCATTCAATCATTCACAGATTCACTGATGAAAAAGCACACCAAAGAGTGTCGTCACAGAGTGTTTTTTTTTTTAATTTTTTTCCTGGCATCATCTACAAACATTAATTAATGAATAATGTGAATTTGTTTTAATATACCTGCTGCAAGCAATGCTACATGCTCCTTTGGTGTATCCGTGAAAGCAGGTCAGTGAACATCTCTGGTTGAAAGATGTTTGTGAACAGATTGGTAGTGGATGTACCTATCTCTCCAGCTGAATCTCAGTTTCCCAGCAGTTTTTGGTTACAAATTATAAGGAAACAAAACAAACGTCACATGTTTCAATATGCCCCGTTATGTTTACACATGATCATTGTGAGTAAAGAATAATATCTGTTTATTTTCACAAGAAATGCTGTATTTGCAGACATTCATTTAAAGTATACATGTACAGTCAAGTATGTTGAAAGCATATTAGGCTACAATGCACATAGGCACCCATACAAAAGTAACTACCTCAAATACAAAATGTTAAATGTTTAGGGCTCAACATCTTTTGTCCATAAAAGGTGATTTCAAAGATGGGTCACAGAAATAGGGTCTGAACAAATTTTGACCCAAGCTGTATTCGAACCCAGGACCTTTGGGATGAGAGTCAAACACACTACCACCGAGCCACCCAGCTCCCCCTCATATGCCTATGATCAGTTATCACGCAACCACTGAAATCTGCTGTGACAGATGGAGGGTAATGCAAGAACTACATGGTCAACTCACTCTTTAGAAGTATTGCGATTTTCATTGCGCAAGTCCACATTTGGTATATTTTGAGCAGAGGGTTTAATGACATATGTATATATATATACTACATACCTACCCCCCCCCTTCCCCCTCCCCCCCCCCCCCCCCCCCCCCCCCCCGGGCTGCATTTCTATATTTTGGCACACCCCCTCTTCAGAAAGGACCCATGGGTGTTATACTCTGAGGCCAATGACCATTTTCAGAATGTATATCATTTATAATCATGCAAAGCGGAGCAATGATAAGTTTTCTCCTTGTTTCACACCGACGCTGCAAAAAAATCTATCTGTACCACTGTTTCCTAACCCATAAGAGTCAGCTGTGGAGTACATATTTTGAATGATTGATGTATGCCAGTATTTCGGAACTTGTCACAAACAAGATCTGTTTATATGCTGAAATGTCTTCGAAAAATGAACACATTGGCAGTAAAGGGGTTTTCCTTGGATAATCAAAAACTAATACATATTAAGCTGCATTTCCAAATCGCGACATGACAGGAGAGTGACAAAAAGTAACTTTTCTGAGGGGGGGGGGGGGGGTCATCCAAATAAATATGCATAGGAAGGTCTTACCATCAGGTATCTCTTTACCAAGTTTAGGGTTACAGTTAGGAATACTTGAGAAAAAAACATCTTTGGGCTATGGCTATCTTGTACCTATTTCCCGATTTCTTGTGACCCTTGACCTTTCTGACCTTTCATGCATACGAAATTAGTATGCATGAAAAGTTCTTACCACCTTGTACCAAGTCTGGGTTTGAAGTTGTGTATACTTGAGAAAACATCTTTTTGGTCAAAATACAGATATTTTTCACCTTTTTACTGCACTACAAATTACAACATGGGTGTCAAATCGCTTTGTCACATTGTTATATGAAAACACACAAAGCACACCCCCATCACTGTACAATAGCCCCTGAACTGCTCGACTGCACGTTACAATTTTGTCGCCCCGCTGCTTCTATGTCAGGCTTATGGAAACACTCCCTCTTTATTTCTATTTTCTCGAGTTTTGTCATTGTCACTTTGTTGTCACTGCCCCACTGCTGTTGTGTCTGCAGTTGAATAGCCAGGCCTAAAGCCTGCTTTCCCTTCTCCTAATATATGGCTATGCATCAGCTCAGGCAGTAAGGCACAGGCTTTTGCTGCATTGCGAATGATGTGACTGTCCAAAACCTTGACATTGTGGCCAGCCTGGTGGATGGACATCAAAATAACAGGATGTCTGCCCTCCTACACAGGACAATCAGTTCACTTCCTTTGCCTTCTCGTCGGTTGGCCATCGCGGAGAGATGTACCCGCTGAACTCTTCTTCCCTCATCTTTCGCAACCTGCAAAAGATAATTTTGTATCAAAAAAAGTTCTGACATGCACATATTGCGTGCATATATGTTTGCAAGTATTTATACAAAGTACATACATGCATAATATGACATTAGTCAGAACATGAACAAGAAAGGCAATGTCCTTATGGTTCACGTGTATGACCAATCCACATAATATGTCTGTCCTTTTTGACCTTGGTTTGACTTCTCCAACAGGTCTCTGAAAATGTCTAAACATAAGTATAGGGCTGGATTTTGTACCAGTGAAACCTGAGTATTTTTCCAAATCCCTTCATTTTTCACACATTTGTCAACCCTCTGTGACCCTTAACCTCTGTGAGGGGCTGATTACATTAGTACTATAGTAGCACAGAAAAGTGTTATCATCATGCCAAATTTTATTGAAAAGTTTGCAAAAACATTGATAAAAACTACAACTCTACCCGAAACTAACTTTTGTCACCCTTATCATGTGGTATCTCCATAGCAAGTTTGAGTTTGAAGTTGAAAATACTACTTGAGATGACCTTTGAAAGGTCACATAAATTGGTATGTTTAGAATTATTTTACCACAAAGTACCCTTGTGCCAAGTTTGAAGTCTGAGGCTTGCATAGTCTTCGAGGAAATGCCAATGTTAAAGTTGCCCACAGGTAACAAACAGTTGACGGACGACCCATTACAAACACTTACTTTTGCTATCACACGTGCGCCAAAAATTAGACGCCATTGAGCTTGAAATGACCACAAAGGGTGTATACATATATCTAGAATCAGCATCAATATTCAAAGTGTAACTTGCAGAAATTGTTTCAAACAGGACACAACGCATTGCTGTTTAGCAACAGCACACACTGGACCAAATGGGTAGTATTCAGATTTTTCTAGTCCTTTTGTATGCACTAAGTGCTTATTAAAGAAAACGACAGTATTTGGAGACTTGCCCAACCCTCTAGTTTTCAAATCAAATGCAATATGGTGCCACTTGTTGACAGCACGTGATTTTAGCATTCGGTGTTGTTGAGAATGCTGGTACTACTACTACACCATCTTCAAAATGAAAGAAAGCATTACAGTGTGATGTGTTTCAACCAGTTGTGTTTTGTTATGAACCTGATTCTATTCACAAATCAATCGGTATGCTTTACCTCGAGTCCAGGACAATAAGTGTTGCCTTCGCTCACTTTAGTTGATCCGCTGGAACTGAAATTGCCTGCTTTTAGCTGTGGCCTTCTCCTTTGAGCAAACATGACCTGACTAGCTCTTGCCTCTTCTTGGTGTAGGCGTCATACTTCTGTGCTTGTTTGCAAGTATACCCTCTGGGCGTGACTCTGTAGTGAGACGTCAACAGCAGCACTGACCTGAAATGAAATACATGTTTATTATCGTGTTATTCGGCAGCATGGCAATTTCACTTCTGATCTTATTTCAGGGTGGGTCGCTTCCAAACTCCACAAACAGGGACTTTGTTATAGCATTATGAACAATTCGGGGCCAGTGGGGGGAGTCCCCCCCACCCACCCACCCACCCACCCAATTCGTCCCTACATTTAGTTTACACATTACTACCTTCAAACTAATGTGAAATAAACTGTGAACACCACAAACAAGAATGGTGAAGCCTGGATCCCTCTTGTGCATTTAAAACTGATCATTTTCTTAATCTGAACTGTGTGACCTTTCCAAAAGGTGACTGAAATTTAAGTGCCATGAGTCTAAGCATACGTAAAGGGCTGGCTTATGTACAGTTGTGAATAGTATTGGAGAAAAAATATCTTTTGTCAAATATGGCTATTTTTTTTTTACCTATTTCTTGATTTCTCATGACCCTTGGCCTGAACGCAAACTGGTAGGCTAAGAGTAAGAAAGGTCTTGCCACAAAGTATCCTTCAGCTACGTTTGAAGACTGTGGTTTGAATGGTCTCCGAGAAAATGCCAACATTAAAGTTTACCATGGACGACCAATGGCCCAGAACATAGCCTTACACTTGCTTCGCACATGAGCCAATGAAAGAAGGCATTCTGGCACCATCCTTGAACTAAAAAAATGCTGGACCTATCTCCTAATCTGTAATATAGCCTTCATAAGACGGAGAATGGATGAGAAAACTAAGTTACTAAGTACTGAAAGCAGTTACTGAGTTAGTAATGCAAAATTCTCCCTTAGCAGGACTTTTTACTACACACAGTACGTTTTCCTAAATAATAAGCACTGGCACTGGTTTAATATCACTACAATGTGGACTACATTCCTTCCACCGTATTAGTAAAGGCTCAGCTCTCTGAGAATGTATGGAAATGTTCTACTTCTAGGAGGTGACTGACATACATGGAATGCATGCCCCTGTCAACCCACAATAAAATGTAGTCTTCTTCATTGTAGGTAGGCTGTAAATTTCCATGCATAAAAGGACAGTTAGCTATTGGGGTTTTACGCCGTGCAGGTGACATCTCACGGCGGTGCATACAACTTTTTTTTTTTTAGAGTTGGAAAACCAGTCAGATATGCCACATACATACGACATTTTTCTGTCATTACTAGTAACTCGTGTTCTAGTCACTTAGCAAACACCACCAACCTCTTTTTCTACTTTAGTTTACCTTTTCCTTGCTGAAGAGATTTTGTTGTGTTTCTGGCTGCCACGTATATTGCTTCTCGTTCGGTTGGCCCGTTCATTTTTTTTTTTTTCTTCTTCTGAGAAATGCGTTACTACTGACGCTCGATGACTTGTCGCAACTTATGCAAAGGTATCTTATTTCTGAGGAAACACAACATTTTATGCATAGAAACAGTCAGCTTACACACCTATTTCAGACAGTATATATCTTTTGTCAATTATCGATAAATTGAGCTTGTTTGCAATACGACTTGCCGTACGGCGGTTTTTTTCGGTGACCTCTAGTCTCAGGTCACGGCAGACGCAAGATAGCGGTATCTAAATGCGCAGAAAAGATGCGCGAAAGAGGTGTGTTCTACAACCTTAACAATGACTCACATACCACAAATGTAGGTTACGACAGTCAGCTGCGGGTGGAGTGTGTGGTGGCGTTAGACTGTTTGGCAACATGGTCAGGAGACAATACACCAAAATTTCATTGAAATGGAAGTATCGACTAATTTTTTCTCAAATTTTAAAGTCAGCTGTGCAGGACGTTTCCCCTGTCAGTACTGTTTCATCCTGGTTTCACTTCCACAGCCAGGTTTCTCACGTAACCATAGACCATAAATAACCGGACCGCTCTCTCTCCTGCTTCCGGTCTCTGCACTCGTCGCGCAACAATTCTTGCGCATCAGTCAACTCATTATTCCGGTTTAGTACATCGGAGAGCCGGCTTTTCACGTGGAATGTTTTTAGTTATCTATGATTTTGGTTAGTGGTGCAGTTTGTAAAGTGTCTTTTGTCTTGCATTATGCCTAGTGCAAGTTGTACGTTTGTGGGTTGTGGTGCATGCAACGGCCAAGCACAAGGGGCTGTCGTTTTTCTCCATTCGCCAACCAAAGGACTTGAAGTGGGAGAGAGAGCTTGTTCACGCCGTGAATCGTGCAGACAGCAATTTTAACAAAGACACTGCAAAGATTTGCTCTAGACACTTTCGACAGGAATGCGTGAAGTTGGGTAAGTATTATTTACCTAAAATATAAGCTCGTTCTAATCATATTAAGTTCAATTCACTATACAAAAGTTTTATCCTGCGATTTATTCGGGACTCGTGTGTGTATAAACTGGTGCCAAACATCGCACACCAACGACACGTTCTTTTAGCCTGTTTGTTCTGGCTTGGCCGTATACACAAGGTTTTATGACCCAGGTCTAGATTTTGTTACGTCACTTCATTCCCTTTGTGTATTTCGAGCACATTTTCGCTTGCACTGAATAAGCTAGGTACTGCTCTCGTCAGCGGACCCACCTAACCACACTTGTGATTGTTCTGTGGGTTTTTTTTAAATATTTTTTTAATTTTAAATAATTGTCACTGGTTTTTGTTGTCCGGTTCATTGCGTTGTCAGGGGCTGCATGTAGCACTGTTGGTGTTTTGTGCGTTTGTTATTAGTGGGGGAGTTAACCTTGTATTTATATTTCGTTCGTTGCTGTGTTTGTTCCCTCCCTTTGTTTTACTTGGGGTCCGTTTGTCTCATTGCGTGTTGTTGTTTTAAGGTGGGAGATTTCCCGTTGCTGTGAAGTATGTATATAAAATAGTGCCAAACATCGCACACCAACGACACGTTCTTTTAGCCTGTTATATTTCAACAGTTTCCATCTCGTGTAAACGTGAAACTAATACTAGAACACTTCACTTGATCTACTCCAGCAGCCTATCACGTGTGACACAAATAAACGATAGAATGCACAAAGGAAGACTTCAATCGAAATATAAACCGTCAAAAAACAAAAAAAAAAAAGGCTACCATGTATGCCCCTATTTATTGAATAAGTGTTCAAGGTAGAAAATCTTGGGAATGTTTGCTCCTCTTTACCTGCAACACAGTGTCGATCTCCATTGTTGTTGTGAGTGGAAAGAAAAGCGGATGCGTAAGTTGACTAAATCAATTGACGCATGCGCGACGGGAGTTCGGCCTGCGGTTCATCTGTTTCTCGGCAAAGAGATGCTTGTCCGGTTATTGTGGTCTATGACGTAACTCACTATTTGCCTGTATGACTATGAAAATTATATCCATATAGCTGCTTCCCTTACATAATTTGTTATGCCGATCAGGATGAAAATATGATAGCTGTATTGCATATCCCTGTGACTTCTGTTAGTCAGTTGTTTTTTTTAAAAACGTACACTTTCCCCATCAACTGTTGGAGTCTTTCTTCTTTCTATGACTTCAGTTAGTCAGTTGTCTTTTGAAAAACGTACAGTTTCCCCATCAACTGTTGGAGTCTTCTTCTTTCTATGAGTTGACTTCAGTTAGTCAGTTGTCTTTTGAAAAACGTACAGTTTCCCCATCAACTGTTGGAGTCTTTCTTCTTTCTATGACTTCAGTTAGTCAGTTGTCTTTTAAAAAACGTACAGTTTGCCTATCAACTGTTGGAGTCTTTCTTCTTTCTATGACTTCAGTTAGTCAGTTGTCTTTTGAAAAACGTACAGTTTCCCCATCAACTGTTGGAGTCTTTCTTCTTTCTATGACTTCAGTTAGTCAGTTGTCTTTTGAAAAACGTACAGTTTCCCCATCAACTGTTGGAGTCTTCTTCTTTCTATGACTTCAGTTAGTCAGTTGTCTTTTGAAAAACGTACAGTTTCACCATCAACTGTTGGAGTCTTTCTTCTTTCTATGACTTCAGTTAGTCAGTTGTCTTTTGAAAAACGTACAGTTTCCCTATCAACTGTTGGAGTCTTTCTTCTTTCTACTTCGATGTATTGTATTAACTCATTACATTCTGAGGATGAAATTACAGATTTCTATTTTTAATATATATCTTTGGATGTCTACGTGACTGTTTTGGAGACAGATCGACCATGCTCGTTCAAGGGTGGCGTCGGAATAGCTTGGCGCCTACAGGCGCCAAGCTATTCCGACACCACCCTTGAACCAGCATGGTCGATCCACATCCTGTCGTAGAATGTTAGGGCTGTATGTGTTAAACAGTATATATACATGAATATTGCTGACAGAGCATGTTAGAGCTGTATGGGTTAAACATTATATATACACGAGTATTGCTTACAGAGCATGGTCCACTAAGAAGAATTACTGCAACCCGGAAAATGGCTTACGTCAATATTGCAAATCGACCCACACATGCTGTCCTACTGGCTGTTGTCCTCTGATCAAGGTAAGTCAGTAAAACGTCTAGTATTACAGTTATGGTGACATTGATAATGTACTACAACTGGTACTACTACTACTACTACTACTAAAAAGTCGATTGATTGTACGAATTGATTGTACATTGCTTAACGTCCCGACAGCAACACGACTTTCTCAGGACGTGCCTGTACCTTTTGTGAAAAAAACAGTAAAAAGAATATTGAATGTATGTCGCCAGCCGGTCCAATACGTTAA
Organism: Semisulcospira habei; assembly: GCA_036245525.1. Taxonomy (NCBI): domain Eukaryota; kingdom Metazoa; phylum Mollusca; class Gastropoda; family Semisulcospiridae; genus Semisulcospira; species Semisulcospira habei. The sequence goes on along the minus strand of BTPG01000004.1, from coordinate 53,394,971 downwards.
ATAAACCTACGACATGGGCCCTAAATAAAGCTAAGACCATTTAGCAACGCACATCCAATATCAAGAGCTACAAGCAGCGCAGACAGTAGGGAGAGTTTAAAAAAGGCAAATACATGTGACTGGACCAAGGGTAGACAGAAACACATGCCCCAGAATAGAGGGGAAAACCCACCCTGTGGGGCTGACCAGGGTGACCCTGGGAACTAAAAAGTAGTCAACACCACCCAAGGTCCCCAGGGCAGACCCAGGTTGGGAACTAAAAAGTCAACAAGAACAATAATAATGATAATGATTATAATAATAATAAAATTATTAGAAGAGGAGAAGGAGAAAAGAATAATAATGAAAATCACCATCATCATAAGAACAACTATTATGGTTTTGTTATTGTTATTATATTACTACTACTACGACGACAAGAACAATAATGATATCATAATCATAAGAATACAATATTGTTATTATTATTATTATTATTACTATCATTATTGCTGCAGTCTTTTCAATGAAGACGACAAATGGACTGAAGCTCGGTAGCGTAGCGTTAGTTCTGTTGATGTTATTACAGCGCACTAGATTTTATCCCAGATAATAGTTCATGATGATGGTGATGATGATGATAGCGCCGATGACTAAAGCAGTGATGACGACGACGGCAACGACTCACAAGATGATTTCTTGCATGTTCTGACCTGTTTTCAAACTTGCTACCTCCCATCGATCAGCCACGCGGTATTGCGCTTGGCAGATCAATGGGAGGTAACCAGTGTTAGAACAGTAAGCAAGAGTCTTAGGGCGTCGGCCGAAGCCTCAGAGAAAGGAATACTGAGTGGTCTGAACCAGCATTAACACAATGACTGAGTTAACCCCCTTGATTATAAGTTTTTGACCCTTCATTTTCCATGTCTCCCGCACAGAGTAAATACCATTGGAAGTTACCCCTAAATCATTATTATTTAAACAGCCACATTTTTATGAAAATCAAAAATAATACTTAAGGGGTTAACTCAGTCATTGTGTTAATAATACTTCAGACCACTCAGTATTCCTTTCTCTCTTAATTAGCTCATATGTCCGATGTCGCAATGCCACTATGTACGTAAACACAGCCCGTCGCCAGCACTCTAGGCAGGACACGACGCGTTGCAAGCCAGCTCACCTGTGTTGCCTTATCGTTGCTACGCGCTGGCACAGTAGCGCGCCGCGAGACCTGACACTCTATGAATAAGCAGGCTCTAAGGCTTTGTGAAGTCGACTTTATATATACTTATGACTGGTTCCCGAGAAATCAAAACGGAGGTCATACTCTGCACTAAAAACAGCCAGTTGGAAAACTAACAAGTGATATCTTACACACACACGCACGCACTAACACACACATGCACGCACACACACACACACACACACACACACACACACACACACACATGAACAGACACATATACACATAAACAGACATACATACACACACATATACAATTATAACATCTCATCTGATTTTGTACAAGCCTAAATCAGTGGTGCGATCTCAGTCTTAACAAAACTGTATGTATTATTATATAGGCTTCCATTGTGTAGTGCGTAGCGTGTTATTGGTTTTTAGTTGCTAGGGGGGTGGGACACTGCACCACTGTAATCGTTTCGTAAGACATTTCAAGTCAACTGTCATGTGTGTGTCAGCCGTCACTTTGAAATAAATGACATATGTTATATCTTGAACAAAACAGATTTTGTTAGAGGTGGTAACACACACAAACACGCGCACGCACGCAAACACACACACACACACACACACACACACACACACACACACACACACACACACGCAAACTAACACAATCTTACCCAACATGACACCTGTCGCCAAACGCACAAATCCTTTAAATACGGCCTCACATCAATGCAATATCATTGTAAGATATTCCTTTCGGGAGCATACCTGATTAAACATGTCTGATGCATGCAATTTGTAAGCTCACCTGTGAGTCGATCTGGTGTACATGTTTAGACTGGTGGGTGTCTGTGAAAGGCTCATTAAAATCATATGCTTTAAACAGACACCCGACTGAGTACATAAACAAAAGATCCTCAAGAGCCCCGAGCCCGGGCTTGACTCCCGTTTACAACGTTTTATTCAGCTCTACTTTCTGGTCTCTCTTTTGAGTAGGTTGACTAGACTTTACTATGAACATTTACAACTTGTCATGGCATAACCTAACGTAGCACTCCTCGGAACTCCCTATTAAGTGTGTCACGTTAACGACAGTTAGGTCGCACTTTCCTCTTTTTGACGACACTCTAGACTAGTTGACGAGACTTGTTTACCCACCTTGAGGCAAAAGAGTTTGCTGGTAGTTGAGTTCTGAAAAAATCTTTGCAACGCGCCACACTGTAAATGTGTGGCACATGTTGCCATAATGCCACACATGTCGCGTATGCCGCACACATGCCGCGTACATGCCGCACACATGCCGCGTATGGTGCGGCACATGCCGCGTATGCCGCACATATGCCGCACACATGCCGCACACATGCCGCGTATGGTGCGGCACATGCCGCGTATGCCGCACACATGCCGCGTATGGTGCGGCACATGCCGCGTATGCCGCACACATGCCGCACACATGCCGTGTATGGTGCGGCACATGCCGCGTGTGCCGCACACATGCCGCACACATGCCGCGTATGGTGCGGCACATGCCGCGTATGGTGCGGCAACCTGTATGTAACGTCTGATGTTTCATTTGGCTCTCACTTGACCAGGGTGTGATTTATAATTTACTCCAAAGCCAATAATCGCCAAATACTGTGCCAGGTCTGTTCGCTTTAAAGGTCCTGGTTCAGCAATTAGTTAGAAGAGGACAGCCAAAAAAAAAATTAAAGTCCCTACCTGACACAAAGTACAACCCGTACAGGGCCCCGTCACATTGGATCCCCGAACACGCACGTTACTATAGCTGCTGTAGAGTGTCAGACGTCCTTGACGGCTGTCACAGTTCACGCAAACGGGTATACACTACCCAGTTGCCAAAGGTCACTTCCAGTAGCATCAGTCTGCACACGGGAATATATCCACGGTTCACGTGCAACCACGGGATTATCCAACCGCTGAACCTGCTGCGCGGCTTCTGAAGTCTTGCCGGAAAATTGTTCACCCACCAGAAAACATCGCTCCACAATGGCCCAGGGAATGTTGACGGTAAGTCCACGATGATATGCGTTTTCTTGCACATTTTGTTGCCTTGTATTTTAGCATTTCCTCTGATGTTCTTGGAAAGGCCCATCGCTTATGTGGTTGGTAGACACCATTCTTGTTTACGAAGGGAAGCTACTCCGAAGCTACTGTTATGGGGAAGCTATTCCCTTTGCCACAACGCCTACTTCCGGCTGTGCGAGATCGTAAACAAAAGGGAAAGGCCTTATACGGGCGATCGAGCAGTGATGTAATGTGATATTTCATGTGTGTTGTGGTGGTGGCGGTGGTGTGTATGTGTGTGTTACGATAAAGTATTATGTTACCTGTGCAATCCAACATATGGTAATGTGTTAGACTGCCGATCACATATCATTCGTATATATACACGCTTACGGCAGTGGCCTGTTCAGTAACTTGATGTTCTGTACCAGAAATGTTTTATAACATAAGGAAATTATCATCTTCAGACATGCTGAGTTGAGTGATTTGATGTGTTTTTTCTTTCCCCACAGACAAATTGCTGTTCGTGCACAAGAAATGCACGTTGTATAATGCGTGCATCGTGCACCTGTTTGCAACGACAGACCGTGTGCATAAACTGCAAAGCTAAACTCTGCAGAAACAACGGAGAGGTAAGTTCCCAAATGCATAATAAATGCTTACAACATAAAATTAGTTTCATACCTTGCTCATTGTGTGCACATCTGCAAGCCATGTTGGATTTATTGATGAAGATGCCAGGTAGTACATGACACCATAATTATAGTTTTTATACCAATCTCAGTTATGTTTATCAGATGGTAGGAATGGGTGACCTCCCTAAAATGACTACCAAAGGTAGCAGTAATAAAAACACAAAACCAAAAATACAACAAGTTGTGTATAATATATTTCACTTCACACAAAATGGTAAAATAGCATTGTTTAAAAATTGCATGCCACCATATTATCCCTGTATAATATATTTGTATTGGAATTAATAACAATGTCAAACATTCAAAAATTAGCTTTGGTGTCACATCTTTTATGTGTGTAAATTGTAATGTTGGTATTGTTGGACGCAGCTAAATGCTGGGCCCCATTTAGCAGCATTCATCTGTAATAATTTAATAACAAATTTCATTCAGTGCTGATAAAAGCTATAGGATTTCAAAATAAATGTTTTGTTATATGGACAGATTTATCTCTAACCCCCAAAATGGGGACCAACCAATTTAGTTTAAACTACTTGATTGATGACCTTTTTGGGGTCATGTGAAAAGAAGCCAGTATCAAATGTAGAACATGCATGCTAAATTTGCGGATTGTCCATTATTTCTGTGCTGTTCCCCTTTTCTTATGCCATAACTGAAGCACATTATCATCCTACTCTAAATTCCCTCAATCAAACTATATGTGTACACACTGGGTTGCATAATGAGGTCTTTGCGCACAGATTTCCCAGACTGTAAATATACTGTAGAACCAAAAGATCAACAACAAACATCTCGATGCTGAATGATATCTATTTTGTTTTTTTGCTTTGATGAACAGAAAGCTTTTAACCCAGTACATCCTCAGGCTGATTTTGGTAAAATGTGCTTACTGTCTTATAAAGGCTATATTACAGATTACGAGATTGATCAACCAGTTTGTTCAACGGCGGTGCCAGAATAAGGTGCCAAGTTATTCGGGCTTCACCCTTGAACTAACAGAGTCAAATTCATTTCACACAGTAGTGTATCAGAATAAAAAAGGTTAACATACCTACAAAACTACAAATACTATATACATCCCAGCCAGCACACCAATATAGGTCCAATATTGGCCCAATATTGGCTTAGATATTGGGCCGATATATGGGTGGCAATATTGGTCCAATATTGGAAGTGCAAGTTTGCCCGATGTTGGCCCAATATCGGCTAAATGTTGGCTGCCGAGCTGGATCCATCCTTGGGCCAATATAGTGAATGTTGGCTGCCAATATAGTGCCAAGCTGGAACCATCTTATAACCAGTATGGTGCCAATATAGTGCCAAGCTGGATCAATCCTAGGACCAGTATGGTGAATATTGGCTGCCAATATAGTGCCAAGCTGGATCCATCCTAGGACCAGTATGGTGAATATTGGCTGCCAATATAGTGCCAAGCTGGATCCATCCTAGGACCAGTATGGTGAATATTGGCTGCCAATATAGTGCCAAGCTGGATCCATCCTAGGACCAGTATGGTGAATATTGGCTGCCAATATAGTGCCAAGCTTAATCCATTCTGGTGCCAACATGCAGCAAATATTCTGCCAACCTTCTTCCAACCTGTATAGTATTGTGCCAGTTTTGGATATTGGTAATTTGATCCAGCTTTCAGTCATCTGAGGGAAAAAACATATCATGCAAACATATATAAATCTGATAGTTAGCTTCATTATGAGCCAACACTAGGCCTGGACAATTGCCATTTTCCCTTTGCATGGCAAGATCAAATCAAACGTTCATCAAAATATGAATACTTCTACGATGCATAGAAATGAAATGATTCGGCCGAAATAAAAATGAAATAGAAAGTGTCATAAAAAAATGTCACCTTTCCCATAAATGTCTGTGCCACAACATGACCATGACTACACTTTTAGAAGCACAATTTGCTTTTCACCAACAGGACAACACTGCCATAACTCCACAGCATATAGCCACCCTCCATGTGGAGACCCAACAGGCCAGACTGCGGCAAGCACCTCACCAAACTTCCGGAGTGTTCGCGGCAACATCAGCAAGAAACTCAGGAATAGCCAACAGTATGATGGAGGTGAACAGTGCTCCTGTCCGTGCTCAAGAGGCAGCTGCACGACGAGAGGCAAAGGTTAGTTATTACACATACTGATCTAGAGCAGATACTGCACTGCTTTGGAAGGTGTTCACTCTGCTACTGTGTGTATATCATGGCATAATCTGCACATCTGAAACCAGCATCAATCAGAGCCAGTGTAAATCCATACAAAACAATAGTCGTTTTGCAAACAATCTATTTGTCTAAGTGACTGTCACAAGATGTATACAGATTGAGGCTAATAATGAATGGCTTTGACAAATGGAGTAAATTTGTGACTGCCAAAATTTTGGGGAGGTAGGGGGTGGGGGGGGGGGGGGGGGACTTGCATTGCTTGCATGGTAACCTTTGATGTTATATAAATATGCTTTCAGGCCAAAATTGCGAGCATGTCTCTTGACGAGGCTAAAGATGCATTGAATCGTCTTGCGGACGAACAGCCCTTAGTGACAGCGCCATACATAGGTGTGGAAGCAGCGCCATATGAGCGTCTCACAACTCAGGACAAACCAGCCTTCTGCTCCTGTGGCAATTGCCTATTAATGGACTCTCACAAAGATCGCATCTGTTGCAGGTATTCCACGTGCATAACAGAGGAACACACATTTATTGACATCTGCATGAAACAATCAGTGGTTGAAATCTGTGGTGTCACTAATTACGGCCGCACCTTTGCCAATAAAAATCCAACATACAGCAATCGAAAATACCGACATTGTGCCTATAGATTTTTTCAACTGTGGCAGGAGGGTCATATGGGGCCTGGTAACAGGAAGCGTTGTCCCTCTTGTGTTGTAGCCAGAATCAGATGGCGGTACCCGGACCCCAATCAAACCTATACAGGCTATGCCTCGGCCAACGAGGGTATAAGTAGTGATGAGGACGAGCAAGTTGATTAGTACATTACTTGCAAGGGGTCTAGACTGTTATCTGATCCTGGTCACAATAAATGGTGATCAAAGGGCTTGCACTGTACTCGACAAACTTGCATATGCCAAAGTCAGTACCATAAAAGAAAGGGCTAGGCAAAAATAGCATTGTTGTTTATTCGGAAACTTTTATAACCAACAAAATTTCAAAATACTCACTTTAGGGTATAACATTTCTTACCATAATAATAAAATACAGGCCACCATAGGAGATCTGAGTACATTTATTATCCAGCAAAAGTGGCTGCATGGACTAAACAACTTATAATAAAGTTTAACTCTCTCACTAATGTGTTTGTGCTGATGATTCGAAATCGTGCATTGCCAGGAAAGTAATGGTTTGCTACCATCTTGCACCGGTGAGTGCAACAGTACCCTATTCAAAGACTTGGTAGCACATCATTTTGATTAGTGTCTGCATAACTGTCAAAAACATCTCAAATTACAATAGGTAAAAAACACACACTTTGGTATGCACAGTGTTGCAATTTTCGATTACTTGCAAAGCAATTCATTTTCTTTTTGCTTTTTCTATCCCTTGAAGTACATTTTGGGGTGTTCCACTTCTGTTATGCAGGTGGAAAACAGCAAGTATCCACTTTCTACTGACATCTATACATCCTGTTCAGTAATGTGCATCAGTCTGTAGACAGTGTATGCACAGCTTGTACATCTTGTGTGCAGAAAGCAGGTTTTCTGTGGATGATTCTTCGATCACCATTGTGTTTACTGTAAAATTAATGCATCATCTCATCGTGTATGTGACACCTACCTCCACGTCTTTGCTGCTGTTGAAAAACTGCATGAGCTCCTGGGTTTACCCGGTCATCTGCATTGCGCAGGTACAGAGCAAAACTGGAGGGCCTGCCATCACTGATGCGCTTGCCATACAGTGCTTCGAGGCATTCTTTCATCAGACCTAAAAACATAAGGAAAAAGAAAAACAATTTTCAGGTGTTTTGATTTTTGGTCCAAGGATGGAGAGTGTTACATTTGTTTCCACAATAGACTTGATTCCGATTAAGGGCAAAACTGAACTGTCCGCAATAAATGGACTACAAGCTTGGACAAACATGCAATAACTTTTTGTCCACTGTTTGCATAAAAAGACTAATAATTTGCAGTCATCATTTGGTTTGTATGGCGACAAATTCACATATGTAATAAGTCACTATTTGCACATGTTTGTACTTTTTTCAGGCAGGCTGTGCACAGTAAAGTATGCCATGTCTAACATACAGTGTTGTTCAATGTTTTCCATATGTTTCCACATTCATCATTACAAATCACATATATGTATCCGGTTTCATTTTCCATCCTTCCTATGTGTACATAAAGTCTTTAGCAGCTGCATAAAAAGTAGACCACACCTTCATGTTGACTATACAGTGACCATGTACACAATGTCTTCCTGTCTATAGTGGTCTGTAGTGGCTACCTGTCCCTGTCTATTAGGTGGCCATTATATAGTATTTGTTGTCGGTGGCATAATTTGAAACAGTATATATTTTTGCAAGCAGCATTATTTTCAGGCTAAAAATACCATGCTTTCAGGTGAGCAATGGCATACTTTTGGTTTTACCATACCTGGAATATAGGCATATTCCTTCTCCACCATTGTTTGGTAGGCTACCCAGTGTTTGGTTCTTTTACTGTAATGGCAGAAGAGCACAGGATTGCCAGTCTGGGTGTAGTTCTTATTTCTGTTGCGGTGGTGGTTGTGGTCCAAGATTGCTAGCATGTTGCGCACCGCATATCCATCATAGCCAAAGTTCAGTCTTTTGGGACAGTAGTGAAGTAGAGAGTGCGAGTAGAAGCACTCAATTTTGGAGGTGTGGCGGGCAAACGTATAGTGGGTGAAGGAGCCCAGCAGGTTGGGGTTCATGATTACGCCTCTGCAACACAAAATAATGACAGAAGATCATATACAAGTGTGCACATACAGAGTTTCATTTACTTATGTACAACCTACAAAATGGTACAGTCATGTCAGTTCATTTACAGTCTAACTCACCGTCAGTATAATACTAGTATGGTAAACAGCAGCTATTGCTGTCAGTCTATATTGGTGCCAGTTTGACCCACACTATGGAAGAATGTGCCCCTGCTTCTGATGTAAACACCCCCATGTGTAATACAGTAAAATCTGCATATAATGGCCACCTAATGGACAGGGACAGGTAGCCACTACAGACCACTATAGACAGGAAGACATTGTGTACATGGTCACTGTATAGTCAACATGAAGGCGTGGTGTACTTTTTATGCAGCTGCTAAAGACTTTATAATTGTGGCCGCTATAGCAGAATGAACTGTCACACATTTGCCAGAACACTTATGCTACAACTTATAATGGTGCCGACCTGTAATACCCCATCACCAACCTGAGAGTCTTGAAAGCCTTTGAGGTGGGGTCTAGGGGGGCAGGACTTGTTTCCTCATGCAGAGGGCCATGGTGGCATTTGCCCACAGTCCACCTGTGGATACCTGAAACCAAGGGGCAAATAGTGCAAAGCACACAAAAAAGGACAAGCAAACAGAAAAGTTGAAATATGTACACTGCAAATATGAAACATACACATATCCATGGTGATCAGAAATGGCAAAAACTGAAACTGCATTTTTGAAACATTATATTAACTATTTTCTTTTCCAATGAGACAAAATAATGGCTGCCTTCTCCTAAAACATGCGTCCCTACATGATCAGTGCAATCAAATGAACAGCCTGAGCGTCCGGAAAATGTGCAGCCCCTGCAATTCATATGAGACTGGTAATTTGCAGTGTGGTACTTTCCATGTGCTAGCAGCCAACAAATTAGTTGAGTCGATAAATCTCCTCCAACAAAGTACGCCACACTCGATGATAAGACTGAAACATGTCTACCGTACTTTAAAATAATGGCATATATTTCAAACAATACCTTGAACATGCCAGAGTAGGGAAGCCCATCGCTCATGCATCACCTCGACATCTCCGGAGCAATGGGTGGCGATATACCAAAAATGGTTCACGACAGGCCTAACCCATGTTTTTAGGTGGCTGTTAGCACCTTTTGCAACAGCAAGGATACTGAAATAAAAATTGCTGATTGATAGACTTCAAATAAGCAACAAACTGAGCAGAATATTACGTTCTAGTAAATTATATATATGCTTAGAAATATTTCCTTATTTTACAAACAGCACGACATATCCTTCATGTAAGCACACTATTCAACTCACCTTTCAGCGATTCGCTTTCCTTTGTGCCAAATATCGAGGGAATGATGAAGATCCGGATGATCTGTGGCTGCAATTGAGTCAGTAATACAAGGCCATTAGTACTGAAACAAGATATGCATGAAAATAAGGTCAAAAATTGCACCTGTTTGAAGACTTTCTGGAACACTCCAGTTGTACATGTACTTGCAATGTAAAAGAAATAGTTACACGCGATAGAAACAGTCACATGTAAAGCGGAATGTACATGCAGCCCTCCCCACCCCCACCCCCCACCCCCACCCGCACACACTGAGGTAACTGATCCACCACTGTTATGTGCTAGTATACAACTGATGTCACTGCAATGTGAACAGCAAACACACTGGTGTGCTAGGCTGCAGATGCACTCTACTGTCATGGTTCTATAGATTACCTAGCAAGGAGATCACAGCAGAGCTGGCATCGCTCACAATTTCTCGCACTGGTGTTGTTGCTCGCAGAAAGTTGAGGCCAGTCCCTGTATTTGCTGCTTCCATTGCTGCTGATCTTCTTGCTGTTGCTCGGCTGTCACCAAAGACCGCATGAACTATGACCCCTGAGTCATAGTCCATAAAAACAGTTGTGGATTTTGATGCACAGTAGCCTGTTAGAAAAATAAAATGTAAACTGAGAAATAGTTCTGACTGGGCATGTCTGCACATGTGGGTGTGTCTTCCCAAATATTGTTGGTTATAAAAATCCCAGTATGCCAGTGTCTCACATCATGCAATATACACAGTATGTGCATAACGTAATATAATACTCTGGTAAACACATGTGTACACAGCCATACACATGTACATGCAACCCAATAATTATTAGATGTGTACTGTCAATCTAATGTCAGTGTACTAAATTATGCACTTATGTAAGAGATCATGCTTGGTATCTTTCTCATGTTTATCCTGTTATCTTTCTCCTGTGCTATTATGCAGCACCCTCATAATCAGCTACTGCAAGTACAGATGCAGCTCTTTTCCAGACATTATACCACATTTGACATACTGATAAGACTATTCCTTACATGGAAACATAACAAACATGAAAGGTACATACCAGGGGAGTCATAGCGTGTGTCCACTGCAACAATGTGTCTATCATCTGACTGTCGCATTTGCTGCATGTGCCTCTGGTAAAAAGACTGGCCCACAAAAGAACAGATAAAAAGTGTCTGAAGAAATAACCAAGTATCAACCTTTACAGAAAATGAAAAGAAAAAATACTCACATGCATGCTTCGCCAAAAGCCATAAAAAAACATGAAAGACTTTAGGATGAAAGTATACATGTACATTGCGTACAATGGCTCCCCCTAACATATAACAATTACTTCACTGCCTAATGTATATTTGTATGTCAGGTTTATGTGCACATGCAATAAAGATATAACAGATGTGTATATATGCATTTGTCTAAATCTGTGTATACACACATTTTGGGTAAATTGGTGTGATTATATACTGACCTTGATGGGTTCAAACAGTAGGCGCTGCAGCCGGAAAAATGTTGACTTTGATGGTATTTGCAGTTTTATGAATCTTGCACCCTGTGCAAACTGACTATACGTCATTCCACTTAGCAATACCATCAAAGTCAACATTTGCCCGGCCATCCCCCGCGCACCATAGTAGGCTGTTGTGCTGTACACTTGAGTGCACTTGTCCTAAAAGTATAAAGAAAAACAAGAAAGGAATTATTGGCATCCATGCCCAGTGAGCAGGAAATCAGCATGTACATGCAAACTGATTTATATGTAGATGCAGCATACAGTGTGATAGCTGCCTCCATAATTGCATCAGTTCTGTCTGTCTGCCTCTAAAACAAAGTTGCATAATGATCACCAGCAGCAACAACAGCAGCTGCAGCAAAATCCATCACACACACACACACACACACACACACACACACACACAAACACACACACATGTACGCACAAATGCATGCACACACACAGTTTGATCACCTACCTCGCCACTGCATGTATATTTTACAGTCAGAGATGCCATGCGTGGTGTGTTCTGCACTGTTGCCAGATTTGGGGGGGCTCCACAGGTGCGGCACCTAGTCTGCTTGACCAGATCTACAAAGGTCTGTTCCGAAATCAAGTAGAGTGGTTGGCGCAGATGTTCACTAAGCATCTCTTGTGCCACCTCATTTGCTGTTGAGCTGAAAGTAGGAAACAATATTCCATTCTATGTGTAAGTTATACACATGTAACACACATGCAAGCTATTATATACACTGAGAGCACAGACACATACATGTATAATGGCAAAGTAAACATCAAAGGTCATAATTATTCAAGTGAGGAGGAGGAGAGATAATGGCAATGATTCTTTATTTTACAACAGTGAAAGTTTTTGCTGGCACAACTATTTTCGAACTTGCCGTTGCTAATATAATCGACACATAATGCACAAATTAAGAGCATATTGTATTGCAAATAAAAATAATTAAATTTGCAAAAAAATTAAGAAAGAAACACATGCACACACACGCAAACGCAGAGAGTGTGAGAAAGAGATAGTACCAGTCTATTTCTTCCTCCTGTCCCTCGTCATCTTCCACATCTTCCTCATCCTCTTCGGTGTCTGTGACCATGATTTCTCGGAATTCTTCATCCTGTACACCCAAACACTGTTTTTTTTTCAGCACGAAACTTATTTCCCTCATTCGATGGAACCGATCACTCTTGTCCACACACATACACACACGCACGCACACCACATCACAACACCACGGTAACACAAAATGACATAATTACGTTCCCCTAGTATTTGTTTACATTTCGTACTGTTTGTTGCTTAGCATGGGAGTGGCGTCCCCTGATAGCACATGTTCAAGTTACTTCCCTTCCTTTCGAAAGATGGCGGCTACCTGGACTGTTCAATGGCTTGTGTTTGGAACTAAGTGCTGTACAAAATGCTATTTTGCTAAATGCTCGGAGGAGAAAACTAAGAAGTGCAAACTATGTGGTGTTAGACTTACCGTCAGCATTTGCTGAGCCATGTTGGAGCCGGCGGTATTTGTAGATTTTTCGGCAACCCGTAGTTCTGTGAGACTTCCTGCAAGTTGGATAATACTGACAATCCCGTGGTTGCACGTGAACCGTGGATATATTCCCGTGTGCAGACTGATGCTACTGGAAGTGACCTTTGGCAACTGGGTAGTGTATACCCGTTTGCGTGAACTGTGACAGCCGTCAAGGACGTCTGACACTCTACAGCAGCTATAGTAACGTGCGTGTTCGGGGATCCAATGTGACGGGGCCCTGTACGGGTTGTACTTTGTGTCAGGTAGGGACTTTAATTTTTTTTTTGGCTGTCCTCTTCTAACTAATTGCTGAACCAGGACCTTTAAGGGACAGGGTCAATGCACATGACACTGCAATTGAAATCTGTGAAGCAAGCCATTCATAAACCCACCCAAATCATTTAATAGCCCAGCATGAATACAGCTGGAATACAGTAGAAAGGCAGCAGGAAAAGCATGATTTTAGCGCATGCTGTATTCCAGCTGTAACCAGCTTTATGCCTACTGGACAGCCAAGGTCTTCTTGGGGTATGCCACATATAGTCTATGGGAGACAACTCTGTATAGTGGTTCAATCTTCCAAGTGATTATATCCCTTATGACATTGATCATGAGCAGAAAATACATAGTGTTTTATCCCTGAGTGAGTGTATCTGGGGTTTGAATCTAAATCCATTTAGCTTACATAGAAGCAGTAACACAGTGTAAATGTAAAACGTTACTGACAATATTGCTGGAGTGATGCAAACGTAAAAGGTTACTGCTCAGTGTAATTTTCTAGAAACATGATTCTGCTTGATAACAATTTATACATTTGTTTGTCCAATAAAAATGACAGACGGACAAATCATACAAGTGCTTGATATCTCACACTGTTTTAAAGATGTTATGCATTTTACTGACTTAATATTACCCAAACAGACTAACATAAGCCTTTCAGCACCATCAGAAATATATGCTACATATAGTGTGACTTTGGATTATGTCGATGAGCATCCAGATGTGGAGTGCATGACAGTTGATTTAAAGACACCTACTTTTAAAGTTAATGATACCGACTATGGTTGGTTAGGGGAAATTTGTTATAGCATATTTAAACAACTACGCAAACTAAATGTTTATATTGACAGTGTTACAATTAATAAAGTGGTATTACACAAGGTGAGCCAGCAGTAATATTTTTTCATTTATTATTTTGTCGGACAAATAAAAATGACGGACAATGTTCAAAACCCTGGCTCATCTAGTTTAAGAAACGTGTTTCACACAACAAACTTGCCTATAAGCAATACTAATAATGTCTATCAATCAATAGAAAACTCTTTTTCTGTCATACAGCAAAATCTTCTCACAGGCAGTGTGAAGATTCAGATTGTTGCTAAAATCGAATTCACTAGGGTGGACGGTGAGGTAATTGTATCGTATATATCAACAAGACAACACACAGTTAACACAAGAAGAGAACCGGAGGTGGAGAACGTGTTTAGAGACAGACTACTACCTGACTTCCTCCAGGCAATCGACAGTGCAAAAATGAAGGGGTCTGGTTGGCACGAAGGACATGTACATGAACTACAACTAAAGCAGTCTAGGTATCATCCTATACTAGGTAAATCATGGTTGCCACTGCCAACAGAAGTTTCGAACAAAAAGGCTGTCGTCAACATACAGAACAATGACAATTTCTGTTTCATGTGGTGTGTGATTGCTAAACTACACTTTGTAAAATCAAAACCTGAACGTGTATCTAACTACACCAAATTTGTAAATGAACTCGTTTTTAGTGGCATTGAGTTCCCTGTTAAAATAGAGGACATAGACTTGTTTGAAAAACTAAATCCTGGTATATCTGTAAATGTGTATGTGTGGGATAATCAGTCTGAGAACAAGCTACAGCCAATTAGAGTATCTCCACTGGCACCAACCTATGGTCAGTCAGAAGATAAGCATGTTGACATGTTGCTAATCGGCCCTACCGGTGATAATGATAACTTTCACTACACAATTATCAGAAATATGTCACGTCTAATTCATGGACACACAACAAAACACAATGGGAAACAGGAAGTGTGTAAAAGATGTTTACAAAGATTTTCCTCCATAAACGTAGCGCACAAACACGTTTTACACTGCAGGTCAGCTGATGACATACAAACTGTACTTAAGTACCCAGATCCTGGTAGTCAAGTGTATTTTAAGAACTATGGGAATCAGCAAAAGTTGCCGTTTGTAGTGTACGCAGATTTCAAATCACTGGTTGTCCCGTATGAAGGTCCTGTTCCAGAGTCATTACCAAAGACTATAAAGTTGAGTGACCAAGTGGTGTGTTCTTTTGGATACATTATTGTTAGGTCAGACGGTCTTCATTCAGAACCCGTTATCTACAGGGGTGAAAATGCAGCATGTTTGTTTTTAACAGAAATGAGACATCTGTATAGTCAGGTAGTACAGTATCTCACAACATGTCAGATGCCTTTGGTGATGACAGAAGAAGACAAACTAAAATTTGATACAGTTGAGACGTGTTGGATTTGTGAACAGCCTTTAGGATGTGATAAAGTTCGTGACCACGATCACATAACTGGACGTTACAGAGGCGCTGCACATAACAATTGTAACTTGTTATTAAAAATAGATCCTAAGACATATAAGTTACCAATCTTTTTCCACAATCTCAAAGGGTATGATTCACACATTATCATGCAGGCTGTAGATGAGTCGTACAAAAACATAAGTTGTATTGCCCAGACAACTGAAAAATACTTGACTTTTAGGTTAGACAAATTAGCATTTTATGACTCCATGCAACATTTGTCTTTAGGTCTTGCTAGTCTGGCAGAAGGACTGACTGAGTATCCAATAACAAGTAAATATTTTGAACCAGACTTGATTAAGAAAGGTGTCTATCCATATGAGTACATTGATCACTGGGTTGTGTTTGAAGAAAGGAGACTGCCACCAAAAGAGAAATTTTATTCCACACTAACTGGAAAAGGCATTTCCGACTCTGAATATCAACATGCACTTGATGCGTGGGGGAAGTTGGGGTGTCAGACAATTGGTGACTACCATGACCAGTACTTGAAAGCAGACGTTTGTTTGCTAGCAGACGTATTTGAAAGTTACCGTGAAAAGGGTTTGTTGCACTACAAGCTTGACCCTGCCTGTTACATAACTAGTCCTGGCATGACATGGGATGCATTTTTGAAATCCAGTAAGATATCTATAGACCTGTTGTCTGATCGTACGATGGGTGAAATGGTGGAACGTGGATTGAGGGGAGGCATTAGTATTGCAGCGAACAATTATGCCAGAGCCAACAATAAATATCTGGACACCTTTGACCCCTCAAGCCCGGGGTCAAGGTCATTCATTACGTACCTTGATGCTAATAACCTTTATGGCTGGGCAATGTGTGAATTATTGCCCTTGAAAAACTTTTGTCTGTATGATTTGTCACAGTATGATGTAACAGAGTCAGGGTTAACAAACAATATTATGAATCTTGACCGAAACGACGCGAAGGGTTGGATCTTTGAAGTAGACCTGGAGTACCCACACCACCTACACGATTACCATAATGATTATCCATTAGCTGTTGAAAAAATGAGTATGACAGGGAAAAAAGAAGACACTAAACTTGTGCCAAATTTGAATGACAAATTTAATTACGTTTGTCACTACCGCTTGTTGCAGTTTTACATCAGACACGGGTTAGTACTAAAGAAAGTTCACAGAGGAATTCAATTTGACCAAATTGCTTTCATGAAAGATTACATAATGAAGAACACAACCCTTCGTGCCAGAGACGGCAACACTGCATTTGACAAAGACTTCTTTAAGCTTATGAACAATGCCTGTTTTGGCAAGACAATGGAGAATCCTCATCACAGAAAAGATGTGAGACTGGTCACAACTGAATCGGGTGCAATTAAACTTACAGGCAAGCCACAGTACACAGGGTACAAAGAGTTTCATTCATCATTGTATGCAGTGTCACTCAAAAAAAAGATTGTTAAACTGGACAAGCCAGTATTCATTGGTATGGCAATTCTTGAGTTGTCAAAACTGTTGATGCTTGAATTTTATTATGATTACTTCAAACCAAAGTATCCTGACTGCCGTCTGCTATACACTGACACTGACTCTATGATCATTGATGTGTGTACTGAAGACTTTTATGAAGACATGAAAACAGAGTTACACATGTATGACACATCTGACTATCCTAAAGACCATCCACTGTTCAGCACACAAAACAAGAAAGTGCCTGGTAAGTTTAAGGATGAACTAAATGGTGTGCCAATAGTTGAGTATGTTGGACTGAGATCCAAAATGTATTCTATACTGCACCAAAAGGGTAGTCAGTCAAAAGCCAAAGGAATTAAAAAAACAGCAATAAAAAATAAAGACATACGTCATGAACATTACAAGCAAGTGTTAGATGGTGCATTAATGCCTGATTATCCAAACAAGTCACTGAGATCAAATAAACATAATCTTGAAATGATCCAAACACATAAGAAATCACTTGCAGTTGGGGACACGAAAAGAGTGTTTCACAGTAAGGAAAAAGCTTATGCACCAGGTCATTACAGGCTCAAGTTATCTGAAGACATTTGTGATGAACTGGTTGATGAATTAATTGACGACTTAGTTACTGAAATGAGTAACGGTGTCTGGGGGAATAATCTGTAATTCTTCTCTGACAAATGCCCTCTGGGGTGCAGGCTCATACAGGTAATATATTGTTGCGTCTGCGCCGGGAATTATTTTTTTTATATTGTGTACGGATGTTGACCAGATGGGGTCTGTTGCCCTGCGTCTGTCGTCGTTCTCAGCCTCCCCTGGCTGATATAAATATCTCACCTGTTTAGTAAACAAGCTTGTGTCTGGAGGTGGGGTTGGTCCTGTTTTTGGCTCTGTAATTGTTTTCAATTTAATAGCATCAGCAGGTTTTGGGTGTCCTTCATTGTTCATTGCTTTTATCACATGTGGTAATCTCTTTACCCATTCAGTGTTACGTGTGTCATGCATGAGTTCCTTAGAATACTGGTAACTGAAAAGTCTTTCTGATAACTGTTTGTTAAAGTTTTCAACAATTGCCTGCGATCTGTGCACACCTGGAATGCCTCGTCTGACCAGTACGCCATGCTTCGCAAATAACTGATTAACAGCACCTTTGAATTCTGATCCATCATCAACCTGCACTAGTCTGGGGTATCTTAAAGGGCCTCGACTATATATTTTTGTTAAAGCAGTAGCAACTGTACTGGCTGTTTTGTCAGATATGGGTTCAGCGTCTTTGTACCTTGAAGCAATGTCTACAACAGTCAGTGCATACTTGTATCGTTTCTTTCTTATTGTGTCATGTGGTAAGAACAAAAGGTCCATTTGATGTGTGTCATTTGGGGTAGTGTTTTCAAAATGAGGTCTCGTTATTTTTCTTGGAGCAGGTAAATATATCTGCCAAATTGCTTGTCTCTGTAACCATTGCTTGACTTGATTGAGTGTTATATCTCCGCCCACAGCGGCATGTAATTTCTGAATAGCTGTTTGCCCTTTCCAATAGCCTGATGGAGAGTAATATATTTTTGATAGTTTATTTTCGGCTGCCATTTTTTCTAGCAATGAAAACTCCTGTAAAATAAACAAATGTCATTCCCACTAGAACAAAGATTATCTCTCCATTTCTTTG
This sequence comes from Semisulcospira habei, assembly GCA_036245525.1. Taxonomy (NCBI): domain Eukaryota; kingdom Metazoa; phylum Mollusca; class Gastropoda; family Semisulcospiridae; genus Semisulcospira; species Semisulcospira habei. Next base: position 53,376,069 of record BTPG01000004.1, on the reverse strand, counting down.
TTGTGTGCTTGGTTTGTAATAGTCACTTAGTTTTGGTTTCGGGATAGTCATGTCTTCACCTGTGACAAGAAAATATTCCCTGATTGCTTCGTCTGTATTTGAAAACGTATGTTGTGCGTGACCTTCAAGCCTGAGTTTTTCATTGATGAAATCAAGTTTCTCAATTCTTTGCTTCTCATAATCCTGTTGGGCTTGAGCAAGTTTCTCAGATGCTTCATTGTGGCGTTTCAATTCTTCTGCAGATTCTTCTCTACCCATTTTTGAAAAGAGATAATTAGAGCCACTAAATGCCAGAGCATTAACCATAGCACCTCCAATCATAATAGCTATCGTTGCCATATTTTTATTTACATAGAAATATTTTCGGGAATAATTCCTTGCTTGACAAGAAAATCTTTTGTCGCAATCGACGCTGTAACGACTACAATTAGCTTAGCACTGTCTTCGAAATCGAGTCTACTCAAGTCTGCTGATTTCATTTTGAGTAGACTTTTCCCCAGCATAGAATAAGCTACTGCTAATCCACTTATCACGGCAGAGTGATACACAAGGTTCATCATGTTCTTTGAGTCATTCATTTTTTAAGGCAAGAAAAATTAAAATAATATTTTTTATTTACTGCATATAAAATGGGTCAACGGCTTTGGATGTTACTGGTAATGTGGCGACTTCTGGTTTTGTTTTTGGAGTGTCTGATTTTTTGGTCACTGTACGAGTCTGTGGTTTGTATTTTTTGTATAATTGATAACCTACGTAACCAAATCCGACAACAAATCCGGCAACTATATATTTTGTTGTTTCAGGGTCAGACTTAGTTGTTTGTCTCTCACTTTGATGAAGGTGTCCTGTCGGTGTCAGTCCTGACGGTAGTGACGGTCCTGACGATCCTGACGCCTGGTCAGTCACATGAGTCTTTTCTGTTTGTGCCTTAAGCTGTAATTTTTTTTGCCTATTATATTCAGCTAATCTTTTACCAGCCTCAACCCTGCCTGGACTTTTAGCCTTAGTCACAGTTTGAACCTGTGTCAAAACTGGACTGGGGTTCGGTTGTGGAGTCGTCTGGGTTTCGTCCATTTTCTTCTGCAGTAAAATTTATTTTTGAGAAATCAATATGACTCCCAGTAACAAGAAGGGTTACGACAGGTGCAAGGTAATTTCCGAACTTGTAAAACATGACACATGCTAATTTGCCAATTGAACTTGAAACAATAGGATTGCTTTCAAGGTCGTGTGAAAGACTGTCACTATCCACAGGTAGAAAGTGACTCACTGCTTTTGTGTATAGACATACAAGAGATCGACTCAAATCACGAGTCATTAGTGAAGCAATGTGGTTTTCATATTTTGAATGAAGCTTGATTAGCTCATCAGAGGTAAGAGATTCAATATCCTCTGTTGTGTATTGTCTACCCAGATAAGCCTTTGATTTGCCTGAGACAATTACAGACAAAAGACGCTGTTTCTTAGAGTCTAAGTCTTTGTTCTCTACAGCATTGATATCATTCAATAGAAGGATTTCATCAGGGTTCATTTATATTGTTATTTTAAAAAACAAAAATTAATTTACTAACCCATACCCTGTGGGCTGATCTGTCTTTAAAATGAGCTTTAGATGCTTAGTTGATTTCAGTTTATTTTTTACATCATCACGTTCATGCTTATTTGGTATGACATCATTCTCTCTGAGACAGTCTTCAAAGCTGTCACGGTCCTTACAGTAAAACAAACAAATAAACTTTAACTGTTCTCGAAAATCTTTCAGTACAGCATTATATTTCTGAGTGAGAATCCATACACTTACATTTGCGTGTCTGCCACTGAAAGCAAGTTCTGCTAGAGTGTTTCTCTTCTTGACAATGTCTTTCTCTGCTGAGCAGTCATCAACAATAAACAATGTTGGCTGTCCTTCAAATTGCTTGTAAAAATATTGTAGGTAGTCATTCAGTTTTTTCTCAGGGTCGACTAAGTATATGTTGCTGTCAGTCCAAATGAATAAACGGTTGTGATAAGCTTTGTTGTGTTTAATAGTAGGACAAAATATTACAATGTTTTCAAAGTGGTGTATGTATCTTGTTTGTAAGAGGTTAAGTACAAATTCAGTTTTACCACACCCTGTGGCACCACAAAACAATCCACAGTGTGGGTCAAGGGTCATTAAGCTCCGGTTCATTTTAATACACAATATAATTTTAATATATGTGTCCACTTAGTCTACTGTCTTGTATATTGAGTTGTGCGTCATAAATTAGATACAAATATATGTTTATGGCTGCAGCAGTTTCAACCTTCTTTTGTATCTGAATTGTAATCCCATCACTACCATTCTCGACAGTTCGTCCTGACCCATGAAGATAATCATCATCTGTACTGCGAAGGTCTAGCCACAGTGCATACTTGTTTGTAAGGTATTGTCCGATCCTAACATCATACAGATGTATATCTTTGCACGCAATGTTTGCAGGTTTATCTCTAATCCTTCCTCCTGCAAAATACTTTGTGGTTTCGTCATAGTGCTGATAAGGTAACATTCCTGAAGCGTACACTTGATTAGGGCGGCCTTCAATTGTACAGGACAAATGTGTAATCTTAGGATTGTAGAATTTTTCTGAATCTCTTTTGTATGGACTCACCGGTTCAACAAACAACATAAGAATACCTTTCAGTGACCTGGCAGGCGTGTTCAAGTTTATGTTCCACATTGGGTCGCTTTTGTCTTTGGGTATTAAACTATGCCTAATCACACGGTCATAATAAATTGGAAGTCTTGACTGGTACTGATTTTGTATGAGTCTGGCTAGTTCAATATGTGTGACAATTTCATATTCCAAGGAAATGTTAGAGATCTTATATGTTGCATCTGTGGCAGATGATTTTATAACTTTGGAGTAGTCATTGAAAGTTAGTTCAAAGCTCAGACGGTCATTCAGTGCCCCTTGATAATAAGGCAAATGAGCTGTTAGGATTTCAAACTCAAGTGGAATGTAGAATCTGGTTCCATATGTTTCTGCTATAATAACTTCCTTTGGTACCCCAGTAGTTGTTTTGTCTCCGGCATTGATTCGAAGTTTACCAACGTTATCAGACTGTATGCCTTGGTAAACACGGTCTTCTCGTTCTTCTCTTGTGAGCCAAAGATCCTTGTAACAGTAGAACACATCTGAGTCATCAAGACTAAACACTTCCTGTCCTTCAAGTTTTACTTTAATAGTTCTAACAATTGCTCTGCCAAGATTGTCAACCAGTGTTCTGTTCACATCTGCGTCTGATGATAGTTCAATATTAAATGCTAGGCGTGCAGTGCCAGGAACAATAACGTCACTGGGACCTAGGTTTGGAAACTTGACTGTAAGTGTTTGATTCTGGTCTATTGTACTTGGATTGTTCGTGATGACGATTGATTGTCTTATGCCCTTAACACCCAGGGGCTCACGTAGTTTTCTGTATGGGTCTAACTTTGATCCGTAAGACTGTGTCATTTTTATTATGCACAATAAAAAATAATAAATTAATAAAACAATGGCAGCGGGAGGATTTAATCATGAAGATTTTGAAATGGATGACACGTATGATTTTGGTAATACAACAGATATGACAGATATGACAGATATGACTGGTACAAGAAATATTTACAGTTTACGTCATGAACTTTTAGAAACCAAAGTGAACTCATTTTATGATCATGTTGGTGGCCGCCCAGACAACGTAGACCCTAATCAGTTTGAACTTGATGGCAAGGGTCATTTATATTTAAATACTGTTGACAAAGGAAAAGTACTATTGACTAACAAAAAAGACCCTAGTAGGTTTAGGGCTTTAAGTACAATAAAAAATGAAGGTGGTGTTGGTGCCTTGCGTCAACTTGGAATTGGTGGGTCTCCTGTCACGCCAAGACTGGCTAGTGCGCTTCATGACACACAAACAAAGTTGCCAACAGGGCAAGAGATTGAAATGGCACCAGTAACAAGCCTACCAGAAATAGCAAACACAGTGATACAAGAAACTTCATTTACTGAAGGGCAATTAAATGACGCTATGAAAACAATAGACGACCCACCTTTGTCAATGAGGGAGATTATGGGATTGGATAAATCACTGCAGACAATAAGAGGTGAGATGGTTAATAATCTTGCCAAACTGGGAGAGCTTGATAAACACATAGAACGTGAAAAAGAGAAACTGGCTACCGCAGACAATGGAAATCTTGACACAGAAATAAAAGAAAGAATACAGCACAGATTAAATGATTTGCAGATAGAAAGATCTGGACGGTTAGAAACAATTAGTATTGGAAGACAAAAACTTAAAACCCAAGTTAACAGAATTAGAGAAACTATTCAGAAAATACTTCACGAAGACACTACTCTGGCTGAGAGACTAAAAACACTTTTCAGAGAACAGGGTATTACAATTGCTAGTTTAATTACTGCTCTGGGATTTATTATCAGTACTTTTGTGTTGGCTGTCTCCGGTGCTGGTGGACCCGGTGGTTCAACACCGCCAGCCCCGGCACCACCAACCCCGGGTCCCCCACCACCAACTGACCCAAAAGATTTACAGTCATGGGTAAAAAAACAACTGTATCACATATCAGACTTGCTAAAAAAATTGGCTCTGAAAGCAGTGGACGCGTTGCCTGGCATTATAGGCTCTGTTGTCAGCTGGTTGATTAGTACAGCGGCAAAGGTAGTTGGGTTTATGGCAGAGCATGTGTGGGTCTTTTTGGTTACAGTAGGAGGGTTGATGGTGGGTTATTTAATGAAACAGATAAAGAAGTAATACTCCTAATCCAGTGAGGCCTATTACCAATGCAGTTCTTTCCGACTCATGTGTGTCAGGGGTTGGTGTTGACTGTACTGGTTGTATGAGTGTCGGTGTTGGGGTTGGGGCCGGGGCCAGGGGTGTTACCGTCTGTAATGATTTTAATGACTGAACATGTGTGGTTGTTGCTCCTAAGTTTACAGATTGATTGAGACCGAGTTTTTGACCAACACCTGCAACAACTATTTCATTATTATAATTTGTTATTGTACCCATTTGGAGTTGAAGGTCTGATGGCAACATGTATAACCCGATTCCAACTACAAAGTCAACTTTTGATCTGGCATATCTGAGTACGTCTTGATAGCGCTGTATGCTTGATGGGAGATCTACTGTTGAATTTACTGAATCTTCAAGATTTGCAAGAAACTGTTTTTGTGCTTCAAACTTTCCACTTCCATTCAAAATGTTTGATTTTGTTAGTGATTGTGCACCTAGTATACACCAGACATATGTTCTGATAGACTCATTGACGCGCTCGACTCCTGCTTGAGTAAACCCGTCAGATTTATCTAAAATAAATGTGGTCCATGCGTTTGACTGCTTCTGCTCTATTGATCCTATCCAGACTTGTGATTTTGATGAGAATGAAGTGTAACCAGGGTAGTAATCTTGTGGATATTGTCTGTGACTCATAGCATAATACAATGTGCCCATACCGTTGTGATCATCAAGTTTTTGTGTGAAGTCATACTTGGTACTGATGTTAAACTCATTACAAATCCGTTCAAACGCTTTCATATCCATGGGGTTGTTAAACCTGTTGAAACTGGATTCAGTTGGTAATGGTGTATGCAGTTCTGACAGTATACGTCTAAGCTGGTAGTACACATGGAAACGATAGACAGACCTAATCAGTTTGTTTGAGTGATTCAAGTGGTCTGTGAATGAAACACCACAGCCTGTAGTAGAACACAGTATAGCAAAGTTAAGTTGGTTTTGAAACATCTGTAGTGGGCTTGAAGACCACTTTCTTGCAGTTGAGTCATCTGTTATTGGAGGGTTTAGGTAATGGTCAAACGGATTTGGTACTTTCACTTGGAATAGGTCTTGTACGCTTGCGTCCGACACAGCTATGTCGAGTTGATTTAGTTGAATTATTTTCTGTTCATAAGTAGGTGCAACATTATATTTGGCATCCATATTAAATTGAAATGCGTTTGTTGTGGTAATGGTTGGCGATTTAAATTCCATCCTTTTTTATATGAGATAATAAAAATGTTTATTATCTTAACAAATCTTGACACAAGCAAACCAGTGTGGTTAACTAATGGGATTGATAATCGAGATGGTAGCAAGGCTGCAGCTATCCATGAATTGTTCTACACAGTAAAATGGTTTAATGTTGAGGATGATATATATAATAAAGTAAATTTAGATGGTAAGACTGAAGCTTTACCACCCGGGTATTATGACTTTTGTACTATAGCTGAATGGTTTCAAAGTAAATTTAAAATTAAAGCAACTTTAAATCCAGCTAACCTACTTGTTACATTAGAATTTCCGACACAAAATTGGTTAAGGATCTCAGATAAATTTGCATATTTACTTGGATTTTATATTGATGAAGATTGGTGGAGAACAGATGATATTGATGAATTTGAGTTTGGTATTATAACAATGAAGACCAAAAAACTTAAAATAACTGGAAAACGTCCTGTCAATTTGTCAGTACACACAGTGCTAAATGTTTATTTGAAAGAACTAAACACATCTGAGAATGTTCACAATGGAAAGCCTTCAACTTTGTTGAGATGCTTACCTACTGGAACTGCTCCGTATTGTGAAAGTGTAGTTGTTAGATTTCCTAATTTGCAGTTTAAGAAATTAGGTTCTAGTTTCTTTGAGTCACTGAGTATATCTGTAACTAATCAGGATGACAAACCAGTTCTTATGCATGATTTTAGTGTTGTGTTGGAAATTAAATAATTTTATTTTTGTTTATAAAAAATGAGTGGTGGTCCAAAGTCGAGAATCATACCAGTTGCATGTCCAGTAACAGAATTGAAAGATTTGGCAGATGTACAGGATTTTGAGAAGGAGGGAGAAATTGGAGAAATATATGGTTTTGAACTTGATTCCTATGGCATGTACAAGAGGAAAGTAATTGTTGACATGAAAGATGGTGAAAAACAGATTCCTAAACTTGGTCAGCTACGTGATGTTACTGTACCTACTCCACCTGTAAATAATTCGCCCTACAACTTAATACATGTGGGAAATAAGTGGGTGGTTTCACCTGTACCTGTTCCACCACCCACAATTGACTGGGACATAAAGTTGGAATTTATTAGTCCTTATGTATACACTGATGACGAAGGTGCCTTAGTGTTTAGGAAGGTTGTTAACTCGGGGCCGCTTATTGTAAGTCTTGTTCCAAGCTTTGCCCCAGACAACAATAGCAGAGAAAAACTGAAAGTTGAAAATTATGAGAAACGGAGATATCTTCTTACAACTAGAAAGGGTAGATCAGATACTTCTGTTGTGTTTATGCCAGCAAGCTTAGTCATGGCTAGAGAAGTGACAATAGTATTTGAAATTATCATGAAATCTGTTGCTACTGCTAAAGAGGCTCAAATTGCACAAGGAATTAAACTTACATGGGACGAAACAGTAACAGAATCATCAAAGGTCTTTATTGCTATTACAAAAAATAATGTTGTTATTAATGTTTCGAGCAGTGTTCCAGCTGTCAAGGTGGTGGTTGACAAAACAACTTTTGTTCGTCTAACTTACATAAACCTTGAACACATTGATCTTGTTGCATTTTATTATGCCAGCAAATTGTATACTTTTGAAGAGTTGCAAAATGTAATTGCTGATTAAATAAAAAAAAATATTTGTCAATAAAAAAAATGGTAAACTTCTATCCGCAACTACCAACGCTTGATCCGACTGAAACAAATGTGACGACTAAAACAACACTTGCGCCTGATCCACATATGCCAATTGCTTCAGATAAAACATTACAGACAGATGCATTCAGATTAATAAATATTACAGAAGCTTTGAAATATTTGGAGAGTGAGGAGGCTAAGTACTCACGGTGCAAAAGGAGGTATAAGTCAGTATTTAATTCTGTTCAAAACACTTCTATGGCTATTGGTGCAGTTTCAGCTTCATGTTCTGTAGGGGGTATCGTTCTGTTCGCCACAGGAATTGGGAGTTTGGCTGGAATAGCAGTTGAGGCTGTTAGCGTTGCTACATGCCTGGCTTGCTTTGGTTTGGAGGCCTTGAACAAGAGGTTTCACACAAAATTACAGAAACATGAAGCATTGAGTACGCTTGCTGGTGCAAAGCTGAGCAGTATGAAACTTATTATCAGTAAGGCATTAAACGATAATTTTATTGATGACGAAGAATTTAAGAGAGTCCAGGATGATTTAAATAATTACAAGAAACAAAAATCTGAAATACAGAATAAAATGCGTAGTCAATCTCCCGTAAATGTTGAAGAACTGAAGGCTAGTTTTTTAGCAGAGGGAAAAAAGATAGGGGTACAGGAAACCACAGAAAAACTACACAATCTTTTAAACAAATAAAAATCAGATTTGGTAATCGTTTATTAATGTCATACACTTCACAGAGAGATGACACGTCATTTACACCACTTGTGCCTGATTATTTAGTCCCATCTGCACCACCACCAGAGTACTACTGAGAAAAAAAAGTTTTTTTATTGTCCATGTATCTTGATAAAACTGTCTCAGTGTCTTGGGACTTGAGTCAAGTTGTTGTAAGAACTTGGGGTAAGTACTTGTAAGAACTTAGGGTAAGTACTTGTAAGAACTTAGGGTAAGTAAATAATAAGTTCTTATGGCAACACACTTAAAGGTTACCTCTGCAGGTTCCTAAAAGTTAGTTGCAACTTGTTAATAAGTATTAAGTTTCACTTGGCATCACTTGATCAGGTAAATGATTAGGTATTGACAGAGACAATAGTTATAGAGAAAGATAATAGGAGACCCGTAAGATAATCAGATCAATAAGGCCGCATCCGTCATGCTCGTCACTTTTTAAAAATCAAAGGGTTGATTCAGAATTAACGGGGGTAAAATTGGGGTCAAAATTTTGATATTAAAAATGGCGTAAATTAATGATGGATGCGGCTCTATTGAATTCATTGTCTTACGGGTCTCCTATTATCTTTCTCTGCCTCTGCTTTTGCGAAGAGACCTAGCGATGCAGTGTCTTGACAAGTGCGCAAAGGCCCTCAGGCCGCCGACGGTCACAATGGGCCCGCGCACATCAGGCCCGAGGTCCGTTGCTTACTGTCCATCGCCTTGAAAACCTTTTTGTCGAGCAACGTTTGTGACCAGAGCGCTGGTGACTAACACACTGGTCTCCAACACACTGGTCACCAGCGGTGGTAGTGAAACGCATTGTGAAGGTGTAGTACATCCACGACGCGCACAATGTGCAGGGTGTGTGCTGCAGCGACCGGAAAACATGCTGTGCGTCTGGCGTCACCTGCTTGTCTGATAGCACGTGCGAAACGTCCGACGGCAAACGAGAGATAGGCGCCACTGACGTCATAGCAGCGTAAGCGTCTTCTTTAAAACCCCTTCACTACCGAGAACAACTGAACATGACCCAGCTCCAAGAGGCATAGATCCTCATGAGCCCCCGCAGTAGCACTAACTTATCGCAATTGCGGGGGCTCATGAGGATCTATGCCTCTTGCAGACACTACTTGTGTTCCTTGGCCGGCTGGGGCTCGTAATCGCTGATAGTTTAGCAGCTGTCCTTCATAGACGATCAGCCGTTTACGAGATAGTGATTTTCTAGAGAGTAACAAAGGTTTGGGTATATCAAAATGAAGTCTAGTATGAATAAAAGCAGTGCGCACTCGTTTTAAACCGCCGGAGGATGGAGACATTTTTCTGTAGCACATTTTGTTTCCAGTATGGCTGCAAACGAAACCAGGACCGTCGCGGCCATGTTTACAGGGGATCAGTAGTTTACACGGGTCTCATTGTTCCTGTATTCAGTGGTAGTATGCACTATATGTCACTTAACTCATTCTACCCCAGACACACCACAGGAAGATAAGGATCGACCATGATAGTTCAAGGGTGATGCCAGAATAGCTTGGCGCCTATGGGCGCCAAGCTATTCTGGCATCACCCTTGAACTATCATGGTAGATCTGTGTCGTGCACTGCAAGACAGTCTTCAGAGGAACACGGCAAAATTTGGGGATTTCGGTGTTGGGGTAGAATGAGTTAAAAGGATTTCATTTTTTAAAGTAATATTTTCACACTTAGATATATTAAGAGAAGAAACAATTACGAAAACGCTTGCCTTGAACTCAAAATTAATATCGTTTCTCAACAATAAGGTATCCAAAATCACGTGATCAAAACATCACGTGATGCCACGACCTCCGCGGACGTGAATTCCGGTGTGCCGACGGGTTCTTTTTGATTTGTTCTACATAAGCTTGTTTGTTTAAAAAGAAAGCAAACGTGTAAAGTTGCTGTGTGCATTTTTACGGCTTGATAAAGGTTTGTCACGTTTATTTCCATTCACTTTACCATCGCTTTGCCCGTTTCATTTCGACAACACAGCACCAAAACAAAACGCAACCCACAACACAAACGCTATCTTCAAAACCTATGCTGCATTTTGTAAAAGAAAAAGATTGCCACACCACTTGGTTTTAACTGTCATGGCTGAGCAAAGTTTCGGAACTTGATTAATTATTTTATGCAGCAGTAACATTTATTTTAATCAGTTGCACTGACAAACTATGTTGTGATGTGCGATCACTGCCAGTGCCAATTATGCAGTCTCAGTGATCACTGATGGTACAGTACACTTCACACTGAAAAAAAAAATACACAGCACAATGTGAACACGCTTGGAAGTTCATGCAATGCTTTGTTTAAAATTGAACCCTATCTTGCTAGCAGTAGCCTACTTCACAAAAGAGGAACTTATTTTGCTGCTGTGTTATTTGCAGTTTATCTGCATATAGACATTTGCAGTTCGCTGCAAGGATTCTTAGCAGCTGACATTAGCACTGACATATTGGGATTAAAACGAGAAAGAAAACGGAGAAAGGTGACACAGAGATGATTTAATAAATCAGTCAAGTGATCAAATGAATGAGATATCTATGTTTTATGATAAACAGCTAGTTATGGGAGGGGGGGGGGAGGAGACACATACTTTATAATGTACACGTACTATTTCTTTCAGTGTTTCCATCACCCACTCATAACACCATTAGACTCGATGAGTTGTCATGTTTTGAGTGGTTTACAAAATACATGTACTTGTTGCTGTTACATTATCTTCTTACTGGTTTTGACATTTTGCTGTAAGATTTACAGTCCCATACTTTAAGCGTGTTCCCCCTAACGCACACAGAGGCTGACTGTATCATTGATATGTGTGTGTAGGTAGCGTTTGGTTTTGTTTGAGGTGGCAGTTTTGGCCTCACCTTTAAGTTTGGTGCCGCTGTGCATGTGGCCACCAGTACTATTTACAGAACTGATAACTGCATGTGCAGGCTAGTTCACGGTATCAAAATGTGAACTGGGCAGCCTATTGTTTGAAGTGATCAGTGGTAGCAACATCCATGATGTATGTGTGCATTTGGCCACTGGTACTGTTTACAAAGGTGCTGTTTACAGAACTAGTGGCTGAGTATGCATACTATTATTAGTACTGTTATTGTTATCAGGTGTGGCCTTATCTCTAAGTTTTGGTGCCCCTGTGCATGAGGCCAACAGTACTTTTCACAGAACTGATGGCTGCATGTGCAGTGTGGTTAACTGTACACATGAAATTTGTAGGTGGGCAGCTAAAATACAGGCAGTCAATACAAGCCACTTGCTTAACCTGAAGTCTCTATATATAGATTTTACAGTCCACTAATGCCCATCAGTATACAATTGTGCATGTCTTTTGTGGGTATTCTGTGGTTTTGTATGTGGGCTGGGGTTGAAAGTGGGGCGGTATGGCACCTATTACCGTGTATGTACAAAACCTTCATTACAAACAAACATAAATTAATAATTTTAATAAATAGTTATTTGGGTTTAATGCCGCGCGGTAGACTACGGCCATCTCATGGCAGTTAAATAAATAAGATAAAGTAAGTCAAAGATACCTGGGACATAAGAATGCTAAGTAAAGTATAGATTATGATCATGCACAGATGTACATTGGTGGATGTTCTGCGGTTTTGTGTGTGTAACTGGATTGGGGTTGGGAGCGAGCGATACTGCACCTATTACCATGTACGTGTATAAGACATAAGACATTTATTCACCAAGTAAAACATTACAAGGATGTTTGTGTGGCATGGCGACAGTAAAATATGTCCTCACTTGTAGGGCATTCATCATGTCATACACTTAGTTGGCGATCATCCTATATATACAGCACTAAAAGATAGATAAACACAATATTAAACACAAATCAGTCATATGTCACAAATCATGGAATCACGTTGTTCCGTGCATGGTGATGTATTGAGGACAGCTTCTGGGAAAAAAATTGCATCTGAATCGAGAGGTTCTGGCTTTAAAAGCACAAAACCGCCGGCCAGAGGGCAGAAGCTCGAAGAGATGATTGGCTGGGTGTGACTGATCTGACAGAATAGTACTGGTGGCCACATGCACAGGGGCACCATGGTGTATGTTCTTGAGCTGTATGCTGATGTGTATGTACAAAACCTACATTACAAACAAACAAAATAAATAAATAATTTAAATAAATAAGATAAAGTAAGTCTAAGGTACCTGGGACATATGCATGCTAGGTAAAGGATAGATTAAAAATTATGAACATACACAGATGTGTATGTCCTTCTTTTGGTAGGTGTTCTGCGGTTTTATGTGTATATTTAGGTAAGGGTTGGGAGCAGGCAGTATGGCACCTATTACCATCTATATATGTGTATATTTTCTTGTTTGCTGATGTGTATGTATAAAACCTTCATTACAAGCAAACAAAATAAATAAATAATTTAAATATATACTTATTTGGGTTTAATGTCGAGCAGGCGACCAATGCCATCTCATGGCGGTTAAATAAAAAAGATAAAGTAAGTCAAGATACCTGGGACACATGAATGCTCAGTAAAGGATAGATTATGAACATGCACAGATGTAAGTGTCGTTTGGTGGGTGTTCTCTGGTTGTGGAGTGGGGTTGGGAGTGGGCAGTATTACCATATATGTGTATGTGAACATCAGCATATGAACAAAACCTACTTTTCAAACAAATAAAAATAAATAATAATTTAAATAACTAGGACATATGAATACCAAGCAAAGGATATATTATGAACATGCACAGATGTTTGTTCTGTGGTTTTGTATGTGGGGTGGGGAGCGGGTGGTATGCACCTATTACCATATATGTGTACATGTTATGTTCACATCATATATGTGTATATGTATGTTCTCATCTTGTATGCTGATGTCCCCCACCCAGGTCTACCCTGGGGGACTTGGGTGGGGTTAACTACTTTTTAGTTCCCAGGGTGACCCTGGTCAGCCCCACAGGGTGGGTTTTCTCCTCTATTCTGGGGCGTGTGTTTCTGTCTACCCTTGGTACATTCACCTGTATTTACCTTTTTTAAACTCTTCCTACTGTCTGCACTGCTTGTAGCTCTTGATATTGGATGTGTGTTGCTAAAGGGTCTAGTTAGGTTTATTTAGTGTATTAGACCAGCTGGCGACATACATTCAATATTCTGTTTAGTTTGGGTTTTTTCACAAGCAGTGCAGGCACGTCCTGAGAAAGTCTTGTTTCTGTCGGGACGTTAATGTACAATCAATCATTTTATGCTGATGTGTATGTGCAAACATACATCACAAACAAACAAACAAAATAATAAATTAATAAAATAAGTTGGGGATACCTGGGACCTATGAATATGCATGTTAAGTAAAGGATAGATTATGAACATGCACAGATGTAAGCATATTGAAAACAAATTTCCTCTCCTTGGTGACCACTACCATACCACTATAGTGATCATGTGCATCAAGGAATTCCTTCCATCCATAATTAAAAGGATAAATAATAAATAAATATGTAAGTGAATACATACATGAATCAATAATAAATAATAAAACATGTAATATAATAGAGAGGGCTACTATCTGTATTGTGTCTCATGCAGTCCTGATAAAGCTTAATCATAAGAGTCCTTGTGAGTACTTGAGTGCGGATTGGTTGAATTGGTTGCAAAAACTAAAATTTTATATTTAGGTGTTTAGCTGAACATGGTGATTTTGATGGAAACGGTTCAGAGATGGATTTCACTCTGCCTGGCTTGTGCTTAAGACCAGTCGGATACGAGTGTGCTTGACCAGTTAAAAATCCCATCTCCACTAATAAAATAAACAAAAAGAGCAGACCTGCACTTAGAGCCGTTAGGCTGAAAAACAGACGAACAACATGCATGTTGTATCCGGCCAAAAAGTCTTCAGAATGTTGAAGATGGTCGGCAGACACATTGCACAACATGCACAAGGGGAGTTTACTTTCGATATGCTTTCCTCCCACAAAAGACCGAGTTCTATGGAAAAGGCTGTTTTCAAGACCAGGAAAAATAACGTATTTGACGTTGATGTTCAAATCGAAAATAATCTCTGTTTCAATTCAGGAGCAAAGTAAAGCTTCATCAACCGTGCGCGTCTGATTGACTTCTTTAGAAGGCTTCTCGCTGACCGCCATTTTGAAACTAGCGACGCGACCATGCTTACCGCATTAAAAATATTACTTTTAAACTTATTTTATCGTATATATGTATGCATGTTTACTTGCTGGTGATTTTAATTTACTCACTGGAATAAACTTGTAACTTGTATGCTTGAAATTTTCAATGTTATGCACAAAAAATGTCTTGCACCTTATCCGGGCGGTGTACGAGGACTGGTTCCCTCACATCGAAAAATAGCTTTCGAAAAACACTTTTACAAAAATGTCTCCATCCTAAGGACAAATATTGTTGCCATGCATAAACTATATGGCATTAGTACTTTCGTTTCGTGCCTGCAAACCATTGTTTTGACGAACTACTTAGTCTGCAGAAATTGCGAAAAGCTGCTAGACTATAAATTAACACAGATTTCACAAACACAGTGCGCGGCCACTGGCCGTGAAGGGGTTAACGTTTATTGAAAGTGACGAGCCTCATTCCACACAAAACGTATTCATATCTGACGTGTCCTAAATGTGACGCAGATTTGCACACAGGCTTGATACGTATTTGAATAATATGAATATATCATTATATGAATACAAGAAAACATAAAAATGAAAACATTTAATTTTGTGTTTCAGCTACCTGTTGTAACCTCTGAGTGGTTCGTTTCCGGCATGACCAGCCAGGACTACTCCATGATTTGCAGTTTTACTTTCAGCCATTTTCTCTCTGACGTCATTTTACGTACTGTGCTATGTGTACTGAGTGAACCCTTTGGCTGTCGGCAGCAGTTTGTGTCGCCATGATTCCTGCAGGACAAAAACCGCAACCGACAGCTACAGGTCAGGCCGCAGCAAGTACGCAAACGCCCACCCTTCCATTAGACCCATTTCCGCCCTCTCGCCCACCCCTTCAAACACACCCACATGCACGCACCCACCCAGGCACACACAAGCACGCACGCACACACACACACACACACACACACACACACACACACACACACACACACACAGAGTGTAGAAGGTTGATGCGATGTTTTGAGGGAAGTGGCTAACGCAGACTGTCAGTAGTCCAGGCGATAAAGACAATAAAACCAATTCAGCATTAATCGCGTGAGGTTTTTAGTTATCTCTTTGTTTAAATGTGTGATTGTCAACATGTGTGTGTGTGTGTATGTGTGTGTGTGTGTGTTTGTGTGTGTGCACAAACCCCTAAAATGGGTGACTTTCTTTACCATCCTTATGGAAAATGGGTGTGTGTAAAATTCTGGGTGACCAAGTCAGGCACCCATTTTTTCTGAGGGTTGTTTCTGCATTATCTTTCATTCAAAAGTCAGAAAAAAATATCAAAATAGGATGTCCCATTTTCAGAGGTTTACCTCATGTTCTGTGCTTGCAACGCACTGGGCCTCTGTATTGCCACGGAAGCCAGTGTCTCTATAGATCAACTTGATACCTGAATGGTCGGCTGCGCAGTGACACTGATAAACTGAGTTGTTTCCCCTTACTATTGTCTTTCGTCCCGCCGGCCGTTGTTCCGTTTGCAGAGGTACAATTTTATGCAATATTTCTTAGTTAAGAGCACGCCCAAGTGTACTTCTTCAGCGCAGTTATTCAAGTGAGATGCTCCCAATCCGATACAATTGCACAGTCAGCAAATACTGACCCGTTTGGCCGAGAAAGCTGAGACGTCTGCTACGGCTGCTCGGCCGGCGTCTGCTGCTCAGTCTTGTAGTAAAAGATGATAGAACCCCACGATTGTAACAAAAGCTTTCTTCTTCAATTAAAGGAATTCGTTCAATAACACCATTACAAGGTCAATCTGTGACGCGATTTTGTTGCTTTTTTTTCTGACATGTGTGATTGTGATCGAAAGGTAACTTGACACATGCATGCACTATGAAGGGTAAACAAAATGGCGCAAGATTTCAGTGTGTATTTTAATCCTCGTACGCAAAACTGCCTGGCGATTCGAAGAACAGACTTCCACGAACAGTCTTTTTGTATTGTGCAACTGAAGTGTCGCTTTTTACTGTATTACCAGTTATTGTTTGTAGGAGGCTGGGGGTACTGCAGTAATTATGTATATATATATATATATATATATATATATATATATATATATATATATATATATATATATATATATATATATATATATATATATATATCTGATCCAAAATGTCAACGGTTTACATGGTTGCATTTGACATGTTTGCAGCACTGTTTTGGCCACACTCAGCACTTTCTGCACACACCCAGCGTCAGATGGCAGCAGGATGTCCAAACTCATCGGGATCTATGGAAGTGGACAAGCACGCCCCTTCCTGGCACATGACCAAGGCCCATGGCAAAATTAGTCAGCTGCAGCAGGATAGCCCAGCCTCTGCCGGAGAGGGTGTGTCTGGTAGGAGGGTGCATAGACGGCAGCGGAATGCCCCCAATTACAAACTGTTAGGTGATTCTATGATCATCTTCATTTTATTGGCTCGCATGCGAAGCAAAAGTGAGTTTATGTTCTGGGCCACTGGTCGTCCGTCTGTCGTCCATGGTAAACTTTAACAGTGGCATTTTCTCGGATACTATTCAAGCCATATTCTTCAAGCTTGGCCCAAGGATACTTTGTGGCAAGACCTTTGTAAACATACCAATTTGAGTGACCTCTCTTAAAGGGTCACGCGGGGTTGACAGATGTGTGAAAACTGCTTACATTTTCAGAAAACATGAATTTTGCTGCTGCAAACGCCAGCCCTCATCACTGAGGTCACACATATGTAAATCGGTCATACACGGAATTACTCTTTTTATTCTTGTGCAAGGCCCCTTAAACCAAAATTGAGCTGTTCTTGTCCTAATGCAGCTTCTTTTTCTTTCTTTCTTTTTCCAGTTGGCAAATGGAGCCTGGGATGGACCTGAGACTGAGTGCAAGTGCATCCCAATACAAGGACAGTGATGACGAGGAGTTTGTGCCTGGCTCGAGCTCACAGGACTCAGACGGTGTGTCGCCATCAATCTCTGGGATCTCTGACACAAACAGTATTGTATTGACTATCATATGTTAGATTTCATCAAAGAGGCTGGTTCAGGGTGGGCAGGTGTCAGTGAAGCAAGTACCAGCAAGGTGCAGTGTGCTTTAGGGGGGTGAATTAGAGGGCGGCAATGAGAATGTGGATAGGCAGAAGGAACATGACGTTGGGGGTGGGGAAAGAGCGCTTACAGAAGAAACAGGTGTGCACGTGTCGCAGAGAGGGAAAGGAAAGTACAAATGGGACAAGAAACATGCATGCAAATTGTTTAGCGAGCTTGTCTTGAAAATGAGCATGCACTTACAAGAGATCTATGCAGATAAAATTTTGTTGATGAAAAAAGGGACAAAGCAAAGACGTCAAGCATGGATCAGACTACAAGATGAGGGGGATTACATGCATAGTGTTGCCGTTCTTGAAAAAACAAATCAGGATGTTTGATTCCTAAGTATCGCACCAAAACTAGTAAGATAGACGACCTTCTCACCTGTAGCCATTGCAAAGGGATCTATCAAAAAAGCTGATCTCTGTACACTCAAAACGTTGCTGTCAGAAACCAGGCGGGTTTCAGATCGCTAAGAGAGGTGAGGCGGCACGACGTGGGAGGCTAATGCTTCCAATACCCTTAGACGTTGACTTTCCCTTCTATCATAAGATATTAGCCAGACTGAGAGATGATGAGATAAGCTGTCTCATCAGAACTGACCCCTTGCTTCTTGAGTATGGAAAGAGATCATTTGACCGCAGGGACATTGAAGAACACATGGCTGGACAAATCAGCTCCAGGATACGGGAGTTAGGGAGACTATTAAAGATTATCACACTGAGGTCAGAAATGAAAATCGCAAGTTTAAATGCGGTGATCAATTCAGCTAGCTTTGATCATGTTGTACTGGCTGTAAAAGAGCTAGCAGAATTTGATGAGGACACACATCAGTTCAAAAAAGGCAATCTCGCAATGCGCATAGGCCATGCTTTGAAAAAATGTTCACAGATCAAACAGTCACAGGCATCCAAACAGCTTGGGCAGGGTTCAGATGACAGGTGGCGACAGGAGCTCTCTGAGGCGCAGCAGTTTGACTCTGTCTTCACCAGGGACTGGTATGATTGTGTGTCCTCTACAGCAGCCCAGTCGGTCGGGAAAATGACCATGAACAAACCCAAGCTGATCCCATCATGTGAAGATGTGAGGAAGGTCCAACAGCTTCTTGAGACAAGGATGGTTTCGGAAGATTATCCGACAGTGGTTAAAGCAACTCTTTGCGCTGTATCACTTTTCAACCGAAAACGAGAGGGAAAATTTCAGAGACTGAATGTACCAGACTTCCAGAATGCTAAGATTGGATCGATCACCAATCAAGATATCTTGAAAGGTCTCACAGAGGTTGAGAAGAAAATGGTGAATCATTTTCAGCGAGTGGAAATCAGAGGCAAGTTTAATAGGAGTGTTCCCATTTTGATGACGAAGAAGGATGATGACAACTGTGGACAGAATCCTTCAAATGAGGCAATCAGTGCCAGCTCTCGCTGGTTCCCAGTACATCTTTGCCACACCTTCTGGTCAGAGGCCTTACAGAGGCCATGATGTTCTGAAGAAACATGCGCTACAAGCACAAGTGTCAAACCCAGCCACGTTCACATTTACTCAGTTACGGAAGCAGGTTGCAACTTTGGCTCAGTCAATGGCCATCTCGGAGTTAGACCAGGATCAGCTGGCAGACTTCCTTGATCATGATATTTGAATACATCTCGAATTACAACTATGACGGTGCTTTCAGCCGCAAACGACGCAGATGTCGCAAAATCACTGCCATCGAGGATTAAAAAAAAGCTATTTTTCAAATCTGCCAAATCGCATAATGTTTCGTGGTGCTAGCATAAGGCTGGATGCATTATTGCCGGATTGCATATATGGGAAAGGGTTTATTCTTTATTCATGTTACTTTGCAGCAATCAAACGACGGTCACGTGATTCTTTCTCTGAGGTTGCCCATTAGAGGTGCAGAAAGCACACGCTCTAAACCGATCGGGTGCACCAAAATAGTAACATTGGCACCGCTGGTGCGTTTAACATAGGCACTGGACGAGGTATACCAACTCCGCTAAACTTTATTGTCGTATTTGCTAGCACTCAGTATTATATTTCTCTCTCCATTTTATGAATAGAGGCACATAAGTCGCGGAAACCCTTTACGTGCCGAAGGCAAGAACTAGTTTTCCTCATCACAAAGTTGCCAGAAAAAGGTTTGACTGCTCTTGATTGTTTGATTTGAAGTGTTTACAAACAATTACTGTGTTTTTATATGCATGCACCTTTGATGTGATTAATAAAGGCTGAAATTTAAAGTGATTTCTTATGTTGTCAGTTAATTAATTAATGCGAGTGTTCTGTTTTGTCAGTTTAACTCATTCAACCCCAAGACCGGAATCCCCAAATGTTGAAGTCGTCTACTGAAGACTGCGTTGCAGTGCATGACACAGATCAACCATGATAGTTCAAGGGTGATGCCAGAATAGCTTGGCGCCCATAGGCGCCAAGCTATTCTGGCATCACCCTTGAACTATCATGGTCGATCTTTATTTTGCTGTGGTGTGTCTAGGGTAGAATAAGTTAAGTGTTAGTTTCTTTGTCTGGGTCTTTTTCTAACTTTCACATTTTTCCACACTTTTTAACCCGCATCATACTGAGGCTAAAAGCTTCAAATTTGTACACTGATGAGGACATATACCAATGGCTTTAGTTCAAGGGTGGTGCCACAATATTCTGGCACCTCCCTTGGACTATTTTAGTCACACTTAATGCACACACTGGTGTATTCCGAATGATAAGGGTTAATATTCAAAATGCTCTGTTGCTGTTTGTCTCAAACTCCAGAGTACATAAAAAGTCCTTTAATTTCCAGAATACATTATGTTGATTCTCACATAAATGCCATGATAAACTGTTTTGCTTCAGAAGGACAAAACGTAGCAATGTTTAAACGATTTCCTCTGGAAAAATCATAATCGAAAGTTACGGGCCAGTGTTCATTCAATTTTGTACCATACAATGTTTAAAATGTTAATGCATACATACACATTAAGTTGAAAAAAAAATGAATGTGAAAAAGAAGTATTCCATGAACGTGACTTTATTACAGACGCCTAATGTTGTGAAGACACCCATTTTCACTGTAACTGTAATGCCAGTTTTTGTGTGAGAGGCACCCACTTTATTGGTAGAAACCCATTTTTTTTTTTCTCCATCTAGTGGCTCTGTTTCTAGAAAATGTCTATTTCATTTTAAGTTATAGAGCTTAGTTATAAGGTGAGTTCTAAACATTCGCATCGATTCCAGAGCCCTAGAATAAATAGAAATATGGGAACCCATTTTCAGATAAAATGGTAGGTAACCCACTCTGAGGCTTTTGTCTCCATGTGTGTGTGTTTGTGTGTGTGTGTGTGTGTGTGTGTGTGTGTGTGTGTGTGTGTGTGTGTGTATGTGTGCGTGTGCGTGTGTGTGTGTGTGTATGTGTGTTTGTGGGGGGTGGGGGGGGCGGAGGGGGGGGGGGGAAGCCAACGGGTGACAGGTATGGGCAGGGCGGGAGTAAGGTGAAACACAAGATCACGTTACTGAGGTTTCGTTTGCAACGACCACGAACGACAACCAGTACCAACCACGAACGACAACCAGTACTAACCACGAACGACAACCAGTACTAACCACGAACGACAACCAGTACCAACTACGTACGACAACAAACTCAGGGCGGATACCCAGCTTGTTCCATAAGCACAGACAACACTCCAGGGGATCTAACTGTTGTCTGTCCAGCGCTGTGATTCCCCTTGGTTTGAGTACTCCAAACATCGCCAAGAGACATAGATCTTCATGAGCACTCCGGGCTCACGATCTATGCCTCTTGTTGTCTGTCCGCCGTTATTTCGCTCTCGTTCGTTGTGTCAAACAAAACCTCACTAATTACTGCTTCTACTACTACTACTACTACTACTACTACTACTAAACTATCATAATACATCCATCATCCACGACTTGTAGCTAGTGTTTAGCAGCCGATTTATCTCTGAAAATCTAATTAAAACAACAACAGTAACATCAACAAAAACAACATCATCAACAACAACAACAGCATCAAGGGAGCTGGGTGGCTCGGTGGTAGAGCTCTTGTCCGAAAAGGTCCCGGGTTCGAATCCAGCTGGGGGCCAAAATTTGTTCAGACCCAATTCGGTGCCCCGTCTTTGAAATAACATGCGTGGTGGCTAAAAGATGTTAATCCCTAAACGCTTAACAACAACAAGTAATAGGTAGGTGGTGTGAGGTTGCTGTCGCGTCTTTCCTGGGGAAGAGACCACCCGAGTGAAGAAAGAGACATGCTCAGCCGCCACTTCCCGCCACCAATAGACAAGCAGCAACTCAATGCGCACAAGGTCATCGGGCCCACAACGGCGGCCCGAGGATCTTGAGCGCATTGGGAAATTGTGTACTTGTTTGTGTGTCTATTTTGAGAAAATTTTGAAGAAATACATAACATTAATAAATAAACTGTGTGGTAATTACCTTTTCTAAGCGTGTTTCTTTCTTGCTTAGGGTGCTCTCTGCATTTCACACGCTCGACAGTCATCTTTTTGTCTGGAATTCCATGAACGTCATTTATAGCGAGTTGAGATATTCCAGAATCTGAACATAAAACAACACTCTTCAGATGTCCTGACAACGCTCTTTCTATACAAAATAATTCACTAATATTAACCATTTTCTTATATTTATTATTACTTGTTTAGATCCATGTGTGTGTGTGTGTGTGTGTGTGTGTGTGTGCGTGTGTGTGTGTGTGTGTGTGTGCGTGTGTGTGTGAGTGAATGTGTGTGTGTGTATGTGTGTGTGTGTGTGTGTGTGTGTGTGTGTGTGTGTGTGTGTGTGTGTGTGCGTGTGTGTGCATGTATATGTGTGTGTGTGTGTGTGTGTGTGTGTGTGTGTGTGTGTGTGTGTGTGTGTGTGTGTGTGTGTGTTTTGATGTGTTTTATGTTCTTCTTTTTAAGTTGCGCAGCACCGAAACGATTTCCTAATGTATTAGTACATAATATGGCAATAAAGTTCTATCTTATCTTATGACAAAATTAAGGGTTTTGTGCATCATATCCTGATGGTCCCAAACACACTTGTGGCTTTAGTTGTGGTGAGTTCGCGACTGTTGAAATATGACCATAACTTTGTCGTGGATCTAACAACAAATGTGTCACAGTGCACTTCCATAAGCTGATAACTAAGTGATTTCAGAGATCCATGCTTTGTGCAGACATCCTCTCACAGTGACAAACTCTTCACAATGTAACAAGTCGCGGAAACACAGTCATAATGTTGTTGGAGACATTTGGTCCAGTTTACAATTATACCACTCTTAACTCATTTAACCAAAACGCCCTACAGCAGGAGATGGATGGACCATGATAATTCAAGGGTAGTGCCAGATGAGCTTGGCGCCTGAAGGCTCCAAGCTCATCTGGCACTACCCTTGAATTATCATGGTCAATCCATCTCCTGCAGCTGGTACAAAGTTGTCAGGCAACACCTCCACAATTTAGGAAACGCAGACGATGGGTGAACAAATTGATAGATCTGACACATTCACAAGCATGACAAGTCTGTCTGGTGACGTTCTTATCACTCTGACGTCACTGTGTCAAAGGGCAATCTGGTCAATCTCAATTACATTGAGCTGGTCCTCCTGGGGGGCCATTGGATACAGCTGAAGATTACAACACAAACACAACAAATGACAAATAGTGTAATCCATTTAACCCCACCACATTTAACAAGTTTGGACGTGTTACTTGACATCGATGTACCAGTTGCAGGAGATGGATTGACCACGTTAAATCAAGGGTGGCGCCAAGCACATTTGGCACTCCCCTTGAATGATTATGATCAATCCATCTCCAGCTTTTAGGCTTTCGTGCTCATGGGGGGGGGGGGGGGGACAGAGGTTGGGTGTGTGTGTGGGTGGGGGGGGGGGGGGGGGGGGGCAATATTATAGGAATGAGCCCGAAATGGTAGTCACTTTCTTCGAGGTCTTTAATTCACACCAGAACTAATACCATTACTGTCCTCTGACATCAAGCGACGACCCAAATGCTACACGACGGCACAAGTGAGATTGTATTGAACGTGGTTTTCTTGAAGAAAGTGCACACAATGACCCAACTGTGCGTTGTTCCTGCGAGAGAAAATCACGAATAAATTCACTAACCAAATGTGCATGCGGTTGAAATGCCGCATAAAGATGCAATGCATTAATCGATGCCCAAAACAATCATCTTACCGGGTACAGCCTTATCACAGAAATGATCAAGACCACCACAAAAGTTACTGAAAATATGACAAAATCCAACATCTTGCCACGGTGCCGTCTGCCTCCACTCTCACTTCTGGTGACGACGTAAGGGGTGTAACCACATTTACACATACACGTTTCAAAATTACTTCCCTTTGACCAAATAAACGACTAACTTCGCAACTACCGAAGAGTAGCGAATCATCTATGCTCTTTCTAAATATACTACGATAAAATAACTTTTAAGGAGAAAATTAGACATAACTACTTACATTTATTCCCCGAAAAGTAAAGGAGTAATGCACTATTTGCATGTGTCAGCTACATCATAGACTGGTGACAACTTGACTGACTAGAACCAAAGACAGAATATTTAGCAAGATGCCCTTCATAGACGATCAGCCGTTCACACGATACCTCCGTCATTCAGTGTCTCTCCTGACGGGACCAAAGAGACGACAACAACAACTGGCAAAGCCTAACCCGTAATACATCGACTTTGTCTTCCACTGTAATGAAGATGGGGATTTCATCCCAAAGTCTACCGTATTGTTTGGAGCGCACTTTAGGGACACTCAGAGTTGCTCATATTTTTAAGCTTATCCTTCTGATTCATTTCCCTCCTCTCCAAGCCAGCCTCTGCTCAACACACACCTCGGCGCACACAGACGGACACACGGCGCTTCCCGCCATTAGTACGCTCTGTGGGCTGGAGTAGCGACTGGAGTTCTAAAGAAGAATAGCACGAGCAGCAAAATGACGTCACTATAAGCTTCACGCCATCGCATCGCTATTCTCATGACGCCGTGTACACTGTGACGAATTTGATGTTTCAAGTCACTCATCCGAAAGGCACGCAGCCTCTTCCAGAGCTGACTTGTGTTCCACACAGCCTCTTCCAGGGTTGACTGTTTGATGGGAGTAAATAGTGGCTCCAAACTTGCAAAAATGAATTAATTATTATTGAAAAAGTTGAAGAGGAACAACGCTGGATTACGAACTCATTCAGTATCTCCCTTTAATCCCCCCTCTCCCCTCCCCCGCCCCTGATTTGCACGGGCACAGAAACACAAACGGCAGAATGGCGCACACAAACACAAACGGCAGAATGGCACACACAAACACAAACGGCAGAATGGCACACTGACACAAACACAAATGTCAGAATGGGATACACAAACACAAACGGCAGAATGAAAACACACAAACACAGAAGGCAGTCACACGCCGCTTCCTACCGGTTATGCGTTCTCTGGACTGGCGTAGCCACAGCCATTATGAAGAATAAGGTGGAATGGCCCATGCCCACAACTAAGCCTCTTCTGTATGAGCTTGCATGCATATTCAACCTTTTTCACAATACGTTCGTAAATATCATACAAAAATTATTAAATAACTCATAACTCTCAATTAAAGAAATGAATTGTAACAGACGTATTGTTACCTTTGTAACACTCTTGGCATCATCAAAAAACAAAAAAAAAACATGATGGATTCCCCATAATCTTAACGTCCAAAATCATAGACTAGCAAACAAGACTTAGTGCGAGCTGTTTGTGTGTTTCGAGACAAAATCAAATGGCGCGCATTTCCACGAAAATAGTGGATAGTAAAAACACCGGACAAACATAAGATATCGCTTGTTTGTTTGGGATTTTAATCCAATGTTTGCGTCAAAATACGCACCGTATTTGACCTAATTCTGATTTACCCAACACGTCTGTTAGCAGTTAGCTGGCTGGTCAGTTCGGAATTTAACGTCCAAGGCACATGAGTAAAAATGTGCGGGTTATCTGGGACAGGGGCAACTATACTGACGAGCAAAAGAAGTGCGCCATTTTAAAATCATCGGAAACACAATCATCTCTAATTTACTGACGAGCGAAAGAAATGCGATATTTTGGGGATTATCGGAAACACTTTAAAGTGTTTCCGATGATCACAAAAATATCGTTTTCTTTTTTGTTTTTGTTTTTTGGGTTTTTTTTGTTTTTTGTTGTTTTTTTTTTTTTTTGTTGTTGTTGTTTTTCTCGTCAGTACAGAAGAGAAGTTACTTTTACACCTGACGACTCCAACAACGAACGAAAGCGAATTCACGGCGCATTGGTGACGAAAATTGGTCAGGCTTGTATCTTATCACGACTTCCGTCATGCGCGTTCACATCCATCACAATTATGTCACAAATCCGCCATGTCACATTCTGCATTTTTCGTAACGAATTAACATAATAAACGCATTGGAATAAAAGTAACACCAAACGCTTTTGTAATTTGTTTCTTTGATATGTGTGAGCCATGTACACAACACAAAACATTAATCTGATGTAAATGCGTGTAATTACAGTCCCCAGGAGCATGGCACCCCTCGCGGACCACAATTTTCAGAGAACTGATCACCCATCTGGGAGTCAGCGCAGACGTAACCTCTTTAATCTCTATTAGTACGCCTAGATCTGCAAGAAGATCTTAAACGAGCGCGCAGTCCGGATTGGTCATTTGAATCCTAGTCGTCAGAGCGAAAGCAGATCGCCGCCTGCTCTAGATCTAAAACCGAAGGTACACTTTGGGGAACCGACCCTCAAGGTCTTCGGACCCACGACGGCCGCAGTGGGCTCGCGCATGGGTCCGAAGACGTTTCGCTCTTGGAGGTTATCGTGGTTCACGGTCACTTTGCGATGCTGCTGATCGACTATTGCTGAGTTCACTCTTGAGGTGCTGTACAACTTCCAGGTGGTTCTCACGCCAAGCACTCCGCCTCTAGGATGGCGATGGCAGCGGTCTCCGCCGTTCCTCAAGAAGCAGAGATTCTCACGAGCACCCAGCAACCCCAGACGACTGTAACGATGTACGCGCCTCGCTGGATTCCATTCGCACCTTTGTTCCCCAGTCTGAGAAGTCCGCCGGGGGGTTTCAATGAAAAGTACAATGGGGATGCCAGACGTTGTGAACAAGTTGCTATTTTGTTGGAGCGTGTGTACGTTCATTCAGTGAACACACTCCACCCGCAAGGTGTCGTAGATCTTCATGAGCCCCCGCCACTGCGGGGGCTCATGAAGATCTACGACCCCTTGCTGTTGCTGTTGCCGTCTGCTTTCCCTTCAACAGAGGAGGTTTTTGGGCGGTTGGTGTAGCAGACTGTGGTGATGAGCCGGGTGGTGACCAGATGGGGTCCCGAGGGTTAGAGCGGTACACCACCTTTCCCCTTGCTAGCATAAGGTTTTAACCCAGTTTAACCCCAAGGCCGCTGAGGTGTCACCTAACGACTACGTGCCAGCTGCAGGAGACGGATCGACTATGATACTTCAAGAGTAGTGACAGATTAGCTTCTCGCCTGACGCCTGGACCCTCCAAATGAATGAAAATGTGCGGGGAGGGGGTGGTGGGGCCAGGGTAACCCTTGCCAATCACCCTAATTGTGTGTGTGTGTGTGTGTGCGTGCGTGCGTGCGTGCGTGCGTGCGTGTGTGTGTGTGTGTGTGTGTGTGTGTGTGTGTGTGTGTGTGTGTGTGTGTGTGTGTGTGTGTGTGTGTGTGTGAAAAGAATGTATTTGTTTACTTATTGTTTTACAGAGACAATTTATAAAATGAGATCTGATTTTGTAAGGTTTATTTTTTTCGGAGCTTGTACTGTCGTTTGCTTTCGGCGCCCTCCCCCTCTCCCCCCCCCCCCCTCCACGCACCCCACCCATGGGGTGTAGGGGGCTCTGGATAGAGGTAGTACCTTTGCTGTTCGGCAGCTGCGTCCTACATAGGACGGACGGGCATCACTGGTCCTCATCCATCTCCTTAATCTCTCACGTGCTGGCTCCAAGCGCCACACCCTGGCAAACCACCTCAGCTGGTGGGCTAAACCACGTGAGGGGGTGGTGTTCACATTGCACCACTAGGCGGATGAGCTGTTTCTGACAGCCAACGGCTAGAGGACGGAGGAGATCAGGTTGGATCCAACGGCCAAATGTGGGGGAGTAAACCCTTCAAATCAGGAGTGGAGCCCCGAAGGCAGACAGCTGCCTGTATTCACGCACTGTTCTGGCAGCTCCTGCAGCCAAACTGGTGCCAAACGTACTGCTTTGCATTCCTTTGGATACATCAGCGAGGCCGAGAGGGGGATCTTGACGACTGGGCATCCCAGGATCTCCATACACTTCGCCCAGGCTTGCGCACTGGAGAGGTCACTCCAGTGACTGACCCAGCAAGCGCATACTCCATTGTCTTTCGAGACAGGATGCCGAACATCATACAAAAATAGAGATACCGTCTTCCTAAACGAAGGAGAACATCGCGCCAGCTCATACACATGTAAAAAAACACTGACGTGCTGGTGATTTGCGTCAATTAGGAACATTGTATAAAACACTGACGTGTTTGGTGCTTTTACGTCACCATCACTGTTTGATTATTCTTATGAATCAAGAAGTTTTACTTCAACCTTGACATTTTATCCTGCATTGAATTTTTATTTTCGAAAACGTTGAAGAGGTACAAAGCTGGCTAACGAACTTGTCCAATGTCTTCTATAAACTAGCCATACCCAAAATTTCAAGTGGATATAATCATAATTGCGGACTCTATCTGGGTCAACCGACTTTCTATAAACTGTCTATTATGTCGAAGACATATATTTGACTGCAACCCCTTCCCCCTTTTAATAGATTATTTTTTAGCCTGCATGGAAATTTAGCTCTGGGTGGAGACATGGAATGTATGCCCCTACAGACACCACAGTAAAGTGTGGCTGTTCCTGCCTTCCACCGATATGCTGAATGGAGTGCTGATGAGGTTACCAAGACTGAAACAGCTGTCCACATCGGCAAAACAATCTGGACCCCCCCCCCCCCCCCTCTAGATATTAATTTCCATGCATCAAGGGGATGGAAATCTAGTGGATATGCAATACGCCCCCCTTCGTGGGTGGGGGTGGGGGGGGGGTCCATTTTCACTATTTCCAGTCACTTACCTAGCGCACCCTTCTTTCCTATTTGTTGTTGTTGTTGTGCTTCGATCAACTTCTTGATCTATAATCATTGGTCGATACTGCGGGACAATTCTCTCCCCTGACAGTTCTTTTACCTACTTTACTTTGTAATCATCCTAAAATATTAGCACTGGCAGTCACTCTCCCCTTTTCATTTCATTTTGTCTTGTATGTCTTCAATGAGACATTCAATTTACAATATGCTCGGAGGCTCTCTTATCCAACCACTAAATAAAGTATTTCGCCAAGTTTCAAGATTGTGCGCACAGAAATATCGTGAGAGATTCTCGTGTTTACACACACACACACACACACACACACACACACACACACACACACACACACACACACACACACACACACACACACACACACATACGGCGCTTCGCTCCAAAACGACGTTCAACAGCAAGGTTAGAGTGGCTAGACGGCTTGACGTCATTTTTATCTTGTTACTTCTTTGCGAGACCATGAGCCCCGCCCGCCTGTTATGTCCTTTGCATTTTACGGAACGCGCTCCGACCAGCCCCAGCCTAAAGTCTACCGTATTTTAAAAACACGTTAGACAAACAGTAACAGCGTGAATTATACCCTTGAAAGGACCCCCAACTTTACGTGTGACGTGGCGATTCAGGGGACGTAAATCTTCGTATACTTCCGACTATCATTTAACAACCTCGCGCGAACTGCATTAGCCTGAGTTCCTCTCGCAGGTTTTTTTTTTTTTTTATTTAACACATTTTCAGCCATTCGTTTGTATGAAATTGGTAATAATATGGACCGAACACAAGGCATGCGTATAGTTATTTTGTTGCGCAATCCCCTCATGTTTTATTTATCGATCATATCATTTTATTTCTTCGCCGTTTGGAATACGGTCAGTACGTGACAAAGCCTTCGCTTCAGTTGAATTTTCCTGTCGTTGATATTATCTAACTTGTCCAATTATTCAGTTATATTTTGAATATAACAGATACCAGCGGTATCACAGAACAACTGCTTTTTGTTGTATAGCACCCTAAATTATTAATTTATTGGCATATTGTTGTTTAGAGGTTCGACTGAAGATTAGGGTGTGTCTGTACCGAGAAATGTCATTGGTCACAGATTTATTTGGGGAGAACGCTTAGCTCAGCGGGTAACGTTGTCATCGTAATATGTAATAAGGGAGTCTACTTGTCACATGTTACCTTGGTAGTGTGTGACAAGGGGACTCCCGTTGCCTTGAGAACGGATGACCAGGTAAAACATCAATCAGAGCCAGGCCAAACATCAATCCGAGCCAGGCCAGTGAGAATGCGTGTAAAGAGACTGAAAGAAGACAATTTTCTATTGCTGAGTTTGTACCGGCCTTACCGACAGACGATTTTCCGCCATTTGCAGTGTTATTTTGGGGGACCATCTGTCTACGCTATCCACATTAGAAATGTTGCTTCAATAAATCGATCGCCTGGAGTCACAGTTGAAATATAATAATATTGTGAATTTGTTTTTGGAGATAACTCACAATAAATGACTAAAAATAACTTGCACCTTGCGGAAAACAATATTGCTAATGCATTCAAATAATTAACGTTCCTGTCTGTTTACATTCTTTGCATTTGGCCCCGATGGCGCAATGAGCGTGCAAACGGCAAGCACATGCGCTCAAAACAATGTGATTAATTTGTTTTGCCTATTCAGCCCTGACGCACTACAGCAGGAGATGGATCGACCATGATAATTCAAGGACAGTGCAAGATTAGCTTGGCGCCTTTCGGCGCCAAGCTAATCTGGCACTGCCCTTGAATTATCATGGTCGATACATCTCTTGAAACTGGTGCATAGTCATTAGATGACGCCTCTAAAATTTGGGAAATACGGCCGTCGGGCTGAATGAGAGAATGTTTCGTAGGGAATATGATCAATACCATTCAGAATTGTGATCATGTCGCTGGTATTTGATTGACACAGGTAACATTCCTACCCACAATGCTGCTGACCATGATACCGCCCACACGACACACGTATCAGTCCCAATGCAATATCCCATACAACAAGTATACGAATACACATTAACTCATTTCAGAATTGCCGCATACGGATACGCGGCAGTTCGCCGCGTATCCGTAGGCGGCACGTCTCGAATGAGTTAATCAACAGCTGGCATTTAACATGAAGGTAACTGCACACCCAAAATTGTGCAAAGATATTTCTTGCCTTTCACTGTCACAGCTAAGTCACATCGTCAAATGTGTTTACCTGACAAAATGGCTTGTTTTCTCAGGAGAGAGAGAAGCACTGGCGCAATTCCGCGCAACATGTTCAACAGCACATGGCCAAGCACTTAATTATTAACTCATTCAGTCCGACGCACGCATTTCCTAAATGTTGGAGGCGTCATCTAACGACTATGCACCTGTTGCAGGAGATGGATCGATCATGATAACTCAAGCGTAGTGCCAGATTAGCTTGGCGCCGACAGGCTCTACCCTTGAATTATCCTGCTCTAGTGCGTCATCCAGGTGTAGACAACGTACCTGCTGAACTGTTGAAACATGGAGGAGAAGTAACAACGAAGGTCCTCACTACACTCTGTCAAAAGATCTGGGAGCAAAAGAAATGGCCAGTAGAATGGACACAGTCTCTAGTGATCCCGCTCCCCAAGAAAGGAAACCTGAAACAGTGCCAGAACTACAGAACTATCAGTCTGATAAGTCACCCTAGCAAAGTAATGCTTAGAATCATTCTCAACCGCCTCAAAACTTTCGCCGAGGAACTGCTGGCAGAAGAACAGGCTGGCTTCAGAGTTGGAAGAAGCACTGTAGAGCAGATTTTCAACTGCCGCGTCCTGATCGAGAAACATCTGCATCATCAGCGCGAACTCTACCACAACTTCATTGATTTCAGGAAAGCATTTGATCGCGTCTGGCACGACGGACTCTGGCAAGTCATGAGATCGTTCAACATAGAGGAGGGACTGATCCAAATGATAGAAGCGCTTTACAAGAACGCCTGCAGCGCGGTTCTACTTAACAATCAGTCAGGCGAGTTCTTCAGGACGACGATCGGTGTCCGTCAAGGATGCCTGCTCTCTCCTGTCCTTTTCAACATATTCCTGGAGAAGATCATGCAGGAAACCCTCCACGACCACCATACTTCAATCTCTATTGGTGGCAGATCCCTGTGCAATCTTCGATTCGCAGACGACATTGACCTCATGGCAGGCAGCAATAGTGAGCTCCAAAACCTGACAGACAAACTTTCAACTAGCGCAGGGTCTTATGGCATGGAGATCAGTACGGATAAAAGCAAAGTGATGATCAACACCACAAGCGACAGCAGCAGCAACATTCACATGAACGGCCAGAAGCTAGAAGAGGTCAATAGCTTCAAGTACTTGGGAGCCACCCTGTCCAAAGACGGTAGTTGCATAGCAGAGATCCGTATCAGGATAGGTACAGCAACATCCGCAATGGCCAGGCTGGACAGGATATGGCGAAGTAACTCCATCAGCTTCACCATCAAGTACAGGCTTTACAAGTCCCTCGTAGTGTCTATTCTACTCTACGGCTGTGAGACTTGGACACTGCTTGCAGACTCAGAAAAGAAAATCCAGGCCTTTGAGAACAAGTGCCTGAGGAAGTTGCTCCGCAGTGATACATGGGACAACACATTGCTAAGTAAAGGTTAGATTATGAACATGCACAGATGTATGTGGACTGAAAACTTTCTTCCTTTTCTCTCCTTGGTGGCCACCACCATACCAATAGTGCGTGTGTGCATCAAGGAATTCCTCCCATCAATAAATAAATAAATAAATAAATACATACACAATAAATAAATAAATAAAAGAATACACAATAAATAAATAAATAAATAAAACATGTATTATATGAAGAGGGCTACTATCTGTATTGTGTCTCAGTCCTGATAAACTTGATTATAAGAGCTTTTGTGAGTACTTGAGTGCAGATTGGTTGCATGAGTTGCAGAAACCAAAATTACAACATTTAGGTGTTCAGGTGAACATAGTGATTTAGATGAAAAAGGTTCGCAGAAGGATTTCAGTCTGCCTGCCGTGTGTAAAACACCAGACGGACAAGACCATGCTTGACTATATAAAAATTCCATGTCCAATAATCAAAAAGAGCAGGCCTAAGTTGTATCTGGACAAAAAGTCTTGCGAATGTTGAAGATGCCAGGCAGACACAATGCACAGCATGCATGAAGCGAATCTATTTTCAATATGCTTTCCTCTCAAAAAAAAAATTTATATGGGAAAGGCTGCTTTCAAGGCCAAGAAAAATAACGTAAATGACGTTGATAAAATGCACCTCAAAGTTCAAACTCAAAATAAGCTCTGTATCACTTCAGGAGCAAAGTAAACCTGAATCAACCGTGCGCGCCTGATTGACTTCGTTCGAAGGCATCTGGCTTACAGCCATTTTGAAAGTAGCGACGCAAGTATGCTTACGGCTGTTACGATTGTGGTTGTGTTGTTCTGTCAAAGCATGCATGCATTGATCGTAGGAAACGATCCGATATTTATTTGAGCTATCATGAATACAAATCACTTACCTTTCTAATAAGATTCGCTATAGTTCGCACGGAGAGCAGAATTAACTATGTTATGATACACTGAGTTGAATCCCGAAGATTCTAGAAGCCGTCCGAGTAGTCGCGTTGTTTTTTGTGCGCGTGAAGTTAGTATGTACTAGGCGGAGTCGTGAAACTTCCGAAGAATTCGGGCAAGGTCGTGACCTGTCTAGCGTACTCGTGTGTGACGTCATAACACACCGGGATTTCCCAAAATTGGGGTTTGAAATAGCAGTCAGATTATTGTAGTCTATACTAGAGTATTCTTTCTCATTAATATTTATGAGTGTTGGTTACGTATTCTTTTCTATTTGGTTGTGTTGTATGAATTTGCTCGATTATTATGGAAATCATAACACTATAAAAGACGGTGCTAGGAAGCACGTGTGTACATTGTCAGTGACGGAGTTAGGCAGTGTATAGTGTGTACATTGTATGAGAACCGCTGTGTGTCAAAAGTATTGATTTTATGTAGAGGAGACATTGTATCAGTGTTGGTGCATTTGTGAATGCATTGTGTGGAGATCGCATCGCTGAAATAAAATATTGTTGGAACTGTTACTCCAATGTGGTCTACATCCTGAAGCCACGTGTGACGGGTTGGAGCTGAGTGAAGTTTCTTTAAAGGAACCTTACGTGCGTGCGTCTGGTGTGATTATCATTCTACCGCCACGACTACCACGTAACATTTTGGCACCTCCGACGGGACTTCTTCAGTTGGCTCAGTGGAAAGGGTAACCGGAGACAACAGCCAGCAGTGAAACGCAGAGATGGTGACATCGGAAATGGAGACATTCCTTAGAATTGGAAAGGAATGTGGACTCGAAGGAGCTCATCCACGAGTCTGTAAAGGAGAGAGAGAAGGAAAGATTGGGGAGAAAAAATGAGAGGGAAAAAGAGAAGAGACTAGAAGAAAAGAAGAGAATGGAGAGAGAAGAAAAGAGACTGGAGAGAGTAGAAAGAGCTAAAGAACGTGAAATCAGGAAACTCGAAATCCAAGCAGAAGAAGCAGAGAAACAGCGAGAAGAGGCGGAGAGGCAGGGACAACACGAAATTCATTTAAAGCAGATGGAGATAGAGGCACAGAGCCAGAGGGCAAATGAAGCAACAGCCATAGCCGGCAGAGAGCAAACAGCCCGTGCGCCAAAGCTTCCACCTTTCCTTGAAAATTTAGATAAGATGGACGCTTACCTGGAACGATTCGAGCGCTTCGCAAGCAGCAATAAATGGAGACAAGAGACTTGGGCTATCAAACTGAGCGCACTTCTAACTGGCAAAGCGCTTGAATTTTACACCCGCTTGCCAAGAGAAGAAGCCGAAGATTATACGCAGTTGAGAGCACCCTGATGAGACAGTACGACTTCACTGAGGAGGGTTACAGGCGACGATTTCGGAACTGCAAACCTGAAGAAGGAGAAACACCCGGCCTATTCATTGATCAGGAGCTACCTGGATAAATGGATAGAGCTGGCTGGTTTAATCAAGGAGTACCAGAACCTGTGTGACCTCATCATCAAAGAACAAGTCCTCAACGCATGTTCTAAGGACCTGGCCGCCCACCTCAGGGAGCAAAAGGAACAGTCCCTGAAGTCCTTGGCAGACTTCGCTCAAAGATACCTGGACGCCCACAACATGAAGTTCGGGCCCGGTAATTCACAGCGTGTGTCTGTGCCAGCAGGTGAAACCAACGACGTCAGAGACACCCCGAAATACAAGCCGGTGGAGAACCTGACATGTTTTCTCTGTGGAAAGAAAGGACACAGGGTGATACGATGTCCTTCCAAGTATGTCTCGCGAGGCGATAACACCAGAAGACACAACCAAGATAGCAGGATAGCAGGCCGAAGTAGTACCACGTCTCAACACAGAGCCGCCGCTGTACTAGCCAATGATGTGACGTCATCTAGTGACTGTGAGTCTAGAGAAAGGCAAGTGACACCGGAACTGATCGAGTCTTTCAGAAAGAATGGACGCATCCCAGTTGGCGATGGAGCTACATTCTTACCAGTATCAAACATCGCGCTACCTGAGAATGAAGTACCAAGCATTCCGGTGGTGTCAGGATTCGTCGGCAACGCATCCGTGAGAGTGCTGAGAGACACTGGTTGTAGCTGCATCATCGTGAGAGAGGAACTAGTAACTGCAGACCAGAAGCTTCAGGAGTGGACCGACGGAACTGTGAGGATCATCCCCCCTTGCCAAGGTCAGTGTCAACACTCCGTACCTGATAGGAGAGGTGAAGGTGCTATGCGTGAAGACCCCAGTCAATGATCTTATCATCGGAAACATTGATGGTGCCAGAAACGCAGACGATCCAGATCCAGAGTGGAGACCTGAAACATGTGCTGTTACCACGAGAAGTCAAGCAAAGAAGAGTCACCAGACCATCCCTCTAAAAGTGGCGGACAACACGGAAGCAGCCGTGGTGAATAGAGACAGGCTGGTGGAGCTACAGAGAGCCGACCCCACGCCTGTCAAGTTCCGAGGTCAGGCCGAGCCCGTGACGCGAAGGGGAAATGAGATAACCTTCGAAACTAGGAAAATATATCCTGTACCGGATATTTAACGGCAATGGGGATAAACCTTTCCGTGAAGTAGTAGTTCCTGAACCCTTGAGGATGCAGGTGATGAAATTGGCCCATGATTCCATATTGGGAGGACACTTGGGAATCAACAAGACCCTCGATAGGATCCGAGCCGTCTTCTACTGGCCTGATATGGGAGGCGGCGTCACCCGATTCTGCAGATCGTGCGACATATGCCAGAAAACAATCTCCAAGGGAAATGTGCCCAAGGTTCCTCTAGAGAAAATGCCACTGATCGATATGCCTTTCAAGCAGGTAGCTGTGGATCTGGTGGGGCCA
Source organism: Semisulcospira habei (assembly GCA_036245525.1). NCBI lineage: Eukaryota > Metazoa > Mollusca > Gastropoda > Semisulcospiridae > Semisulcospira > Semisulcospira habei. Next base: position 53,339,805 of record BTPG01000004.1, on the reverse strand, counting down.
ATATCTCCTCCAAGTGAAGATGGTCATCGATACATTTGGACCCTGGTGGACTACGCTACACGTTATCCTGAGGCCATACTATTGAAGAAGATCGACACTCCAACAGTGGCAGAGGCGCTCGTCGACATGTTCAGCCGTTTGGGGATTCCTGAGGAGATCCTAAGTGATCTAGGGACCCAGTTCGTCTCGGATTGCATGGAGGAAGTCAACCGGCTGTTGAGCATCCGACACCTCACCACCATCCCTTACCACCCCATGTGTAACGGGTTGGTTGAAAAGTTTAACGGAACATTGAAGGCTATGCTGAAGAAACTGTGCTGAGCAGCCACGGTTGTGGCATAGATATGTCAATGCCTTGCTCTTCGCATAGCGTGAGGTTCCTCAAGATTTGACAGGGTTTTCCCCCTTTTGAATTACTGTACGGCAGGACTGTAAAGGGACCCATGCACATCCTGAAAGAGCTGTGGAACAAGGATATCGACGCGCCTGAGGTGAAGATCAGCTACCAGTACGTCTTTGACCTGAGAGAGAAGCTGGAAGATACCCTCAGGATGGCTCGACAAGAACTGGGGGAGGCGCAGAACAAGGGGAAGCATTACTATGACCGTAGGGCGAAACCTCGGCGATTCCAGCCAGGTGACCAGGTGTTGGTTCTTCTTCCTACCGACAACAACAAACTCCTGATGCAGTGGAAGGGACCCTACGTTGTCGACCCAGTGGTTGGCATCAACTACTACAGAGTCAAGGTCAACAACAAGGTGAAGACTTAGCACGCTAATCTGCTGACAAAGGATATCGAGAGAGGTCGTGAAGACAGACGATAACTGGCGGGATCGGTGCGTCTTGCCGATGACGAAAGACTAGACGACGAGAACCTGTTTGACCTTAATGAACTCCGCCACAAGGAGGATGTAGAAGACATCCAGTTCGGTCAGAATCCGACCCAGATTCAACGAGAAGAACTGCGCGTCCTGACTCAAGAGTTCAAGCATCGGTTTACACCTGACCCAGGGACAGCAGACACCATCCAGCACGAGGTTAATCTGACAACAAATGAGCCAGCTCACAGCAAACCTTATCGTCTTTCTTATAACACCAGGGAAGAACTGAAAAAGGACATCAAGGAAATGCTGAATCTGGGGGTCGTCTGGGAGTCCAAGTCACCATATGCGTTCCCAGTTGTTATCGTAAAGAAACCAGATGGATCCAACCGCAGACTCAATAAGCTGACAGTCTTCGACCCAGAGCCAATGCCCAGGGCGGAGGAACTGTTCCAGAAGATCAGTGGAGACCGATTCTTCTCTAAAATTGGCCTAAGCAAAGGGTATTAGCAAATCAAGGTTGCAGAAAACGATATCCCCAAGACAGCGTTCGTCACACCCGACAGTCATTGGGAGTTCCTGAAGATGCCTTTTGGTATGGTGAACAGTGGTGCCACATTGAAGAGAGGACTGAAAAAGATCCTAGAAGATTTGTAGAATGTAGTCTTTTACTGGGATGACATTTTGATCCATACCAAAACTTGGGGGATCACATCAAAGCCCTCCGAGAGCTGTTCCAAAGGCTGTCAGATGCAAATTTCACCCATCCGTCCAAGCAAGTGTATTCTTGGGGCCGACAACATTGACTTTATCGGACACAAATTGAGCGAAGGTTTAAAGGGGCTATACGACGACAACGTGCGGAAGATCAGGGATGCCCCGCGACCTACGACCAAGACGCAAGTTCGCTCATTTATGGGCTTGGCGAACTACTACCGGGAGTTCATACCAGACTTTTCGGCAGTCACAGGACCCCTGACTGATTTGCTGAGGAAAGGACAACCTAACGTAGTGAAGTGGGAGGAGGCCCAAGAGCGAGCATTCCAGGCAGTTCGAGACATCCAAACCGAGAAGCCTGTTCTACACCTCCCCGACCCGTTGACCTGAGGACAGACGCCTCCAACGAAGGAGTAGGTGCAGTTTTAATGCAAGAGGATAATGGAAAACTCCACCCAGTGAGCTACGCCAGCAAAACGTTGACCAGAGCTGAGCGAAACTACTCGACCATCGAGACTGAGTGCCTAGCCATCATCTGTGGAGTAAGGCGGTTTGAACTGTACCTTCTAGGTGTGCCATTTGTTCTTTAAACGGACCTTCAACCCTTGAACTATCTAAACTCTGCAAAGTTTACAAATTCTCGTATTATGAGATGGGCGATGTTCTTGCAGAATTTTGACGTAAAATTACAGTCTATCAAGGGTTCGCAGAACTTTGGAGCGGCTTACCTGAGCAGAGCATTTTAAATGAACATTTCTTTGGTCAGAATAATTTAAAGAAACATTTCGGTGTCGATGAGAGTATAAAGGGACATGACTGCGCTCAGGACAGTTTAACTGAGAGGAACTGTGAGACGATTATTTTAAAGTAGTTGATTTGATTTGATTTTGATGTGAAATGTATTTATTTAAGGTTCTGTGTAAGTTAACACAGCCACAATTGTATTTTGAGATTTGAGAAGAAATTTTGTGAAATTTCATTCTAGAAAGGGGAGGAGGGGGTAATGTTACTTTTGTGGTTGTGTTGTTCTGTCAAAGCATGCATGCATTGATCGTAGGAAACGATCCGATATTTATTTGAGCTATCATGAATACGAATCACTTACCTTTCTAGTAAGATTCGCTATCGTTCGCACGGACAGCAGAATTAACTATGTTATGATACACAGAGTTGAATCCCGAAGATTCTAGAACCCGTCCGAGTAGTCGCGTTGTTGTCTGTGCGCGTGAAGTTAGCATGTACTAGGCGGAGTCGTGAAACTTCCGGAGAATTCGGGCAAGGTCGTGACCTGTCTAGCGTACTCGTGTGTGACGTCATAACACACCGGGATTTCCCAAAATTGGGGTTTGAAATAGCAGTCAGATTATTGTAGTCTATACTCGAGTATTATTTTTCAATAATATTTATGAGTTTCGGTTACGTATTCTTTTCTGATTGGTTGTGTTGTATGAATTTGCTCGATTGTTCTGGAAATCATAACACTATAAAAGACTGTGCTAGGAAGCACGTGTGTACATTGTCAGTGACGGAGTTAGGCAGTGTATAGTATGTACATTGTATGATAACCGCAGTGTGTCAAAAGTATTGATATTTTGTAGAGGAGACATCGTATCAGTGTTGGTTCATTTGTGAATGCATTGTTGGGAGATCGCATAGCTGAAATAAAATATTGTTGGAACTGTTACTCCAATGTGGTCTACATCCTGAAGCCACGTGTGACGGGTTGGAGCTGAGTGAAGTTTCTTTAACTGAACCTTAGTGCGTGCGTCTGGTGTGATATCATACTGCGGCCACGACTACCACGTAACAACGGTATTAAAAATAATATTGGTTAAATTATTTTATCGTAAATATGTATACATGTTTACTTGCTGAAGGTTTTAATTTGATCACTGGAATAAGCTTGTAATTTTTATGATTGAAATTTTCAATGTTTTGTCAAAACAATGTGTTACCCGGGCCGCATACGAGGACTGGTTCCCCCTCAGCAAACAAACAGCACTCGAAAAACACTTCTTCAAAAATGTCTCCATCCTAAGGACAAATATTGATGCTGTACATAAACTATCTGACATTAGTACTTTCGTTTCGTAGCTGCAAGCCATTGTTACTTTTTTGGCGAACTACTTACCTCTGCAGAAATTACGTAATCTGCAAGACTAATTACTGTCTTTGCTATTACTGAACTACAACAAACCGACTAGGGCCATTCATGAGATGAAATGCCAATAAAACTTAGCATCTCGACCAATCAAAACGCTGTAGAACACGTGCTTCTGACTGCCAAGCAAACGGTCCGCATAACAATGGATGTTTATGTTTGCGGGGCATGGACAAGCGTCGATGTTTCTATTATTTTAGCCAATTTCGGCGGTATTGGAAAGGCCTGTTGTCATGGGGAGTGTAAATCAGATTCCTGTTACCCCAGTGCATATTCATTTGAAGAATTTTTCCGTTCCCGAAGCCTTTATCACGACTGGCTGTAACGATTGTGGTTGTGGTGTTCTGTGAGAACGGTCATGTATAATTTGTAGGAAACGATCCAATGTTTATTTGAGCTATCATGATTACGAATCACGTACCTTTTCAGTGAATTTCACTTTCGTTTACGAATAGTGCGGTGTTGATTATCTGTTGCCGCACGGAGTTGAGTCACGAAGAGTATTCATTTGTTTACTGCGCGCGTGTAGCTTAGCGTTCAGTACTAGTGCACTAATCGCGTGTTTTCCAAGTAAAGCGGGCAAGGTCGTGACCTGCCTGGCCTACTTTTGTGTGACGTCGTAGCGCGCCGGTATTTTTCAACATGGGGGCTGGTAAATAGCAGCCAGATTCTCACAGAACATTCCAGGGAAATGTTTATTCATGGATATTAGGAGTTTTAGTAGCGTATTTTGTTCTGATTGGTTGTGTTATACGAATTTCCGCGATCTTTCGGGAAAGCCTGTTACTATAAAAGGATCGTGCTAGGAAGTATGTGTGTACATTGTCTTGCATTTGTCAGTTGTAGAGAGACGCCGTTAGCGTAGGTACGTGGCCCGTGTAGGGTGTACATTGTGTGAGACGCTGTATATGAGAAACTTTGTGTTGGAGTGTGGACATTGCAGAAGAGACATTGTATCATTGGTTGTGAGTTTGGAACTGCATTGTGTGGAGATCGCATCGCTGAATTAAAATATTGTTGGAACTGTTTCTCCAGTATTGTCTACATCCTTAAGCCACGTGTGACGGATTGCAGCTGAATGAGGGTTATTTAAAAGAACCTTACGTGCCTGTGTCTGGTGTGTTTATCATACTACGACTACAACTCCACCACGTAACACTGG
>BTPG01000004.1:53304650-53334227 GCA_036245525.1 Semisulcospira habei | reverse complement strand
ATACAGCCCTTTGTTCTGCTCGCGGCACTTCTCCTGTAGCTGTCTCAGCACAAAGACCATATCGGTGGTGCTCCTGTTTGCTCTGAAGCCACACTGGCCCTCTGGGAGGTGGTCTTCAGCGATGGCAGGTACCAGCCGATTCAGGAGCAGCCTTGCAAGGATTTTCCCAGCAATGGACAGGAGGGTAATTCCCCGATAGTTGGAACAGTCAGACTTCTCGCCTTTGTTCTTGTACAGGGTGATAACAACTGCATCACGGAGATCTTTTGGTAGTGTTCCTTCCTCCCAGCAGCAGAGGAAGAGGTCATGGAGCTTGTTGTGCAGTGCTGTGCCTCCATGTTTCCAGATCTCTGGCGGTATTCCATCAATGCCTGCTGCTTTGCCACTCTTGAGCTGGTGGATGGCTGTGAGGGTCTCTTCAGCGGTGGGCGGTTCGTCCAATTCAACCTTTACTGGGAGGTGTGGGATTTGTAGGACGACTGCTTCTTGAACAGTGCGCTCAGCGCTGAAGAGGCTCTGAAAGTATTCCGACCAGCGGTTCAAGATGGAGGTATTATCTGTGAGGAGTGCCTGGCCATTCGTGCTTCGCAGGGGACTTTGTACCAGGTGCCTGGGGCCATACACTGCTTTCAGTGCTTCGTAGAAGCCCCTGTAGTCACCATTGTCAGCGCAAAGCTGGGTCCTCTGTGCAAGTCTGGTCCACCACTCATTCTGGAGATCTCTGAGCTTGCGCTGGAGACTGCTGCAGACGAGGCGGAAGGCAGACTTCTTCACAGGGCAGGAAGGCTGGGCTAGGTGGGCCTGATGGGCGGCTCTTTTTTTTGCTAGGTGTTCCTGGATCTCTACATCGTTTTCGTCAAACCAGTCTTTGTTCTTCTTTCTGGCGAAACCCAAGACTTCTGCAGAGGATTTTGCAATAGCAGTTTTCAGTTGTTCCCAAAGTGTTTCAGGGGAGGAGTCTATTGGGTCCGCTGTGTCTTTGAGCCTGCGCTGTAAATCTGTCTGAAAGGCAGCTTTCACATCGTCACGCTGAAGGCTGGCAACATCAAGCTTTTTCTTGGGGGGCCCCCATTTCTTGGGTTTTGGCTTGAAGTGGAGCCTGAGTTTGCAGCGGACAAGGCGGTGGTCAGTGTGGCACTCTGCGCTGGGCATCACTCTGGTGAGGAGGACGTCACTGCGGTCCCTCTGACGCACCAGGACATAGTCGATAAGGTGCCAGTGTTTGGAGCGAGGATGCATCCAGGTGGTCTTTCGACTGTCCTTTTGCTGAAAAGTAGTGTTGGTGATGACCAGTTGCTGCTCCGCACAGAACTCCAACAGTAGGCGGCCATTGTCATTGCAGTTCCCCACGCCATGCTTGCCGAGGACTCCTTTCCAGGCTTCAGAGTCCTGGCCCACTCTGGCGTTGAAGTCGCCAAGGATGATGACTTTGTCGTCTGCAGGGGTACTCTGTAGGAGGCTGCGCAGGTCAGTGTAAAACTTGTCCTTTTCAGCAGGCTCTGCCAGGAGGGTTGGGGAGTACACACTGAGAAGGGTGACGTGTTGCTGGTGTCTCAGTAGGAGGCGCATGGACATGATGCGGTCTGAGTGGCCCGTTGGTAGGTTTTCCAGCTTAGTCGCAATGGATGTCTTGACCATGAAACCCACGCCTGAGAGCCGTCTTTCTGATGCAGGCCTGCCTGACCAGTAGAGGGTGTACCCAGCACCAAGTTCTTGGAGGCTGCCTTCGTCCGGAAGGCGTACTTCGCTGAGCGCGGCGATGTCGATGTTTAACCTCCGCAATTCATGGGCAATGAGGGCGGAGCGACGTTCAGGGCGTCCGCTGTCTGCTGTGTCGAGCATGGTTCGGACGTTCCAGCATGCTACGTTGAGTCCGGTCGTGGTCGTCATGAGAGTGGATCCGTTATTCTTTCTTGTTTTTTGACCGCAGGAGAAGATGCCCGTTGACCGCGGCTAGCCAACTGGGTTGCGAGGGGACGAGCTTTGGTTAGGCCACCTTTTGGCCCCTCTCCATGTGGAGCAAGCAGTGCTGTCCCTAGAGAAGGCTGCTTGGTCGTTCAGGGTGTGCCGAGTGATGTTGTCATCCCCAGGTCAACATCAGGCGACCAATATCCTGAACCGCCTGCATGCAGGTTTGAGACTGCGGCTTCCAGTGACATCTTTCACCTGCCGTTTCGCCCCTCGCCCGTCGCTACAGGACTTGGAATGGTCAGTGTCATGGTCCATGGACGTTTCCTAAAGCCTGCGCGGTGGAGCTTTTTGGTGGAGTGCAGTGTGCGCAGTACTGGCCCCACCCTTTAAATCCTTGGTTCATCTGCCATGGCCTAGCAAGCTGGGACGATGACATCGAGGTCCTCGGGTCGTAGGTTTTATATCAGACTGTCCTTGTCCTAGTCTCTGGCTCAAAAGCCTTCCCCGGAGACACGGGGGCTTTGATGTCAGGGGTTTCCTCCCTTAGCCTTTCCGCAGCCAAGCGGCCAGGCCTGCAAGGCAGCAGGCGACTCGTGGAGGGCGGGGTCGTCTATGTCCCGTGCAGATGTGAACATCTGCCCACTGCCCACAATAATAATAATAATAATAATAATACATGGTATTTATATGGCGCATTTCTCATATTTATAATATAACTCAATGCGCAGGCAAAAATCACACACACACATAGTCTGCAGGGGGTGTGTACAGAAATACAGTAGAGATTACATGAAAGTCTGCGAGAAAAGTAAGTTTTTAACTTTGCTTTGAACTGCATAAGGGTGGAGGCATTTCTCAGCTCAGTCGTTAAGGAATTCCAAATTAAAGAAGCAGAACATCTGAAAGAGCATTCACCGGCAGATTTGAGATGGAACTTTGAGAAGTTTCTCTCCCTATAAACACAGTGAGTGAGAGGGCTCGTAAGTAATTAGACTGGAGGAAAGGTATGATGAAAGACTGCCATCAAAGTGGCGGTATGCAAGAGAAGCTAGCTTAAACTTTATGTGGGATTCGATTGGAAGCCAATGAAGGTCTTTCAGTATAGGGGTTGCTTGGTCTCGTTTTCGCCTGCGCTTCACATGCCTTGCGGCATTATTTTGAACCCGCTGAAAGCGGTTAATCTGCTCAGATGGAAGGCAAAAAAAGCAGAGAATTGCAGTAGTCAAGACGGCTTGTGACCAAAGCATTCACTAACTTTGCAGTGGCAGATTCAGAAATACTGTGTCGGACAGATTGATTGATTGATTGTACATTGCTTAACGTCCCGACAGCAACAAGGCTTTCTCAGGACGTGCCTGCACTGCTTGTGAAAAAAAAAACTAAACAGAACATTGAATGTATGTCGCCAGCCGGTCAAATACATTAAATAAACCTAACACATGGGGCCTAAATAAAGCTAAGACCATTTAGCAACACACATCCAATATCAAGAGCTACAGGCAGTGCAGACAGTAGGGAGAGTTTTAAAAAGGCAAATACAGGTGAATGGACAAAGGGTAGACAGAAACACATGCCCCAGAATAGAGAGAAAAACCCACCCTGTGGGGCTGACCAGGGTGACCCTGGGAACTAAAAAATACCTAACCCCACCCAAGTCCCCCAGGGCAGACCCGGGTGGGGTGTGTCGGACAGAGGTGATGCGTCTCAGAGAGTATGAAGCACCACGACAGATTTCACCGTGATCCTGCATACTCAACGGCATATTACAGTAAACTTTGGAAATAACAAAATACCCGGGGAACCAAACTTGTTTATTTTATTTAATGTTTGTTATCTTGAGAATTTACATAATAATAATTAAAATATTGTGATGAGAACACCTGGCTCACATTTTCACGCTTCCCAGTGTATATGAATAGAATTTAGCATCATGCCAACCATCAGTCTAGCAAGTGTTCTGTGTGTTTCCTATTTTATTACCCTTCAGAAATGGTTGTATTTGAATGTCTGTTTGACCAGGCAACAATGACACATAGTGCTTTGTCAACCTGAGCTCAAACTTGCTGCATCTTGCAAAAACAGTAGCGGCGAAGCACAACTGCCAAGTTTTGTGGCTCACCATTGTCTCATCTCAAAGTTACATAATCTGGTAAAGGTTCTCGCACTACTTGGAAACCTCTCCCCAGTCTTACTTGCACACATAGAAACATGGCTATTTGTTTCTTCAAAAACATTACCGATGACATGACTGAATGGAAGTGTCTACTACTTACTCATTCTAGCCTAAGAGCCAGTTGTGTTAAGACACAACCCGGGAGGCAGTCGGGGAACCCCGAGGGGACCAAGAGTTGTCTCCCTATACCCACCACACGGAAGCCGGGTACCCATAATCCCCCAGTCTAGTCTACTTAGGCGCACGATTCGGTCGTCTTGCGCTCGGCTCTAGCCTACGGACTTGGTTTTTAGACCGTTTCTCGGGTTCGGACTTGCTGTTGGAATGAAGAGCGGGAGATAGGATCGTTTCATCGGCCCTGCCTGTGCTGCTGCGTGGTTTCTCGTCCCCACTGCTTAGCGCCTGCGCTTCGGCCTCTGGTGAGCTGTCCGGTGATCTTCGCCGGTCATGCCAGGCGGGTTTTGGACGTCTCCCCCCCGTTCCCCTTCGGCGGAGAGGTAAGGTAGCAGGATTGACCTTCGGCCGGTTCCCGGGCTGGGCACTGGTTTGTGCAGGTACGAAGTTTTTCATCTTCTTCTCACTGTAATTGCGCGCCCACTCCCCTTCGGTGAATCGTAGCGAAGTTTCCTACGCCTTTGTACCTTGGGTGTGGAGAATTCTTTTACTCCATGGCCTGATTAGATGAGTGGCACACCTTGAGTCACGCCTTGTCATCGCGTGGTTTGTTCGGGACCAGCGCCTGTTCTGTTTTCGCTCACGGGTGATGGATTTAAGCGCACTCTCGCATACGCAGGCATACGCTGTAGACAAGTGCTCACGTACCTTAGAGAGTGGATATGCATTCCGGCGGGCAGCTGGGGGGTTTACGCTCCTTGGCTGGGCGGGCCCCTCGTGGCATGTCCACATAAAGTGGCGATTTACTGCCCCAGATGTTTTTCTTGTCTTGGTTGTCAATGCGTATTGAGTTGTACAGCATGCGGCCGGTGTTGGTTTTTTTTTCCACACATGGTCACCCTTAGTAATAATGTTTGGGGGCCTGACTCCTTTTGTGACAGGGGTTGGTACATATGTTGTTGCTCACCTTAGCACTTGAAGGCGGTGAATCTACCTCGTTACTGCACTGCTAGCTTACAGACGTGCAGTTTGGTACCTTGCTTCCGTCATGATGTATTCGTCTTTTGTGTACATATGTTGTTCCCTCGCCTTAGCGCTTGGCGGCAGTGGGCCTGCTTGCTTACTGCACGGCTAGTTGTAGGCATGCAGTTTGCAGAACTGTTTACCATACACGTTTGGCGTATTAAAGTGCACAATTTTGCTTTGGGGTACACTTACATGTACACGTTTTTACACAGAAATACACATTTTGGAGAAACTGACAACTCACTGGCTTGTGAATAAATACACATGTGAGGTCCAAAGTACACAATTAGTCAGTTGAAAGTACACTGACTGCACCCAGGGGGTAAACAGGTCTGAGTTTGGTACCTCGCTTCTGTCATGACATGTTTGACTTTTGCTACATATGTTGGTTGCTCACCTTAGTGCTTGATGGCAGTGAGTCTACCTTCTTGCTGCACTGCTGGCGTGCAGGCTTGACAGTCTGTTACCCCGCTTTGGTGCTTGTGTGTTTTGTTGTTACGAAGGCTACCTTTCGTGGCTTAGTCCCACAGGACTCGCCCGCAGGCCTTCGGGTGTTATCTGTTGCAGGGATGTGCTACTCATTCACACAGATGACAGTGGCTAGTTCAGCCCCCAGGGGTCTTTCGCCACTGCACCGGATGCCCCGCCGACCATGCTTGCCTTGCAAGCGATCGGCACCGGTTTAGGCGCCTTCCGGACACTGCGGGTTTTCCGCACGACAACGGACTGGGAGAGAAGCCACACCGGATGTCGCGACTAGTGCACGAGCATGGATCGTGGAGGCCGCTGCCAGGGGGAGCGCACGGGAACAGCCTCTGGCAAGGCCCGCTCGGAAAGACAATTACGCACACGTCCGACGTCTTAGGACGTTGCAGTACACTACCATCTTGAGAGGACAAGCAGCTTCTCGGCTGTAAGCCCCAGCCCGGCTGCTACTGGTAGGTGTGTTCTTCATGTCCAGGAAGCGCCCATTGGGACTAGGCCTGTCTTCCGACACGGGAGGTGCCTCCTACCACATTGGGGTTGTGTCACCTGGCCTCAGCAGCGTGGATGGCAGCATTGAAGCGTCTGCAGGCGGGAGCGACCTATGCTGTTGGTGCTTGAAGGATCCCGTTCCGCCCCGATGAAGAGGGGCATGCCGATGTCCTTCGCGCAAGGCAGATACTCCGGTGGCCGTCGGACAACCACTAGGTCGGGGTTCCTATGCGCAGGATGTGGATACGCCTTCCAACGTATCCTTGGCACCGGTCGCTTGAGACCAGGATGTCCCTGTGGGAAGCCCCACACCGGATTCAGTGGACTAGTGCACGAAGTGGGCCTGGATCGATGAGGCCGCTTCCAGGAGGGAGCGCGCCCGGACTAAGCCTTCCAAGAAGCCATGTCCACTATCGGTCCCACTTGTCTCCAAGAAGCCCGCGGGATCCCGCTGGGGGTCCCCCTTACCGGCAAGAAAGCCCGCCTCCCTCGGAGCCCGGCTCAGAGACATTCACGTGCACGTCCAGGGTCTCTAGTAAGGATGCTCGTCTCCAAGGAAGCGGAGACTACTATCGACACAGTTCCGGGCCACCTCGTGTTTTGTGTGTTGCATTGGCCTACTGGTGACCTGCAGACAATGCGGAGGCTTCCAGTGGCCGTCGGATATCCATACAGCCTGTCTCCTGTACGCTGGGTGTGCTTCCGACCACACTTGTAACGTCTGTGCTACCTGGCCGGAGCTGCGATGGTCTTATCTCTGGAACTTTTAAAGGAGGGAGCCTCCTACCCTCTCGGGTACTTTGAAGATTGCCGAGACGCCTTCCGCTGTGCCCCCGACACCGGACGTGCGAGACCAACTGGATCCGACACAGAGTTGCCACGGAGTAATCGAGGGATTAGTACACAGAGTGGGAGTTCGACCGTCAAGACCGCCTCCGTTAGAGAGCGCGCCCGGATACAGCTGGTGGAAAGAACCTGCCTCTCCCAAGAGCCTGGTTTGGTGGGACGCTCGTGGCGTCCCTCCTCCACCGTCGTTCCCCACTCGTCTCTGAAGAAGCCGCCGGGATTCCGATGGGGGTCCCCTGGCCGGCAAGAAACCCGCCTCTCCCAAGAGCCTGGTTCACAGAGACATACACGCACTCGTCCGGAACCTCCTGGTTGTGAAGAGCGTAGTAGACACAGGGATGCTACTCGACGTTATCGCTCTCCCTCGCAAGATCATAGGAGGACCTTCCCGCTCGGGTGCTTGGAGTTTCCCGAGACGCCTTCCGCTGTGCCCCCGGCACCGGACGCGCGAGACCAACTTGATCCGACACAGAAGACTCCACTGAGTATTCAACGGATTAGTGCACAGAAACCCGCCTCTCCCAAGAGCCTGGTTCGTTCCCCACTCGTCTCTGGCCGCAGGGACCCCCTTGCCGGCAAGCAACCCGCCTCTCCCAAGAGCCTGGTTCACAGAGACTTACACGCACTCGTCCGGAGCCTCCTGTTCGCGAAGATCGTAGGCGCTGGGATTCTACTCACTGTTATCGCTCTGCTTCGCAAGATCGTAGGAGGACCTTCTCCACTCATCGTTCGATGGATCAGGACTCCCTCGACTCAGACGGGTTTCGCCTTCTTCGCGTTCCTCATCTCGTTCGGACTCCCGTTCGTCCCGTTCCTCTTCCCATCGACCGGCCACTTCCTCTTCCCTCGTCCTCTCCGTTCCTCGTCGCAGCCGTTCTCCTCGTCGGGACCCGCCTTCGGCAAACGGGAGACCCTCGCCGCGTCGCTCCGTCTTCGCTCTCCCCTTCGGAGGGAGTCTTTGACCTCTGCGGTTCGCCGTCAGCGGGTTTCCCTCCCTCGGAGCCCTCCTCGGTCGCCGGTTCCAGACAAAGGGACTTCGACACCCTGAGTTTGACGGCTGACGACCCCTCGGTCTGGTTGCTCGGACGTCTCAGCCGTTCTCCTCTTCCTCTTCTTCGGCTTCCAGTGCTGCGGTTCCATCAGACCTGTTCTTCTGCGCGGATGGACACTCGGCCGGCGCTGGACGGGACATCCAAGCTCTTCGCCGCCGCCCTGCTGCGGAAGTTGCCCGGCATCGCCACCTGACTCACCGGGGGTTCTCACCCATCGTGGACACTGGGGAACCAAGGCGCAGCCCCTTCTCCCTGACGTCTAACCGTCTCGACGACTCTCGTTGGGCACCCGGGGGGTGCCGGACTTCGGACAGGTGGTACCGCTTGGCTGTGCTCGTGGTGAAGGACCTAGCCACTACACGGAGTCGGATCTACTCACCTTGGTCGTCTCTAAGCCCGGCTGCTCAAGCTACGCTTCCTGCTTCCGTGATTCTTCTCGAGGTCCAACCCTCCGACCTTCGGACTTCGCGGACAAGAGCGTGCTTAGCTTGGATCTGACGCGGTCTACTGGGCCTGCTTCTTCTGCTCGTGGGGGGAAGGATAGGTCACAGGAGCTTCTCCTCTTCGGCAACGCGACAGCGGAGGTGTACTTCCAGGATCAGGGCAGCTGGCGATCCTCTGACCAGGGCGTACCCCCTACCCTGGTGCTTGGGGAAAGAACTTCAACTCCCTCCGTGCGTGACGCTACCTGGACCGACGGTAGATCTGGGCCAGTCTTCCCCGGTGGGACCAGTGGCTACACACGGAATACACCAGGACACCTTCGGAGGATCGACGCATGAGACCAGGATGATCCTGTGGAGGGTCTCCACTACGTTTTCAGTGGACTAGGGCACAGGATCGGGCTTTGACCGACGCCGCTACCCGGACGGAGCGAGCCCGGACACAGCTCGAGAAGCAGAGAACTCGCCTCACAGAGCCCAGTTCAGAGAGTCGCGCTAGGCGACGTCCCACGTCCAATCTCGGTACCCACTCGTCTCCAAGTAAGCCGCCGGGATCCTGCTGGGGGTCCACTTGCCGGCAGAAACCCGCCTCTCCTCAGAGCCCGGGTCAGAGAGACTTAAACGCGCTCGTCCGGAGCCTCCTGTCGACTCCCCTCGGGAGGAGTCCTCGCTTGCTACGTCTTGCCCTTGCAGCCATACGGCGCCTGAGGGATGTGGCCGTGGTGGATTGGTTAACGAGCTTCAGGAGCTACGACTCGCCCGGTCTGCCTACAGTTCGAGGGAACAATTACTTACAGCTCCTCTCGGACCATACCTTACCTGGACCGCCGCGCCTTGGTCCACAGGTTCACCTTGCGCCCGCTTGCGGTGCGCTATTCCACCAGGAGACCACGTAGCAGATCCCTGTACAAGCCTCACGGGTGCCTACGACATAGCCGTTCGCTACGGACGCGCTCGCCTCTTGCCGGTTCCGGCAGCACTGACGCTACATGCCGGACTTTCTTCCTGGCCACGCTCAGTCATACGTTCTGAATTACAGGACCCCTCCCTCAGGGAGGTTAGAGGCTACAGGCACGTTATCAAGGCACTTGCATGGCCTCGAACGTCACATTCGTCAGGGACTGTACTGTCTTACACTTCGTGGCTACTGGAGGCTGGCGGGCAGGAGTCCTTCGCCCGCCTCGATCGCAGAGTTCTGCCAGGCCAGCGAGACTCCTCGCTCTGGTGGAGGCCTTTTTGCGGGGGGCACAACTCCCTCCTGGCGCCTCAGCGCCGTAGATATTCACCTACCTAGGGTCATCGGGAGTTTGCGTTAGGGAGGACGGCCCTTGGGCCCTAAGGTGTGCTGGAGCGCGGCACCCACCTCCTCTTCGCAATTCTTCCATTCAGTCATGTCATCGGTAATGTTTTTGAAGAAACAAATTCATTTTTCTTTAAAAGGTATTTTTTCGAAAAATACTTACCGATGACATGACTCAAACGACCCTCCCACCTGCCCCGCTTGCCGCTCGTGCGCCAAGTATCCTGACTGAGGGATTATGGGTACCCGGCTTCCGGGTGGTGGGTATAGGGAGACAACTCTTGGTCCCCTCGGGGTTCCCCGAGTGCTTCCCGGGTTGTGTCTTAACACAACTGGCTCTTAGGCTAGAATGAGTAAGTAGTAGACACTTCCATTCAGTCATGTCATTGGTAAGTATTTTTCGAAAAAATACCTTTTAAAGAAAAATGAATTTTCTTTCAACACTAAAGTTTAGCATCACTAGTACATGTTTCATATTTTATTGTGGTGTAAAGAGGTTGACAGAGGTCCTGTTTTCTTGTGTACAATGTGGACACATCAGCAAATCTTCCTATCTGAGTCCGTTTCTATCGAACGGAAACCTACTATTTCCAGCCACGTATGTTTCGCCGCAGGGGTGACATACTGTAGCTTACATTAAAAAATCTTTTGTTGAAAACAGGTGTTTTTATTTTTTGAGACCTCTTGTAAACCATGACCTTTGATATCTATTATTGTATTTTTATTCTTTTTTTCTTTCTTATTTTCTTTTCTTGCCGGGGTCGGGGGGGGGGGGGGGGGGGGGGGGGGGGAGGGGGGGGGGGGGTAGTGAAGGTAGGGGCAGACAATGAAATAATTATGCACAGAACAGTCTTGTCAATCAGTATCTCTGTTCCAATACTGCCCAAGCATTTGGCAGTATTTCAGAAAAATAAATTTGTTGCAGTACAATTTTTTATTTTACCTATTCATTATCTGTGACCATGGCCTTTGAAAGGGGTCATATAAATCTACAAGTTTAAGGTCTCGCCACAAAGTATCTTCAGGCTAAGTTGCAAGTCTGTGGCTTTAAGTAATCTGTTCCAGGTTGGACCTCGATTCCCCTACAATTTGCAGATAAACCAGGTTCTCAATGTTATCTTGCTTTTACCCTTTAGTATTCTGATTCCTACTATAGAAACTGCTCCTAGTGTTTAGATTCTTTTGTGTTACAACAAGAAAAGTATAGTTGTTTCATTTGAGAGGCCATCATTCAATTGCCTGACATCCTAGCGAGCTGAGATTTGGCTGAAGTATTGGAAAGTGGCTATACTATACATGTCTCATCATGTCATGTGGCTAGAGTGGACGGGTCATGTTGCTGTCACCTAATTTGTCACCAAATCTTGGTGACAAAGCATTATTAGTAAACAAATCATGCACTCATATACTAGACATGCAGCTGCGAGACCAAAAACTGAATGCTGCATCCTACCTTAGCCATCTCCAAACCCTGCAAACGGGTTGCAAGCTGCTGACTGGGTCACAAATTGTCACAGAAAGTGTCACATGTCAACGGTGCTACAGGTAGTGTTTTCCATTTTGGGGGTCTAGTTTCTCCCAAAATATATCTGAGATGGGGGGAGAAATAAAAAGAAACATTCTAGTGGTCTGCTATAACTGTACACTGAGAGTGGGGCCCATTGCTTCCACTAACACCCGCACTGGTATCGCTTGTGCTGCTGACGCCATTTTGACAAAGAGGTCATGAGCGGAAAGAGTTCTTGGGGGGCATTTAAAGTGTTTAAATCTGCATCAAAGTGATCTTCAAAGTTAGTATCTGATTCAAGTAATTCCTGTCTTTTGTATTTCTCAGCATCTCTCCAAAAAACACGTTTACTCCTCTGTATAGTCAGGAATATCACCCCCATCGCTGGTAGCCACCATTTTCCCATGGACCCATTAATTTTGTGAATGAAAATAATGCGGTCAGTTCCAGACTCGGTACTACACGAACTGGACAGTGTGTGCATGTAAAAATAGCCCTAAGATATGACTGGATCCCCTGGGGTTTCCCCAGCAGTGGTTGGTTCTGTTTGGGAAGCCAGGTGAAGGCCACAGAGTGATGGAAAAAACCCTAAGCACGTACTCCTGGAACGAACAGTAGCGTCTGCTTGCGCAGCTCCTGGTTACACAGGGAACCAATGCTAAAGGGTTAAGTAAGATTTTCTGCCTTTCTTATGACAATCCATGTGAATAGGCACACATAACAGAGGTTTACTACTGCCCCTCATGCACATCGAGGGAACTCTTCTATGAGGTTTTCTACTGCCCCTCATGCACATCGAGGGAACTCTTCTATGAGGTTTACTACTGCCCCTCATGCACATCGAGGGAACTCTTCTATGAGGTTTACTACTGCCCCTCATGCACATCGAGGGAACTCTTCTATGAGGTTTACTACTGCCCCTCATGCACATCGAGGGAACTCTTCTATGAGGTTTCTACTGCCCCTCAGGCACATCGAGGGAACTCTTCTATGAGGTTTTCTACTGCCCCTCATGCACATCGAGGGAACTCTTCTATGAGGTTTACTACTGCCCCTCATGCACATCGAGGGAACTCTTCTATGAGGTTTACTACTGCCCCTCATGCACATCGAGGGAACTCTTCTATGAGGTTTACTACTGCCCCTCATGCACATCGAGGGAACTCTTCTATGAGGTTTACTACTGCCCCTCATGCACATCGAGGGAACTCTTCTATGAGGTTTTCTACTGCCCCTCATGCACATCGAGGGAACTCTTCTATGAGGTTTACTACTGCCCCTCATGCACATTGAGGGAACTCTTCTATGTAGCAAAGGGGAATCCTGTAAGAGCTGAAAAGTCTTTCATTTTACAACATTCAAACCTCGTAAGTTTGTCCTTTTGTGTTGCATTACTGTACGAGATTCTGCCAGCATTTATAAACAGTAAGTCCGTCCTTGTGATGAAGCTCTATGCCCATGCATAGAGTTCACATGGGGTTTTGTAGAGTACGGTCTTGTCAGCGGGTTGTCTTGTGACAAATATCCCATGTATGTATGAGGTTACGTGCAATTTTAAGGAAAGCGTTTTGCACGGAGTTTTGGGCCGCAGCTCAGTCTAACATAGCTTTAGATTAGTCAGTACGGGCTATTCTGTCAGTGAGGACGGACGTATGTTGGATATGCTAGCCGTATTCCAAGACTCTGAAACCTAGAATTCAGGTATGTTTTTATATGTATTATTGACAGCTACTGAGTTAAAGGTAGTATGCATTAGTAAGATTTAGTTAGGTTGTGTAGCGTTGATTTGGTTCAGTTATGTCGGTTTGGAATTGGTTGAGATAACCGCTGATTTTCTTATGTAGTTATTTACCGAGATGGATAACTAAGGAATGTGAGGTGTGTATGCCTAAGTCATTTATGAAGGTTGTATGTGGTTGTGTTAAGTATGGTCTTTTCCTATGTACGAACCAAGGTATGGCGCGTGCGTCATGTAATAGTCTGTTTCAATGTAGAGACCGAGTTATGGTGTGTTGTGAATTTAGTCTGCTTTATGAAGCATGAGTGTGTGAAAGAATGTGTAGATTTATTTGTATCAGCCAGGTTACGTAATGTAACTCATATGGTCCAATATGTGTGTGTGTGATGAAACTCTAGGCTCACGCATACGGTTCATGCAGAGGGTTTAGTACGGTACAGTTTTGTTAGCGGTTTGTTTTGTGACAGATACTCCGTGAGGCACGTGGCCCACGTGAGAGCATAAGGAAAGTTCTGCACGGGGTTTTAGTGTGAGTTCAGGCGAACAGAGGTCTAAATAAGTTAGTACAGGGCTATACTGTCAGTGTGGACGGACGTGTGTGAGATACCTTAGCCCGTATTCCAAGACTCTGAAACCTAGAATTCAGGTATGTTTCTATACGTATTATTGATGGTTACCGAGTTAAAGTTAGTATGCGTTAGTAGGAGGTAATTTGGTTGTATAGCCTTGTCAGGTTTGGTTCAGTTATGTGGATTTGGAATTCGTTGAGGTAACCGGTGTTTTGCCTAGTAGTTATTTACCGAGATGGATAACTAAGGAACGTGAGGTGTGTATGCCCAAGTCCTTATGAAGGTAGTACGTGGTTGGTTAAGTATAGCCTTTTCTAATGTATGGAAGAAGGTATGGCGAGTGTTGGGTTATAGTTTGTTTCAAGATAGTGACAGTTACGGGGTGTTACAAAAGTAGTTCGGGTTATGAAGCACATGTGTGTGAATGAACGTGTGAGTTATTTGTATCAGCCAGGTTACGTAATGTATCTCATATCATCCAATATGTGTGTGTGTTTAGCAAGTGTTATGATACTAGGACTTTCTTGTTCAGAGTGCTTGTCGTGGAGCAGAGCGACGTGACGCCAAGACGTCAGTCAACAGAGGCTACTGCCGAGGGACCTACAGGGAGGTCATTTCTTCTTCACTCAGGGAGTGAGCGATCGGTGCCGAGACGTGAAAGGACAGAACGTAACCAGGCGAGAACACCAAACTGGTTGGATTGTGAGAGACAATTACCTAGCCTGGCATTTACATTGTGCGTGTGTATGAAGTGTTCATGTGCTTATAGTGAGAAGTGGTGTTGTACATAATTTAGATAGTGTTTTCATCGTTTATTTGTTATAAATATCTACGTTAGAAAGAAAGCTAGTGTGTTCAGTTTTACCGCGTGAAGACGCCTGTCTGAGTCAGTGGCGGTGTATGCGTCTGTTGTGCAAGAGTCTGTACGTGCAACTGAGGCGAGTCTGCATGCGTTACAGTGTGCTTAGCAAGTGTTATGATATTAGGACTTTATTGTACAGAGTTCTTGTGTGGAGCGGAGTGACGTGACGCTGAGACGTCAGTCAACGGAGACTGCGGCCAGAGGACCTATCTTGAGGTCATTTCACCACTCGAGGAGTGAGCGACCGGTGCCTAGACACCCGGGTCATCAGAGACTGCACTACGGTAGCGAGTCAGGACGACGTCCACGGTACGAGAAACGGGGGACTACTCAGAAGCGTGTGACGCGAGAAACTACACGCCTAAACGTGGAAGGACGGATCATGACAGAACGATAACACCAGTGAAACAGGTTGGATTGTGGGGACAATTACCTATCCTGGCTTTTACGTTGTGTATGTGTATGCGGTGTTGATGTGCTTGTAGTGAGAAGTGTATGCAGACCTGACAACCCCTACACAGCTATGGTAGTGGAATTTTGGACAAGTGGTAGTAGTTTTGGAGATGTCAAGCGTAGTTTAGCACGTAAGTTACTGTTCGCTCAACGCCGAACGCTTGATGCACGGAAATTTCTCAATACAACACAACTTTATTGTCTGTTAGAGTCAAAGCACGACAGAAATTTGCCTTATACATAGCGATCGGAGCTTTGGCTGGCTGGTACAAACTTTCTTCTTTTCAGGCGGTGGGCTTTTCGATTCGGTTTCCTTTCTCTTCGGCATGGCTCAGACCATTGTTTATCTGGCACACTTTGTGAATGAAATGATGCACGCTGGGAAAACCGGAAGTTCGCGCCGCTCGTTCTCATTAGCCCCTAATCGCATGCTCTTACCGACTACAAACTGAAAACAACACCAAAAAAGATTTTGGTATATTTTTTTCACCAGCGTAGAATTTCATTAATGATCATAGTAGCGTAGTATTGGGAACGTTGGCGTAGGAAAATACGGCGAAATCATAGTGGTTGGCAGGTCTGTGTATGGTGTAAAGAATCTTTTGAGTTTACGTTATTTGTTTTGTTAGGAGTAAAAGGGCCGAGAAGAAAGAGAAATTCATTTATCTCTAAAAGGTATTTTTAAAAAAAAATACTTACCGATGACATGACTAATAGGAAATGTCTACTTACTCACACAATTTTAGCCTAGGAACCCGTTGTGCCCCTGCACAACCTGGGAGGTACTCGTGGAACCCCCAGAGGGGCCGAGAGTTGTCTCCCGTGCCTGCCCATCCGGTTCCGAGTCATACGATGATTCCTCAGTCAGGATACTTAGCTCACCAGCGGCAAGCAGGGCAGGTGGGAGGGTCCTCCGAGTCATGTCATCTGTAAGTATTTTTCGAAAAAATACCTTTCAAAGAAAAAAATTTATTTCTTCAAAAACATTGCCGATGACATGACTAATAGGAAGAATAGCGAGAAGGAGCAGGATGCAGCAACCCCAACCTCCCCCACGGGGCCAATGCAGAGCCATCCTCCCTGTCGCACACTCCCGACAATTTTAGCCAAGTGCATACCTACGGCGCCTGAGGCACCGGGAGGGAGTGTTGCGCCGCCGTGATGTCCCCCACCAGAGCGAGGTTGTCTCGCTGGCCTGCCAGATCCCGGAGGTAGAAGCGAGCAAAGGTCGATTCAGCTCGCCAGCCCACGGCTGCCACGATGTCCTTGACAGTGCAGTTCCGGTCGAAATCGAGACTCATGGCCATGGCTCGTACCTCGTGTGCGCGTATCTTGAACCTCTTCGCTCCCTGTGGGGAGAGGTCCTGGTAGGCGGACCTAATGACCCAGCGTAGCCAGGAAGATATCGTCTGGGCTGTAATGTCATTTCTGCCGGGCTTTAGAGGCAGGAAGAGGCGTGAGCGTCCTCTTCGGACAGCTTTGGTTCGGCGTAGGTAAACGCGTAGGGCGCGCACGGGATCTTGTTGCCTGGTCTCCCGGGGAAAGTTCCTCCCACACAGCGGCCTAGGGTGATCACGTGTGGCGCGGTCAATGGAGACCTGGTCTTGGCAAGGAAAGCAGGATCCGTGAGAAGCTGCACGGAGCCATCAGCACGAAACTGTAGGCAGGCAGGGCACGCTGACAGCGCGTGTAGCTCGCTGACTCGGGCCGCGGTGGCAAGAGCCAACAGGAAGCAAGTCTTACGAGTCACATCTGTGAAGCGGGCCAACGGCAGCGGTTCAAATCTGGCAGAGTTTAGCCACGTCAGTACCAAGGGGAGGTCCCAACGAGGAATGAGTGAGCGGGGCACTGGACGCTGCACCCCGAAGTGAGTCATAAGGTCGGCGATGTCTTTACAGGCGCCGGAGTCCGGACGGCAGAGGTGCCGGTAGGTGTCAGCAATCATGGACAGGTACCCCCTGATGGTGACAGGGGCCAACCTTGGTCTCCGAAGAGCCAGAGGAAAGTCCGCGAGCTGGGGATTTGTCAAATCGGTGGGGGAGAGGCGTTGGTCCTCACACCAGGAGCACAGCACTTGCCAATTTCCCTCGTAGACGCGCCGCTTCGAGGGTCTGCGGGCTGAAGAGATCGCTTCCACCGCTGCACTCAAGAAGCCTCTAGCGGTGAGGGTGTGCCGCACAATCTCCAGGCGTGAAGGAGACGCTCCGAGCATGGGTGGAACAGCGATTGCCGAGGCTGCTTGAGCATCGTCCCCGGCGTGGGTAGCCGCAGGGGGGGGGGGGGGGGGGGGTTCCCGTGGCGAGGCTGAGGAGGTCAGTGGTCCAAGACTGGTTCCAGGAGAACGGGGCGACCAGCAAGACGACCGCATTGCATCCACGAAGCTTGAGGAGGACTTTGGGGACGAGGACTGTCGGGGGGTAAGCATAAGCTATGAGTCCGTCCCAGGGGATGGAGAGTGCATCGACTGCCCACGCCAGGGGGTCCGGGATCGGGGAGACGAAGAGGGGAAGCTGGTGGTTCCACCTTGTGGCGAACAAGTCGATCAAAGGGGTCTCCCAGTGCACACAGATCATCTGGAAGATGTCTCGGCGAAGAGTTCACTCCGTGTGTAGCAGCTGGCTGCGACGAGAGAGAGAGTCGGCCAAGATGTTCAGGTGACCAGGAATGTGTCACGCCCGAAGGGAAATGCCGCGGTCCTGGCACCAGAGCATCAGACGGTAGAGGAGCATGTACAGGTCGGGGGAGCGAGTACCGCCTTTCTTCTGGATGTACGCCACCACTGTCGCGTTGTCGGAGAGGACCAGCAGTTCCTGGTGACCAAGTCTTGTCTCCCAAGCGATGAGGGCTTGCCAAACAGCCTGCAGCTCCAACCAGTTGATATGCCTGACAGTCAGCTCTGGGGGCCAGGAACCGGACGTCGTGCTGAAGTCCGGTAGCAGGTGGGCACCCCACCCGGAGAGACTTGTGTCGACACACAGGGATAGCTGGGGTGGAGGAGATGCCAGGGGGACTCCGGAAGCCAGCCACGCCATCCATCGCTGCAGGTGGGGGCGAAGCATCGGCGTGACCGGTACCAGGGCTGTCAAGTCGGCTGAGGACGGGCGCCAGTGAAGCAGGAGGTGCAGCTGTATCAGCCGGGAGTAGAGACGACCAAGTGGGAGGAGCTCCGCAGCCGCATTCATCACTCCAAGTAGCTGAAGCTAGACTCTGGCGGGGGCTGTGTCCAGCTGGTTTAAGTCGCTGGCCAAGGAGGCTAACTTCAGGCACCCAATCGCCAGCCCACAGAGAAATATAGTAGCATATATAGCATATATAGTAGCATATATAGCATATAGTAGCATATATAGCATATAGTAGCATATATAGCATATAGTAGCGCACCTTCATGTTTGTGTATGTATGTTTCTCCTGCCTACTTCCTAAGTTCCGGAGAAAGACATGGGTTATATAAGAGACCTGATCCATTCTTATTTAGGAATGGAAATGATTGTCTTATTCTATACCTGCGTATTTCTCTGTGGGCTGGCGATTGGGTGCCTGATAGGCGGGGGCAGGGGATCTAACTGTTGTCTGTCCAGCGCTGTGATTCCCCTTGGTTTGAGTACTGACAATTCTGCCAGCGCTAGCCTCACCTATCTGGTTTGTGAGTATCATGTATAACTCGAGGCAAAATTTGTATCGTTACATTGTTGTGTAATGTTCTGTGCATCTACTGTGGGAAATCAGGGTATTTACCCGACCACATATAGTAGCGCACCTTCATGTTTGTGTATGTATGTTTCTCCTGCCTACTTCCTAAGTTCCGGAGAAAGACATGGGTTATATAAGAGACCTGATCCATTCTTATTTAGGAATGGAAATGATTGTCTTATTCTATACCTGCGTATTTCTCTGTGGGCTGGCGATTGGGTGCCTGATAGGCGGGGGCAGGGGATCTAACTGTTGTCTGTCCAGCGCTGTGATTCCCCTTGGTTTGAGTACTGACAATTCTGCCAGCGCTAGCCTCACCTATCTGGTTTGTGAGTATCATGTATAACTCGAGGCAAAATTTGTATCGTTACATTGTTGTGTAATGTTCTGTGCATCTACTGTGGGAAATCAGGGTATTTACCCGACCACATATAGTAGCGCACCTTCATGTTTGTGTATGTATGTTTCTCCTGCCTACTTCCTAAGTTCCGGAGAAAGACATGGGTTATATAAGAGACCTGATCCATTCTTATTTAGGAATGGAAATGATTGTCTTATTCTATACCTGCGTATTTCTCTGTGGGCTGGCGATTGGGTGCCTGATAGGCGGGGGCAGGGGATCTAACTGTTGTCTGTCCAGCGCTGTGATTCCCCTTGGTTTGAGTACTGACAAATCTGTCGGCTGTACACTGACCACAGGAACAGCTCCTGAGCAGGGTGCAAGCACGTCCTCTGTACCTGCAGCTCTGATTCTGTTATAAAAGAACAAGCCAATAGCTGAAGAACACACACACACACACACACACACACACACACACACACAAGACAAAGCACATCTCTAACACAAAATCATATGTGAACTGTGTCACTCAGCACTCATAAAATGGCTGCTACTTTTCCTTTTCTCCACAAGTGAAACACAGACCAGTGTACAGCTTGTAACAGCACCCACCTGGACTCATAGTGTTGGTATCAACAGCGCAGCTACAGCAACCCTCACACAGACAACGCAGTGGAAACACCAGCATTTTTTTCAGGAGTTTTTGTAGCTTATTGCGAACGTCAATCATCCGCCTCACAGTGTACACATTCTGAAAGAGAGAGTTCAAATAAAAAGTGCACGCGCTCAAGATTTCATGACTTCTAACGCGCGCACACAGGTATGAAAATTTGCCCAATACCACACAGTCCCCTTCTCGAACTGTTTCTGTATCTTTGGTAAATACCCTTTGTCAAAATAGACAAACAAACAGAGAGATCAGTCGCTACTTATCTTCATTCGCAGAAGGAATGTGACTTAAAATAAAATAAAAGGAAGAACAAAAGTGCGTAAAAAGTAAAATAAAAATGACGTCAACGAAAAACTCATGAGAGAGACTCAGAGAGAAACTGAACACCAAAAATAAGAGTGTGTGTAAGCGCGCGCAGGAGCAAGCAAAAGTGAATGCGTGTGTGGGAGGCAAGAGAGAGAGAGAACGAATGGGGATTACCCTTGGGCACAAAGTAGGCTGAGTGTCTAATACACAAAGCCTGCTAAACTCGAAGGTAAACTTTGTATCACCTTCAAGTTGAGGACTACCTCGGGGAAAAACGGGAGGACCCCAGGGAAAACAACCCAGCATTTAGCACAGTACAAAGCAAATAATCAAATTCAGTAGGAGAATATTGGTACGAGTGGAGAATAGGTAGTTGTGAAACCGTCTTCAAGGGTAACCCCAAAATGGAGAAAAAACCAAACAAACAAACAAACAAAATGCTGGGGGGTGGGGGGGGGGGTGGAAGACACAGGAGGGGGGGGGGGGAGATGGGGGAGGGGGGCGGGGCGGGGGAAGTGGAATGAGGGGAAAAGGGTAAGGGAAAAAGTGTAAAGAGAGAAAGAGGGAGAGAGATCGAAAGGGGGTGAGAGAGAGATGGGAGGGGGGTAATGTTTGTTGTATTTACTATGCTAAATGTTCCCTATAAAACTCTGTTCCTTTCATGTATTTTCATTCAAGGGTAAATGGAACCAGTTCAGCTTTAGTAAAAAAAAAAAAAAAAAAAGTACATTACAGCTGGAAGGGTCCAGAAAGCAGCCTTGGAAATGGAATTTGAGTGTTTTAGGTCATGCCTGTTCCACAGATTGGCGTACGCTTAGGGGGTATGCTGGTGCACGCTTCTTAGAGGTCAAGTTTATCTTGTCTGCGTGCGGGGAAGAGTTAAGGCCCTTAGTGCTGTTGATAAAAGAGTTGAACTTGAAAAGTCCTCCATTTCTCGTTCCTATGAAAAGCATGTATACAATGCAAAAAGAACATGAAATTAAAAAAAATGTCCCAGGCTAAAACATATCATGTGGTCAGTTCAGAGCATTGAAAATCAGGTAGTTTGACAATGCTTTTCTTTAAGCTTAAATAATAATCAATGTACTTACCAAAGATATGCCAGTATGACAAGTGACCATAACTTCGTTTTAAATTATGTCAAGATACATTAATGCACTACACATTTTTCTATGTAAAGCAAACAGCACAGCGTTGTGTTATTGCTGCACATGACTCCACGAGTCTCCTCCCCCGGTGGGCCGCACCCCCAACGGTTGAGGGGATAGCATATGCCAATATTTAGCCTAGTCTTATGATATATATTAAATAGTTTTACACCTGACTGGGATCACTAAATTAATGACATACTTACTCTAAGATATTCTGTTTAATTTTAAACGATACACTTTTACTTTTAATTCATTTAGACTTCCTGGATTAATATGCATGTGTGTTGTGTGGGTGTGGTAGATGAGTGTGGGTGTGTGAGTGGGTACGTATTGGTTTGTGAGATTAGTTGTCCAGTTTTAAAGTTTTTACAGTGTGTGTAGGGCTTTGGGTTTGTGTGATAGAGTATTAATTATTTTTGTTGTTGTTGACTGTGATGTTTGCAATTGTAACGACACCAACACACATTCCTATGCTTTATGTTTCTCAAGGCAAATGGCAATAAACAGTATCTATCTATTTTGGAAGAGTCTTGTGCATGTTACATCGTCAAAATTGCAGACTTTCATCAAACAAGTATGGCTAAACCCTTATGGCTCACATGCATAACTGATCCACGTAATTAATTGTATTCTTTTAAATTTGCTAAATTTATACATGCAACGAGCAATAGTGTCCCACAAGTTTTCTGCAAGTTTCCCCTGTCTTTTTATCATCATCTTGAAGGTTTCAATACAAAGGAGCCGACTGTGCATGATATCTGTCAATGAAGCAACACACTTTAAACAGAGCACAGTCCTGAGACTTTCTCACTACGGAACTAATCTATTGGTTTTACAGAATAACATTAAACTGGTCCAATATCATAACCTTGCTAATCTATAGCTGTTAACAACCATGAATAGAGTTCATGAACAGCCCTGAGGAAAGCCAACATGACAACACAGCTGATTCATTTCCTGTCCTGATTTTTTCATCCTCAGTAGGCACAGAGAAAAATCTGGGGCCGGATGCTTCTTCTTCTTCTTCTCGAACGCCGTCACACTTGGAGTTTGGCTCTCAAAATGAAATCTGTGGTCTTCTGTAGCGCCTCCACAGGCCCGTACAGTTTCTCTTGTAGAGTGGCGGGCTTCGGCCATATCTCCTCCCTCAGCGGCTGGTGGTTCCCGCAGTCCTGGAGGATGTGCTCTGTGGTCTGCTCTGCTTCTCCACAAGGGCACAGGGGAGATGGCACGAGGTGGAAGCGTCTGTGCAGGTGGAAATTGAGTCGGTTGTGCCCGGTCCTCAGACGAAAGATGGTCACCTGCTCTTGTCTGGACAGCTGATGGTAACTGTCTATGGGCCGTTGTGGTGGTCTGTACATAGACTTAATGATGGTCTTCATCTCTGTGAAGCTGACTCCATTTTCATCTTGTTCTTTCTCTGCGCCCGCTTTTGCCATTCTGTCAGCTTCTTCATTGCCGTAGATGCCACAGTGTGAAGGGATCCACTGCAGCACCAGTCTGGTGCACTTGATGTTTTGCAGTGCCTCTTGTAGACGTGGCAGTTTGCTTGCTGTTGCTGCCTCAAGGACAGACATGGCATCAGTCAGGAAGACAATCTGGGCATCAGGGTCTGCAGTGTCCCTAAGGGTGTTAGCTGCGTGGACCAGGGCTTCCACCTCAGCTCTGTAATTTGTGCAGTGAAGGCCTGTTGGTACTGCCTCTGCCTGCCATTTTCCGTTTGGGTACTGAATGTACACCCCAGCCCCTCCATCCTGAACTGCATCTGTGGCTGATCCATCGGTGTATGCCCGTATCCATGCTTCCTGGGGATATTTTTCTTCGAGCATGGCCAGTGTCAGGGCTTTCTTGCTCACAGTGCTGTGCTCATCTCTGGTGGTGATGTAGGGTACCGTGGAAGAGATGGCGATGTTTTCTGGCTTACTTTCCCAAGGTGGAAGGTCGCTAGCAGGATTCAGAGCCTCTACCTGCGCAGGCAGCTTTGCCTGGTGTTTTCTCTGCAGTGCTCTTGTCTCCTTCACAAAGCTTGATCTTTTCAGTCTCCCTGAGGTTGGTTGTTTCATCCTAGCGTTCATAGGATGGTCTTTGGAAGACTTGATCTTTGTGGACTGTATCAAGGCTTTGCAATCTCTTCTCATGCGCAGGGGTGGGATGCCTGTTGTCTCTTCCATCTTTTCAATTGGTGTGGATCTCATTGCGCCGGTGATGATACGCAGTGCCTGGTTCTGAACTCTGTCAATGGTCTGCTGGTGTGACTGGGCTGCCGTCAACCATGCATTAGATCCGTACTCAAGGTGTGGTCTCACTGTGCCTTGATATACATTTTTGAGGATCTTTTCATTGCCTCCCCATTGTGTTCCAGCCAGTTTTCTCATGATGTGCAGCTTTCTTCTAGCTTTCGCTTCTGCATTCCAAATGTGCGGCTTCCACGTCAGCCTCTTGTCAAGGGTGACTCCCAGGTATGTCTGTTGGTCTTCATACCGCAGCGGGGTGTTGCCCAGTGTTAGGTTGCCAGCCTTTGCCTTGTTGGAGAGAGAGAAGAGTGTGGCTGATGATTTTTCTGTGTTGATGGTCACACACCAGTTGTTGGTCCAGTCTGTCAGCCTGTCCAGGGCTAGCTGCATCCTGTATGTAGCAGTTGTTGCATACTCTTCTGTGCACCAGAGTACCAGGTCGTCTGCGTACAGGGCTGCGTGTACTCCTTTTGGTAGCTCTGGCACAAGGTCGTTGATGAAAAGTATGAACAGGGTCGGTGACAGGACTCCCCCCTGTGGCACCCCCTGACGCAACAGCACTTTTTGGCCACAGTACGCATCCACTGTCACACGGGCTCTGCGATTGTGCAGGTATGACTTGGTCCACCGGTACATATTCCCTTGGATGCCACTGCGAAGGAGTTTCACAAGGAGACCATCCTTCCACACCTTGTCGAAAGCCTTCTGTAGGTCAATGAAGGCAGCTAATGTCACCTTCTGATCTTGAAAGGCATCTTCTATGACCTGTGCAAGGTGTGTTGTCTGGTCTTCTGTACTCTTGTAGCTTCTGAAGCCCGCTTGCTCTGGCACGATAATGCTCTCGGAGTCCAGGTACCACTGCAGGCGCTTGTTGATGATGCGCTCCATGGTCTTGCACACACAACTTGTCAGGCTGATGGGGCGATAACTCAGGGCTTTGGATTTATTCTTCCCTTTCTTCAAAATTGGGATCATCCTGGCTTCCTTCCAGCACTGGGGTACCTGTCCTCCTCTCCAGCTGTGGTTAAAGACGTCCAGTAGCTTCATTAAGGCAGTGTTGCCAAGGTGTTGTAACATCTCGTTTGAGATGCTGTCTGGACCTGGAGATTTTTTCTTCTTCAGCTGTTTGATGGCCATCTTCAGTTCTGGAAGGGTGATGTCCTTCTTCATTGCATCATGGATGTTCGCATCTCTTGTTCTCTCTCTTTCTTCCTGTCTGATTTCTTTCGAAAGCATTCGTGGGACAGTGATGTCACTTTCTTTCGCATAGATCTGTGCAAACATGTTTGCAGCTTTCCTACCAGTCAGTGCTTTCCCTTCTTCTTCCAAGGTGATCTTCTGTTCCCTGGTGCCCTCATCGTTCAACGCCTTGGCCAGTCTCCACAACTTCGTGGTGTCCCTGTCCATGTTTAGTCTTGCAGTCTTCTCTCTCCAACTTCTTCTTGTGCACTCCAACTTCATCTTCAGATACTGGGCCTTACTGTGTTGTAGCTTGATGTTGTTTTCTTGGCTGGGGTTGGTTTCAGCGTCTTCTCTGGCCCTAGTGAGGTTGTCATGTGCTTTCTGAAGATCTGCGGTCCAGTATGGGGTGTAGTTTTTCCGGACCCCTCGAGGTATGGATTCCTTGGCTGCCTTACTGATAATGTCATTAAACTCTCTGACCACATTGTTGATGTTCCTTCCAGAAACAGTGAGGTCTTGCATTAGCTCATTTGTTCGGATACTGAACAAGCGCCAGTCTGCCTTTCGGTAGTTCCATCTTGGCCGGTGTGGCGAGCTAGATGCTGTGCATCCTTTTAGGGTTAGGAGGATAGGGCGGTGGTCACTTCCTCCTAGCTGTGGTCCTACTGTTCTGCTGAGGCGCTTATGAACATCTTCAGTGCAAAGCGCCAGGTCCGGTGTAGTGGTGGTGTGCCAGCGGCGAGAGTAGAAGGTAGGTTGGTCCTCAGGGTCATTGGCAAGTATCAGGTGGTTTTCATCTTGCCACTCCTCAATGTCTTCTCCTCTCTTGTCCAGTGTGTCATATCCCCAACTCTGGGACTGGCTGTTGAAGTCACCAGTGATGAGGAATCCACTGTCCGGGACCTGGATAGTGTCGAGGGACAGCAACTTATCATTAGGGCAGTAGTAGTTGACAAGGTCAAGGGTGCTGTCACTGGTGGTTACCTTGACCTGGATGTATTCTGCCTCTTCCATGAATCTCCTGGTTTCGCTGGCATTCAGGTTGTTTCTAACTAGGGTCATAACCCCCCCTTTCTTCCTCCCTTGGCGATCACTTCGGAAGACCTGATATCCTCTGACCTTAAATGGTTTCCCTTCTTGCAGGTGTGTCTCTTGTATACAGCAGATGTTTATGCTGTTTTCATGCAGAAAGTGCTCTAGTTCTGTTTTCTTGTTGGTAACCCCTTCGGCATTCCAGTGCATGATGTTCACATTGGCTTTTTCTTTGTCTCTGGTCTTGTTTTTTCGCTGGCCAGTCGCTCTACTTCCCAGTCCCCTGGCTCCTCGAGACAGTCGGGAAGGTCCTCCAGTCGCTGGGGGTGGGCTCCGAAGAGGCGCAGAGCCCGGTACTGCACCTGCCTGGTGAGACTCCACAGGGCGAGCACCATTCCTGTTGAATCCATCTCCAAGTGTCATATGGCTGTATATGCATGGTACTGTGGTTTATTAGAGTGCGCTGTGCAGCCCAGTACCTCCGTCTTCAGCACTCGGGGTTTCTGTTGGGGTTACCTCACCCTTAGCTCCTGGTCAAAAGGCCTTTCCTGGGAGCACAGGATGGTTTAGTTTTGGAGTATCCTTCTCCTAGATGGATTGCCGACCAAGGCTTATGGGTCCCATCTACTCAGGTTTTTCCTCGGAGTTTTCCTTCTCGAAGGAGATCTGCCAACCAAGGCTATCGAGCATCCCTGCCCGGATTTGTATAGGGTTTTCTCCCCTAGCCTTTGCCTCCCCCAAGGCACCCACAAGGCAGTGGGGCTATTTACCCATAGCTGGGGATCTGGTTCATGGGCATCAGGGCTTGTCCACACATCGATGGGCCTGCATGCCGCATGTCTGGGGGCCAGATCTCCTCCGAGTCCTCTGTAGTTCAGCCCGAGTCCGTAAGGTGCTCGGTTACCATGAGTCACCACGAGGAGGCACTACATGAGGCTTGTTGTTGGAGAGGCTGTGTACTGGCAGGGAGAGACTGACATGTTCTGCTCCCCTTTTCGCAAAACTGCTAGCCAGCGGTGGGAGCTGAAAGTGAGAGCGACAAGCACAGACGCTACACTACCACACTAGACGCATCACAACAACCATTTGACCCACGGGCCGGATGCTTAACAGCATTCTATATTAAAAGCATTTTAAAGTTAAAATCGTTTTAGTTAACAGAGATTTTAAAACACTTTTAAAACTGATGCACGACACGTTTCTAAAAAAAGTTAAGGTTTTAGCTAAAAATTGTCGACCGCACTACGTCACCGATATATAAATAGACTGATAGGGGGTTCCTTGATTAGTTTATTCGCAGTAAAGATTTATGATCACTAGTATGGAGAGAAAATCCCAATGAAAAAAGAAACACGATTAGCAAAGATAATTAAACCACAATTGAGTAATATTTAGGCCTGTGCAGAATATATGCAGAAACAATTACACAATTTGCAACTCATTTTTTCTGATAATGAGGATGCAACTGCAGGTATGACGTGAAACAATAGCTGACGAACTGAAAGTTCATAAAAAAAAGAACTAACACCTATAAGATCGATGTCAATTAACTTTATTGCGTCATTCGTCAGTTCCATTTCGGCCAAGATGGCTGCTCCAAGTCCGGCGGAGACTATTTCCACACACCAAAATTTAAAAAAAAACAAGAACAATTTTTTTCTCGGCAGAGGAAGCAGTCCTGCTAAAGGAATATGGAAATACTTAAAGACGTGCAGCATAATAACAACAAACAAACAAGAAAAAGAAACAAAACGGAAAAGCTGTGGCTCGAACCACGCCAGTCGTGGTTTCAAAAGTGACATTATTTGACAGCGAGTCTTACCGACTGCGCTATTGAGGCATTGACGGTAATCGAGCGTATTTTAATTATATACAAAGTCAGGTTGTGTTACGCCGGCGGACATCCACCGATCTCTCCGACAATATTTCACTTCCCAATGCTTTTCAGCCTTTCTCAGTAAATCTCAAATGCTGAAACCGATGTTGTTCGTCGTTACATTTCGTCCGAAAGGATGCAGCGATCTCTCTTTTCTTCGTTGATGTTGTCGAACTCAATGAAGCAGCTGATTAAAAATGGCGCCCATTCAGCGTCCATTCAATTTTAAAAGCGTTTTATTGCGTTTAGAATCACTCCGAGCACTTCTACAGTTACAAGAGAAAATCGTCGCTAAAAGTGTTAAACGTTCCGTGCATCGCATCTAAGCGCGCTAAGCACGATTTTTTAAAACGATTTTTAATTTTCACTTTTAAAACTGTTTTACAATTTAGAAGTCTGTCGTGCATCGCATCTAAGTGCGCTAAACACGATTTTTACAAAACATTTGTAAATTTTCACTTTTAACATTGTTTTAAGAGTTAGAAGGCTGTCAAGCCCCTGTATTCCAGTATAAAGTCTGCAGAAAAGGCATGAACTGTCAATGTTACTTAAAGTTAATAAGCACAGACCACAAACTGACCAGTACATAGACTCACTTTTGCAACTGTACACAAGCCAAAATTGTTGTCAGAACTTGTATAGTTACCCTCGTGTAGAGGCGCAGAATTCGTCCCATGTGGAAGTGCTGGCTGAGGGATATGTGCAAGGTGTCCAGCATAAGCTTCACTATGTCCACACTGTTTTGTATGATAGCCTCAATGAAAAAATCCATCTGCATCGTTTCAGAGTCTACAAACCAGTGAAACAGATAAATCAATTTTAAATTCACGTTCTGTAAAGAATACACGTACTGAAACTCTCAGGACATACTGCTAACTGGTGTGATTGATTATTGTTTTAAATGATTTCCTATGACACCTTCACCCCTAGTGCCAACTGTTCCAGGTTTAACCACTTCACTGCCAGTGATCACAAAATCTGCGTATAAAACCACTACACACTGACCAACGTTCGTGTGAAGAAACGGATGAAAACGGGACCAAAAACAGGCATAAAGAACATAGGACTGACAAAGAGACATAAACCCTTATGTGACTGCAGGGGTTCATGAGGGTTTACGTCTCTTGCAACTAAGCAGCATCTGCCTCATCCCAGCAAATGTGGGGTCAAAATTGCGTGTCCAAATATCACTAAGTATACTCTACAAGCCTTAAGAGATGAACCAGCCATGTGGCTTGAGGTCCATTCAGCAACTGATGTATCCACCTGTGACACCGTGGCAGTACCAACCTCTCCCTAGCGGTGCTCATTGGACTAATCACCCACCATCTTCCGTTTAAAAGCAACCAGGAAATGGAACGTATGTCCCGTACTACCCGAGCTACCCAGCGTCCATTATCAGTGGCGCCCAGTGGGCGCAGTTTGTGAATGGTGTGCGTGCGTTCTAGGCTGTGCAGTCGTACATTATTCCCTACTCACTACTCACTAAAAAGTGTGTTGGAGTGTGCGTTTATCTCCTGTGCCCACCTGTGAGTACACTAGGTAATCTCGTTGGCCCTATCTGCATTCTTTGTTGATCAACAGTGTGTTGTTGCCGCTATAGTTACAACTTCGTGGAGTTCGGGATTTTTTTTTTTTCTTTCATTTTTGACAGTTGTTGTTGCCACTACAACGGAAAATACAAGGTGTTCTCCGCTGCAGCGGTAAACAGAATCAACTGAATACTTTGTGGATCGGATATTACCGCATTGTGCCAGCAGTGTGTTGCTTGCTGCTACAACAGAGAATACAAGGTGTTCTCCGCTGTAACGGTAGACAATTAACCATTTACTTCCTTGTGGAAATCATTCTACATGTGCCAGCAGCGGAAAATTCAAGGTGTTGTCCGTGTGACGGTTAACAATTACGGCCGCTCATCCATATCTTTGGATTAATCGTGAGGAAATCGTGTGGTAGCATTCAGATCCACACCCACTGTGTGCCTGGTCTTATCAACGCATTTCAGGGCTTTTTTTTTTTTTTGCCTAGTGTGCTGCTGACCAGAACACTCTTTTCACGTGTGTGACGTCTGATAAGTGTGCTACACCACAGTCACTATTTAGACAGCTTGCGCAGCATTAAAGGTCC
>BTPG01000004.1:53268657-53304150 GCA_036245525.1 Semisulcospira habei | reverse complement strand
CGCAAACACACACACGTACATACACGCACACATGCACTCACACAGGCACACACACACATACACACAAACACTCACACATGCATACACACACACACACAAACACTCTCAAGCACGCACACACAAACAAACACATACGCACACATGCATACACACACACATACAGACACGCACGCATATATACACGCATACATACACGCACTCACATATACCGCGCACGCACGCATACATACGCATACACACACACGCACTCAAATATACGCGCATACATACAGGCACTCACACATGCACGCACGCACACACACGTGCATACACGCACACACACACATATAAACACGCATGCACTCACACATACACGCACTCACATATACATACGCACACAATGCACGCACACACATAGAGACAAAGACAAACACGCACTGACATGCACGCACATACGCACGGCACAGTCATACAGACACGCACACTGACAAAGACAGACAATCAAAGGCAGACAGACAGACAGACATAACCACAGACACATGCACTCACACTTCAGTCACGCGACACGCAACGACTGTATACTCAATTAGCCACTGCGCACTTAGTTTCGTTTTCGTTAAGACGCTACGTCATTGTATACGTTAGAAACAACGATCACATGAGATTACACAGCTTGCTAAGACCCTTGTAAACAGAGACATTTAACTCTGTGTTTTGTCTTGAATTTATTAGTTGTCCACGGTATGGAAGTGATAGCAATGACTACGATTGAAAAGCCGATCAACATTCTGTTAACACCGCGCCGTCCAACGCTTAACAAGTGGTACATATACCGGTTACTAACGCGGTTTTTAAGATAGCTCTTTTGTAATAACACATAGAGACAGTGATTGACTCGGCGAAATTGAAGGCTTGACCGACTCAGGTACTAAAAAGTTTAAAAAATGACTAACCAGCCCTGAAAGTCTAAAATTTTGCCCACCAGCCTTTGGCTAGTGACTTCAAAGTTTTACTAGCCAAACTGAAAATGTTACTAGCCAAAACTGAAAATTTTACTACTGAAAATAGCCCCCCAACTCAACAATATAATGTACCACAAGCGTTTGACGCCCAATGTTAGAGAGTGTTTTCTGCCCACAGGCATTGAAAACAAATATTTGAACTGACAATCGCAAGTAACGCAAGTTAATGTTTATGTCCTGACTTCAGGCTTTTGATAGTATCAAGTGGAGAAATAACTGACAAAGTCCCCATGTGAACTGTGGTGGGATTTTTTATTTATTTATTTTTTGTAAGTAGAGCTGGGCTTCTGTTTGCACAACAGGTTAAAGGGTCTGTAGACCACCAGGTATAAATTTTAGAGGGTATACAGACCCCCATCCTAGCATTATAGAGGGTCCGCAGATTTATTTAAGAAAAACTGCATCATCTGTATGTTCCTTAAAATAAATTATCCACACCCGGGTCTGCCCTGGGGGACTTGGGTGGGGTTAACTACTTTTTAGTTCCCAGGGTCACCCTGGTCAGCCCCACAGGGTGGGTTTTTTTCTGGGGCATGTGTTTCTGTCTACCCTTGGTCCATTCACCTGTATTTGTCTTTTTAAAACTCTCCCAACTGTCTGCATTGCCTGTAGCTCTTAATATTGGATGTGTGTTGCTAAATGGTCTTAGCTTTATTTAGGCCCCATGGCGTAGGTTTATTTAACGAATTGGACCAGCTGGCAACATACATTCAATGTTCTGTTTCTTTTTTTTTTTTCACAAGCAGTGCAGGCACGTCCTGAGAAAGCCTTGTTGCTGTCAGGACGATAAACAATGTACAATCAATCAATCATTAAAATAAATTATCTCATTTCGCTCTCTCCTCTTAAAATGTGTTGTGACAGTGTGTGTGTGTCCTTTCCATGATCTGATTCTTTAACTGGTGAGCTATCGCGCAAAAGCCTGTCTCCCTAGCTCTCTCACACACAGAAAAAAATATATCTATTTATTTATTTGTATGATCGTTTGATAATGTATTGTAACAGAGAATATAGCATTTTCTGCTGAACACGGCAGATTGACAACCAAAGTGCGACTTGTCTAAATTCTGTGTGTTTGTGTGTGTGTGTGTAAACTGATGTACTTCAAAGTTTGTTTCAACCCGTTTAACCACTCAGAACCGAGACGTGTTTCTCCAATTTTTGCCTAATAACGGCTGTGTACCAGAAGATGGATCGACCACGATTTTTAAAAAAAATGACAAACTTATTTCTGTTCAAATTTCTGGACTTGCTTTTTGAGTTTGCCTCAGTGCTCACTGCGCATGCCAATCGAGTGCCGTCGTGCTTTAGCCATGGAAATACACTCAGCACAGCCATGGACTCTGAAAACTGTGTCGTAGCGGCGGTGCCACACACGGCCCAGGGGTAGCATTTATGGTACTGTCGCTTGTCGATGGAGATGGCGATGTCGAAGTGCAACTTTCTTCTCAGCGATTATCAAGATCAGATGGTGCCGGATTGAAGAATCCGAAGCATTCCAGCTCTTCCTTTGCTTTTTCTCCGCCATGTACAACTTTGTTCTAGATCGAAAGCGAAACGCACGATGCCGTATCCCATAATAGTATGTACGGTGACGTCACAGCAAGTAACGCGTTCAACATGTAGCGCGCACTTTGTAATAACATGCTGACACCACACATAAACTAACAGTTTGCCCGCCCTGTTACACTCGCACGGACGCCGGCGTCGGGTCGATTCTGAACGCAGCCGGGACTGAGCGAGCCGCTAAACGTCACTAAAAATAGAACGACTGTCACCGACCACTGTTATGGTACGCACAGTTCGAGTGACGTGTTCGGCTACTGCCGCAAAGTGATGTTAGAGGCGACTCACGCGCCAGCGTACCTGATGTTCGGCAGGCGGTTAGCCGTTGGATTGGAAAACGCACGAGCGCACTCGCATTTGGCGAGTGGGTATTTTTTTTTACTCGTGTGTGTGTGTGCACTGTATGTGTAACTGTGTGTGTGTGTGTGTGTGTGTGCGCGTGCGTGCATGCTGTGTGTGTATGTGTGTGTGTCGGCGTGAGAGAGAGAGAGAAGGGGGGGGGGGGGGGGGGGAGAGATAGCACCTGCATACATATTTGCCCTTGCTGTATGAACTTTAATGTACTTAATGATTTTTTGTTTATTGGTTTACTTTGCATTTTTACTCATTTTATATTTTTGTGCGTACGCGTATGCGGGTAGGTATGTCTGGAGTGCGTGTCCGAGAGCGTGTGTTTGTTTTTGTGCGTATGTGCCTGAGTGCGTACGTGTGTAAGTGTGTGTGTGTGTGTGTGTGAGAGAGAGTGTTCGTGCGTGTGCGCATGCGTACTCAATTGCGGTGTACATGAGTGTGTGTGTGTGTGTCAGTGTGTGTTTGTGTGTGTGTGTGTGTGTGCATGCGCGAGTTGTGATGTGCATGCGTGCGTACCTGAGTGCGTGTGTGGGTATGTGTGTGTGTATGTGTGTGGTGCGTGCGTGAGCGAATGCATGCATGCAGCAGTGTGTGG
This sequence comes from Semisulcospira habei, assembly GCA_036245525.1. Classification (NCBI taxonomy): domain Eukaryota; kingdom Metazoa; phylum Mollusca; class Gastropoda; family Semisulcospiridae; genus Semisulcospira; species Semisulcospira habei. Next base: position 53,300,637 of record BTPG01000004.1, on the reverse strand, counting down.
TATGTGTATGTTTACATGTCTATGTCACTTATGTAGTAGATGTAGCAACGGCAAGTTTGAAAACTGGTCCTGTTACCAATAACTTCTACCGTTGGAAAATAAAGGTTCATTGTTCATTGTTTTTGACTCAGTGGCTTGGTGCACTGGACATCAAGTTGGCCAGGCTGCCCCTAACCTGTGACTACTGAGCCATCTCACACAGTGGGCACTGGGGGTGATTAGGTGACTGGGTCCTATTCATGTTCCCTTTGTGGTATATGAAGGCAGCAAGTTTGAAGGGCCTGCATGGCTTGGTTATGTGCAACAGAACAAAATAAATACACAATGATCATGTTTTGTGGTAGTCAGGGGTCCTGGGATTGTGCTAATGGACGAGCAGTGTCAAAGGGACAGCAACAGTAACCTATGTCACAGTAATATGTGGCATGGCTTCAATACATGGTTGCACCAACCTGTGATAAGTGTGACACAACTGGGCTGCTGATTGGGGCACTTTTCTCCAGGTACTCCATCTCTCCTCCATTAACTCATTCAGCCCCAAGACACCACAGCAAGATAGTTCAAGGGTGGTGCCAGAATAGCTTGGCGCCTATGGTCGCCAAGCTATTCTGGCACCACCCTAGGACTATTACTCTCAATCTGTCTCCAGAAACGTAATACAGTCTTCAGAGGGCAACTTCCAACATTTGGGGATTTCAGTCCTGGGGGAGAATGTGTTAAAAAAATTGGTCAATAAAAAGGGTAGTTTAGGGAGCACTGCACTGTGGCCATGTGCCTTACCATAGGTAAAACAACTCAAATTTCCCCTTGTGGAACAATAAATCTGTATTACAAAAAAGAAGCGCACACATACCAATGAAGGCTCCAGAGTCAGAAGTGGAAGTGGAGCGCCGGAATGACTTGACCCGTCTCATGACCTTCATGAGACTTTTGATTCGTGTCTCCTGCTCATCTGCAGTCACAAAGTAACACACGCCAGTCAACAAGAATGGCAAAGCCTCATGGCTCTGGCTCACATGCATGGTGAATCTGTATTACTTCTCTGATCTGTGACATTTGAAAAAATAACAATAAAAAATGTATGCTTCACTCACTTTTCAAAAGCGCCTCAAAGATGGTCGAGTCAAGACTCTGAACAGTGAGTGTAGGGCAGTAGATTGTTAGGCAATCCAGACGCTGGAATATGTAGTCCAGCAAGAAGGTTATGTTCCTGCGTCTACTGGCATAGCCTATATCCCCCTCATCCCCACAGGGATACTTGTCCAAGTAATGCTGCCCAACAACTCCTGGCAGCCTGACAGTTCTGTAACAGTGTACCATGACTTTTGACCAGAGAAGCTTGAGGAATAGTAAAACACATGGTTAGTTATATATTGTGTTATATATAAAGCCAAGTGTATACCATGCACAATGAATTTCGGATGAATAACAACATGTCTTCCTTGGTGTTCCTAGTGAGACAAATTCTGTAAGCTAGTTCTAAAGTAATCGGATTTCATCACACTTGCTGCTGTTGTTCCATCTTGCATAGCCTTTAGAACACGTTGGGCTTTGTCAATTTCACAAGCACACTGTGGCCTTCAAAAGAATTTATATTCACTGCAGAGGAATATAAAATAATTTCCAGTCACCTGCTTAGCGCAATCAATGATAAGCATACTGGGGCAAAAATCAGCAAATATACCTATATGTACACCATCAGATTTATGTGGCAACAATGTCATACGTGTAAGATAATGACTGTCACTGTCCAATGACTGTTAGTGAACTATGTGTTACGGAACAGTCAAAAGTTGCACCTCTATTCATTGACATATCTTATTTAACCCTTTTCATCCTGATACACCCATTGCTTGAAATAAATTTGACTGTGATAGTACAAGGGTGGTGCCAAGCTATTCTGGCACTACCCTTGAACTAAAATGCTTGATCTATCTCCTAATCTGTTATGTATTCTTCATAGAGCAGTAAGCAAATTTGTTAAAAATCAGCCTCAGGATTTAATGGGTTAAATCAGAATACCATGCAATCAAGTCAGTCTATTTTGGACATATAAACTGAGACAACAGAACTCTCTCTTGTCACTCTGACAGCCTGCTTGACTGACAATGCGTATGTTTGCAAACATACACGCCCAGTTGTCTAGTCTATACATGTATGTGTAACAGTAACAGGTCAATGTGTATCCTGAACAGTCACCTTCATCAATCTTATACCGTAAGGACAAGTACACTTAAGAACAGCTTCTTCCCTCTGGCCATTCAGAGGGTAGAGTAGTATAGAAAAGTTTGTTTTCTCAAAACACATTACCGATGGTATTACTTATAGGAAATGTTACCTAGCTAGCCTAATTTTAGCCAAAATTTGATTGTGTCCGTATAAGGGATTGTTGGCAGCAGAGGGGCGCCATAGATCAGGCCATAACCCGAGTAGCCTCCCCTTAGTCCCATCCGGTAAGAGATTACCCAGCATACCCCAGTTTAGTTCTTAGCTAGCCTGTAGACGGTTGTGTCTTTGCGTCGCTCTTCGATTCCATCGGTTTTTTGACCGGTCGTCTTGCGGCTTTACCTTACTGTTCTGGTTCTCTCGGGTGTGCTGGCTTGGAGCTTACTCGAGTGTTTGTGCCTGAGACTGTTTTGAACTTGGCTTGGTGCTCACGAGGATTGTGACCGGTCGTCTCGTGACTTGACGCTCTGTTGTGGACTTAGCGTGCCTGGGAGTGGTGCTCACTTGGATTTGGCGGGCTTGGAGCCCTCTCGGCTTGTACTTAGCGCTGTGTGGACTACAACGTGCCTTGCCTTGCCTGGCGTGCCTGTGACGAATTGGACCCGGGTGGTGTCTACGAGTCCGGTGGGCCTCAGGACGTTGCTTCACAGGCGTGGGTTTGCTTCATGGCCAGGTAATATCTCGGTGAATGCCCTCGACTGGCGCTCAGGGGAAGGGAAGAGCGCCGAGCGTCGGCACGTGCTGTGCACTCGTTTGATTCGTTTCCACCCTCGCGCGCGGAATTTTGGTGCGCGGCCTCGGCGGCCGCGCTCACTTGTTTTTCATTATGATCTCTATGTTGCAGTTACCAGGTTCGTTCCTGCACGCTTTGTGGCGTTGTTCAGGGGCCCTGTGACGAGCTGGGGGCGAGTCGGCGCATACCTACACTGTTGGCACCCCTGCCTGGAAGATACTTGGTCCCAGGTGTGGGGATTCCACTACCGTGAATGCCCGACACCTATCAGGGAGCGACCGCCATTTCCTGCCCAGAGTGCCACGGTTGGTCCCAATACAGTTGGACCGTGACGGCCTGGGCCGGTAGGACTAACAAGACGCAATAACACGGAGGGCCCTAGTAAGGTTCCCCTTACCGTGATGGACAGGACAGATTCCAATGTGCACATTCCGCGGAGGGGGCGACAAAATTTTCCCTTACGTGATCAAAAGTCCTATCCTACTACTGCCGGGCAGACGTCGGCACCCGAACATACGACGTTCCTCGCCCCAGGCCATATGGCGGATCGCAGACCTGACAGACAGAAGGTGTCATGCTCGGGGGCTTCGGACGGAGAGGCACGAGCCAGACTCACTCACGGCGGGATCCTGCCCCTAGAGACGACCGCTCGGTTTCTCGGTCGCAGGTCAGTGATGAGTGTGTATGTGAGAGCATATATTGTGCAGTAGGGTGCAAGATTTGTGTATATTAGTATGTCATTGCACGGCACCTAGAGCCTTTCTTTCAAGCTAGGCGTTTTAACCCTTTCGCCGCCACAGGTGTTAAAATGTTGCATTTTCCAGCGCCGCAGCTGTCTTGCCAGACCGCTGGGGCGCAACACCTCGTATCTTTAAAAAGCTATTACTCTTGAACCACTGAACCGATTACTTCATTTTGGAGAAAAATGGAGATGAGAAAACAAATTTGTACACTGACACTCAAAGTTAAAATTTACATTATTATTATTATTTACTGTTATTTACTGTTTTTATGGGCGCACACGCCCAGGCAAGCTCCCTACAGGCGTCGGCGCAAGCTCCTGCACGCATTAGACAGGCACGATCCTGCAGCTTGCAGGGACCGCTAGTACCACAGGGCTGCTGCACATCCCACGCCAAGATCCCAGGTCAGTATGGTGGGCCGCGCCCTCGCGCCCGATCGTGGAGATGAGAGCCCGCTCCAGAGCCAGTGCTGAGAGGCGTGAGACGACCCCACGATGGGACCCCGTTCCCCACCCTCGGCCACGATCAGACAGGTCTCCTGTCTCCAGAAGCGAGCGCTCCCTTCACAGAGTCCAGGGTCGTGAGAGGAGCATGCAACGACGTCCCAGTGCCTTTGGGTCACTACGCGATGGGAAGACCGGTGCTCCTAAGACTCCTCTTCGCCGTTCGAGTTCGTGGGACCGGCCTCCGAGACGACGCTCTTCCTCCCGGACATAGCGCGACAGCAGTCACGCTAGGCCTTCGTCACGGTGGACGGCAGCCAAGTTCGTCCCCCTCCCCCCTCGGCCCGTGCTGTTTCGACGAGACGCCGTTACGCACCGAGACGCCCGTTCGAGACCTTCCGTTCTCCACGCCGCTGCCGCTCCCCTCGGGACCGCCGGTCGGCCCCTGGCAGTTCGGCTTCTTCTTACAGGACCAGCTCGTCTCCGCTTGCGGCTTGACTACAGAGGAAGACGATTCCCGCCTAGTGCTGTTTCAGCTTCTTGTCGGACCGCCGCGTTCATCGGTCGTTCGGAGCAGTTAGACGCCTCTTTCTCTTGCGTGCGTGATGGACGACTCTTTCAGCTTGGTCCCAGAAGACTTCGTTTCGGCGTGGCTGGGCGATGACGTGCCTCCATTTCGCTATGCTCGCAGTCTCGAGATGTGATGGAGTCGCCGCCAGATTATTATTACATGGTATTTATATGGCGCATTTCTCATATTTATAATATAACTCAATGCGCAGAATGTAGCCGCGAACTGAACCCAACAAGCACGCTCACGTGAATCACACGCATTCACTCACACACTGTACGTAAACACCGAACATTCACGTGGTGCTAAGGGCAAGCTCAAGCGAGCTACTGACGGTATTTGGAAATCGTTTTGTATTTGAAATTTTATTAAGTTGGCTGAAACTGATACCAAAGTAGATTCTTTCGGCCTAGGATGGAGACTCTTCGATCCTTGGACGTAGCGGCCACCATCATCGCGGTTGTCTTCCCGAGGAAGACTGCCCGCCTTCTCCCCCTGCCAAGAAGAGAGCTTCGGCCTTCGTGAACTCCAAGTGACAGCCCGAGCGTTTCAAGTCTCTTCCTCAACCGACCGGGTGCCGGGACCTACGTGGCGCCTTCTCCTCTCACCCGCTTCAGGGCGCCTTGGGAGACACTGGCTTCTTCGCTGACAACAGGTGGCCGGCGGACCTGTCCATGGACTTCCGGCGGAGGAGGTACGCGGAGCTTCGCAGAGCTGCACCTGCCCACTCTTGGCGGTGGACCCCCCCGGCGCTGTCCTGTGCTGGTTCTCTTCGACGTCGTGATTCTTCTCCTGGTCTTGCATGACCGCTTCCTCTTCCGCGATTCCCAGGTCTCTGCGGGGTTCCTGGACCTGGCGGCGCAGGACATCTTCCGCCGCGTTAGGAGGCATGGGACCCTTTTTCTCTCCGCTTAGCCGACATCCTCGCCGGGGCGGTTCCGGCAACCAGGCTCCTTACTTCACCGCTGTCACCGCCTTGACGGCGACGGCGATCTGCTGCATCGAGGTACCTTCCGGCACTCTTGCCCGCTGCCGACCAAGTTAAGGAACCAACTGCGCAGGGCGCCGCACAATGGAGAACTCCCTTGGACCCACCTGGCAAACCGTCAAGGAGGCTAACGAGGACCGGTCGCACAGACGACGTCGCGATGTTGTCAGCACTGGACGTAGCAGTCTTCCTGGGACACTGACGCAGGACGTGCCGGCATTCCGCGCAGACCGACGGACTGGATTGGCAGGGACCACTCTTCCGCGGAGGCGCAGTTCGGAACTAGTCGGCTGGCAGCCGAGGGACAGAGGCGACGGTTCTGTGACACCGACGACGCAGTACCGGGAACGAAGTGGCAGCCTTTTCCCGGCGTGCGGCAGATGGCTAGGAAGTAAGCAGTATACCTTCATAGTTCTAGTTGTCGGCGCGGGGTGAGGACTAGTCCGACCGACATCACTATGTGGGCCGACATCGCTCTCCTTCGTGTTAGCGGCTGCAGTTCAAATTACACAACAGCTGGGACGAGACGTCTCGTCTCTTCGCATCCTTCCTCTGGCGGAACACTGCCCTCCGGCATCGCACTGGCTTGCTCTTCGCTCCGCGGCGACCAAGCACTACAAGTCTTCTCCTCAGACGTCAGCTTCGGGACCTAGCGGAGGCAGTTCGCGTGGAGTCAGCTGGGAGTTCTGGCGTGCTTCGGCACCTGACCAGAGTAGACTATTTCACTCCCAACGGCCTGTTGTGCAGTTACCCGCCCGGCGGTGGACGAGAGCGCACTGGCGCAGGCAGGGCGCAGCCAGTGGTCTGACGAGGATGGGACAAGAGCCTTCCTGTTCCGCGTCTCGCTGGGGTGAACGGGGTTCTGCGATGCAACAGAGGACGCTGTGGAACCATGCAGTCTGGGGCGCGATTACCGGGAGATGAGACGTGGCGACAGCTGGGCTGGATCTTACAGTCGTACCTTAGAGATGGTCCTGCGCTCCGATCCCGCAACAGTACAGTCGACTCTTCTTGTACCCAAGCCGGCGGTTTTGGCGGCCGATCTTCGACCTATCGGCTCAGCACAAGTTCCTCAGCACCGCGGCAGATTGGTGACAGACAGAGTCCTGAGGGCAGCGCTGCGTCTCCAGGACTTTGTGACAGATGGAGGTCGAACGTCGAAACCAGCTGGCAAGCCTCGGCGGTAGGCAGGGTTACTGCACGCGATTCTCCGTCGACTAGGCTGCTTACGCTACGGGACAGGTCCTATGTGGTTCCTTCGCGTGGATGACATCGAGGATGGAGTTCATGGCCGTCCTGTTCGAGTACGACTCCCAGTAGGACGGGTGCAGTGCAGAGTAGGAGCGACCCTCAGAGCCTTACTTCGGGTTGACCGTTAGGACTGCTGGCTTGCCAGCGGATCGCCTTGCAGCCTGACACTTCTTCTGCTTGGAGGGTAAGCGCTACGGCTGGTTCTGGAGAAGTTTGAGGCCAGCTGCGCTTGGAGCCGTCGCCACAACCAAATCTTCCAGCGTCCCTGCTCGCCATCGAGTATCAAAATTCTGAAGGTATACGCGTGGTTGTCCGACAATCCATCTTGCTAGAGGCTTGCGGCGGATGTGGTAGTAGCGCAGTCTGCAGCCATGAGGAGAGCCGCTCGGCGGCTATGAAGGTAGGTGGTCATTCTCCTGGCTCGGTGCGCCTCGTCACTTCACCAGTCGTGGTCATCTCTTCCCCACGTGCCCTCCTCTGCTACTCCCCACCCCACGCACGTTGCTCAAGCAACCGCGACAACCGCCGTACCAGCCGTGCCCTGAACTTCTCCTCCATGCCTGGGGATGGTGCGGCAAGCCCTCTACTGCAGAGACTTCCCTAGCGCGGCAGTGGATGCGATCACGACAGCCCGCAGACCCTCAACCAGACGAGTTACGAGGGGAGATAACGAGAGCGGTGTGACGGGTGGGACGACAACCTTCTCTCCTCATGGACTTGACGAAGCCCCAGCTGGCGGAGGGCTTCCTCTGGCTATTCAATGACCAGGGACTGGCTCCGATCACCTTTTGGGGCTACCTAGCCATGATCGCCAACTCCTACCGGCGCTTGCGCTGGTCCGACCCTGGTAGCTGCAATACCTCGCAGACCCGAGGGTCACATCGGTCTGCAACGCCCGGCACTGCGTTCACTCGTGCCAAGATCGGTCTACCGTGGGTGCTTACGTGGCTCAACTCCGTCCGTTTGAACCTCTGCAGTGGGCGCGCTTGACGGATGTAACTCGGAAGACGTGCTCCCTGTCGGCCCTAGCCTCAGTCTCCAGGGTCAGTGAACGTCACGCACGGTTGACACACCCAGATTGCTTGCAGTGCCGGACGGATGGCTCCGTGCAACTGCTACCTGAACCATCTTCCTAGCCAAGACGTGGTCTCCTTGTCGGGCCCACAGATGATGACTATTCTTCCTTCACATGTGACAGACTCCACCCGAGAGTCCAGACTACAGAACCTGGTGAGAGCCTTTACGTGTGTACCGGCGCCGGACCAAGCCGCGGTGCATAGGACGCCTGTTTCTCCCTTTGTCCCCAGGTAGATGCGACATCTCAGCCCAGACCATCTCCTCCTGGATACGTTGGGGGATTTGCTCGGCCTACCAGGACCTCACCCCAGATGCAGCCAAACTTATGAACATCAGGGCACACGAGGTCAGAGCCAGGGCCGCAAGTCTCACTTTGACCGCAACTTCGCAGTCAAGGTCTTGGTGGCGGCTGTGGGATGGTGAGCGGAGACCACATTCACCCGCTTCTACCTGAGGGACCTCTCCGCCCAGCGACAGAGCCTCTCGCTGGTGGGAGACTTCACAGCAGTGCAACACTCCCTCCCGGCGCCATAGGTATCTTAGCTAAAATTATTGGGAGTTTGCTGCGGGAGGACAGGCCTGAGGGCAGTGTCGTTGGCATTAGGGGCGCTATAGCGGCACCCACCTCCTCTTCGGGATTCTTCCTATAAGTAATACCACCGGTAATGTGTTTTGAGAAAACAAATGAATTTTTCTTTAAAATGAATTTTGGGGAAAAATACTTACCGATGGTATTACTCGAAGGACCCTCCCACCTGCCCCGCTTGCCGCCAGTTCGCTAAGAAACTAAACTGGGGTATGCTGGGTAATCTCTTACCGGATGGGACTAAGGGGAGGCTACTCGGGTTATGGCCTGATCTATGGTGCCCCTCTCCTGCCAACAATCCCTTATACGGACACAACCAAATTTTGGCTAAAATTAGGCTAGCTAGGTAACATTTCCTATAAGTAATACCATTGGTAAGTATTTTTCAAAAAAATTCATTTGAAAGAAAAATTCATTTTTCAATGTGAAGATATTTGCTCAGAACGTGCACTGAGATGTCGAAAGGCCTATACAATACTACATCGCATCATACCTGATTCTAACGCATGCCGTGCCACAATACTACACTACATCTTACCTGCTCCGTACTTTCTTCTGCTTGTCTCTGTATTTCTCGCTCTCCAAGTCAGCTTTCAAATAAACTTGGGCAATCATATCTGCCACTCCACCAGTTCCCTGAAGGAGATGCAAGACCCACACTACAATGTTGACATTATCTGTTGAACATAGGTCCGGTAAGGGGGTGGGAGGGAGAGGGTGGAGGGGAGGGGGGGGGGGCAATGTTGGAGGTAACAGTCCAGGGCAACAAGAGCCACTGGCAAAGCCTAACTCATAATGTGATTTTTGTCTTCAACTGTGGGGAACGCTGAAGAAGAAGAAGAAGACATCTTTAACTGTAAAATGTCTGAAATATACCCTTGAAAGAACTCCAGGCTGTGTGAGAGATGTAGAGTTCAGGGGATGCAAATCTCAACACTTTCTACTATTAGTTAACAATATCGCGCAAACTGCGCTCACCTGGAATTTATCTCTAAGGTATTTTTAAATTTAACACATTTTCAGTCATTTTGGGGTATGAAATTGGTAATATAGGCCAAACACAATGTATGCATATAGTTATTTTGTTGCATAACCTCCTCAGTTTTTATTTATCCAGCTTTTTGTTTCTCCACCATTTCCTATCGATATTATCTAACTTATCCAATTATTCAGTCATGTTTTGTATCCAACTGGTACAATGTCACAGAACATCTACATATAGTTTTTTTATTGGTAGCCCCTTAAATTGTTAATATATGGCATCTTTTTTTTTGTTAAAAGAGGTTTGAGTGAATGAAGATTAGGGTATGTTTGTACTGAGAAATGTGATTGGCCAAAGACATATGAGGGGAGAACACTTTGCTGTCCTCGTAACATGTAAAAAGTGAGTGAACTTATCACGTTACCTGTTAACGTGACAAGAAGATTCCCATTGCCTTGAAAACAGGTGACCAGCAAAATAAGTCACATAGAGCCAGGCCAATGAGAAAAAGTGTAAAGAGACTAAAAGAAGACAAACAGTTATTACATGTATTGTAGAATTCTAATATTACAAAGCACCAGGGGGCTCAAATTGTTGTTGTCATAGCCAAAGTTTGTAATGATTGTAACTGAGAACAAGAAAAGCAAAGCCCTTATGGCTCACATGTATGGCCGATCTACATGTGTGACCTTTGTGACAATAACGGATGGCTTCTGCACAAGCAAAATCCACATTTTCTCAAAATTTAATCAGTTTTCACACATCTGTCAAATTCCCATGACTCCTGACCTTTGCGATGAGTTGACTAAATTAGTGTACATAAGAAGGTCTTATCATCATTAGCTACCTTTGTGCCAAATTTGATTGAAAAGTTTGCAAAACTGTTGATAATAATTACAATTCTATCAAAAATTGGCATTTTACACACAATTTCCAATCTCTTGTGACCCTTGACCTTTCTTAAGGCTCATCTAAATTAGTATGCATATATAGGTCTTACCATCAGGTATCTCTGTAGAAAGTTTGGCTATTTTGAACCCATTTCCTGAGCTCTTGTGACCCTTGACCTTTCCAAGGGGTCATCCAAATTAGTATGCATTGATAGGTCTTACCATCAGGTATCTCTGTAGAAAGTTTGGGTTTGAAGTTGTAAATAGTATTTGAAAAAAAAATCTTTTGTCAAAATATGGCTATTTGGGAACTATCTCCTGAGCTCTTGTGACCCTTGACCTTTCAGAGGGATCAACCAAATTAGAATGCATAAAAAAGTCTTCCCATAAGGTATCTTTGTACCAAGTTTGGGTCTGAAGTTGAAACTAGCATTTGAGAAAAAATTAATTACAAAAAATAGCTATTTTGGACCTATTTCATGATCCCCTGTGACCTTGACCTTTGTCAGAGGTCACTGAAATGGATATGTTTAGAAAAGTCTTGCCACAAAGTATCCTTGGGCCAAGTTTGAAGACTGTGGCTTGAATAGTCTCCAAGAAAATGCCAACGTTAAAGTTTACCACGAACAGCGGATGACAGACGGAAGACCACTAGCCCAGAACATAGACTTTTGCTTTGCACATGAGCAAAAAAATTATCTTATTAAGTTATATCCAAATTTTGTTACATCCTAAATGTTACATGCAAACTTTTTAAATCTACCATTAGTTTAAAGTGTGTAGCTTAAATAATTTCTGATAAAATGCAAAAGTTAAAGTATGACACTGACAGGCTCATGACACGTGTATACTGGAAACCACTGGCTCAGTTCACAGACATAGTTTTGCTTATGGGCTCTTACATTTGCATTTTACTTTTTTTTTTTTTAGAACTCAGCAGAAAAAAACAAATATTCACTGTATGGAAATAAATATTTTGACTCTTGAATCTATAAACAATAAACATATCTAGAATAGAAACAAGGCGATACAAAATATGCATATATTCCCACCTTCACAACAAGAACAGGAATCTTTTTATCCAGGGCAAACTTCACCATTTTCAGGGAGTCGTCCCCACCTCCCATCAGAACACACACCACCGGCATCTCAGCAGTCTCTTTGCCTATGAACCCAAACAGAAATACAAAGAAATAGATACACAGACCATAGGCGAGGCAAGCTTATCCCATTTAGCTCCAACGCCCTGCAGCAGGAGATGGATTAATCGTGATAATTCAAAGGTTGTGCCAGATGAGCTTGGCGCCTGAGGGCGCCAAGCTCATCTGGCAAAACCCTTGAATTATCACGATCAATCCATCCCCTACAACTGGTAAATAGTCGTTAGATAACACCTCCAAACTGGGAAATGTGGCCGTGGGGTTATATGGGTTAAGCAAATGCAGCATACATACTGAGGGAAATCTGTCAATCAATGATGGGGGAAAAGTTTAGATTCCTTGATTTCATCCTTACAAAACGCCAGCCCATGACAAAAATACACTGGCATGAAGTACATGACGCTACACATCCCTTAAACAAATATACAAGAAACAAAGTACATGATGCTCCACACCTCTTAAGACATACAAGACACAAAGTACATGATGCTCCACATCCCTAATACAAATATACAAGGAACAAAGTATGTAACACTCCATATCTCTTACGCATACAAGGAGCACATGAAGCTTTTGTCTTTAACAAATACAATGTACACAGCACATGATGCTGTTATCTCTAACACATACGGGGGGCTGGGGCGCTGAGATGGTATAGCGTTTTACTCTCATCCAAAAGTTCGCTTGTTTGATCTATTTGGGGTCAACAATTGTTGAAACCCTATTGGGTGCCCTGCCTTTGAAATTACCTTCGTGGTGGACTAAAGATGTAAGGCACAGAGTACATGACACTATTATCTCCAACACATATAAGGCACAAAGTACATGATGCTATTTTCTTTAACACATACAAGACACAAAGTAAATGATGCCATTATCTTTAACACATACGAGGCAAAAAATACATAATGCTCCATACCCTTCCAAATACAAGGCATCAATTATGTGAAGATCCATGTCCCTTACACATACAAGGCACAAGGTGTGTGACACTCCGTATCTCTTACACATACGCGCACAAAATAGATGATGCTCCATATCCCCTACACATACAAGGTACAAAGTACATTGAGGCTTTCCGTCAACAGAAAATTCTCAGTATTTGATGGACAAATTTTAACATGAACGGAAGAAATTGAAGGCCATCTGTCCCTGGGACGGACTTAGCTTGAGGAAAAACTAACTTATCCCTGCTGTTTTTAAAAAAAGCGACGGACTGTACAGCGTCTGGGACGGATTTTTGCCATGCTGTGGGTCCCCACGACGGACAATTTTAAATCCTAGCAGAAAGCCTGACATTGTTTTTATCTCTACCTCACGTGACCAATCCCCTTAGCACAAACCTTACCGCGTGACATTGCTACAATATATGTTACTGGCATCAGGGGTTAATTTGACCTCCCCTAGCCTACAAGAGTCCATGATGCAAACCCCTGATATCAATAACGCATTTGTTTTTATTCCTCCACTATTTTCGTAAAAGAAATTACGCTGAAATCTTCTGACCTAGATCACACCAGATATGACTGATGTTAAAATAAATATACATGTGTACATACCGTAAAAGACTTATGATGTAATACAAGATCTTTCATGACGTTGCAGCATTGTCTTCAAATTGTCAGATTAATGCAATAGGAGAGGTGAGTGACCATTTGCCTCAAAAAGCTTTAGAATTCTTCAAATAGTTGCACAAGATGCTCATGTGCTTTTGATTCCACAAATGTTATTTCATTAGTAGTCTGTGACACGATATTGTTGCAAATGAGTGCTACAAGCAACTCCAGTAGTGTGCCTATTGTTTCGAACAACACTAAGTAACTTTGTAATTTAGAAGGTTTTGTTAAGACACATCATAAAGAGGGCTACAAGAAGTCCGCCATTAGCCGCCACAAGGGTTTTTGTGGCGAGGTCACATGCTATGGTTTGAACTAAAGGGATTGGCCGTGTGACATAGAAATGAAAAGAAGATGGGATGCCAGTCCTGTTCCTATTTTTAAGCTCATCCTTCTGATCCATCTCCCTCCACCAAAATCCACCCTCTGATCCACACACTGGCTCACACTAATAAAAACGGACAGGCATAGGTGCGCGCCATTTGTATGCTCTGTGGGCTGGCATAGCAACAGTTATTCTGAAGAAGAATACTAGCATGAGCAGCGAAATGCATCACTGTAAGCTTCACGTCCTGGCATCGATAGTCCCATGACACCATGTACATAGCGACAAAATTGATGTTTTACATCACTCATTTAATACTATTAACTAAAATTTTTATGTAAATACGATGATCAAAATTTGCAATTTTCTAGCTGATTTTCACACCTTTAGCTATAACCTTTAGGTCAGAATTTGACCTAATCATACCCGAGAGCCGGCACAAACAGCAGGCTTATGCAAATACTGTTTATGAAAAATCATTTGTGCATTAATGAGAATGTTGCTTTTTCATAAAAAAACATTCAATGATTGTTTTAAAAATAATTCCCAAAATGTGATGCTGAAATCATAATTTTACCTAATCATACCAACAGAGCCGGGACAAACTGTAGGTTTATGTAAATATTGTTTATGAAACACTGTTTGGGTATTAACGAGAATGTTTATTTTTCATAAAAAGATTCAACTGTTTTATTATTAATCTCAGATAATTCCCAAAAGCGATATTTAAATTGTTTTCAATAATAAATTATGTCTCAAAAAGCTGAAGAGGTACAGTGCTGGCTAAAGAACACATTCAATACCTTCCTTTAATCTAGCTATATGCAAAATATCTAGTAAGACTAAGAAAAATGACAGCCTCAAATGTGGAGCAACCAGTTTTCATGGAACAGCCATTTCCTCGTCACTGTGTATTCAAATTAAACATGAGTGGCAAAGTCTCACATGCATAACCAATCCAGGTAATTAATCTGACCATTGTGACCTTGACCTTTCCAACAGGTCACTGAAATAAGCCAGTTTTTATGTGTTCTAAAATAAGGAAAGGGTTGTCCTTTGTACCTGCAAAATCCATATTTTCTCAAACCAAACTTTTCACTTTTACACATTTTTCACTTTTGTCAACCTCCCATGACCCTTGACCTTTGTGAGTATGAAACCAAATTAGTATGCATAGAAAAGTCTTATCATCAGCTACCTTTCTGCCAAATTTGGTTGAAAAAACTTTGCACAAATCCTGATCAAAACTAAACTTCTACACACAAAAACAGACATTTTTCACATCATTTGCTGATCTCTTGTGACCCTTAACCTTTCTCAGAGGTCATCCAAATTAGCATGCATAGGAAGGTCTTACCATCAGGTACCTCTGTACCTGGTCTTGGATGAAAGTTGTAAATAGTACTTGAGCAAAAAAGAATTGTCAAAAAATGGCTATTTGTGACCCATTTCCTGATCGCTTGAGACCCTTGACCTTTCCAAGGTGTCATCCAAATTAGTAGGCATAGGAAGGTGTTACCATTAGGTGTCTCTATGTACCAAGTTTGGGTTTCAAGCTGTGAACAGTATTTGAGAAAAAAAAAAAAAAATCTTTTGTCAAAATATGTCTATTTTGGAACTATTTTCCGATCCCCTGTGACAGTGACCTTTGAGAGAGTTCACTCAAATTAGTATGTTTAGAAAGGTCTTGTCACAAAGTATCCTTGAGCCAAGTTTGAAGACTGGCTTAAATAGTCTCCGAAAAAATGCCAACGTTAAATTTACCATGGACAATGGTCCAGAGCATAGTCTCACTTTTGCTGTCACACATGAACCAAACACTTAAGACAAAATCAGGTGACAGCCACTTTAATACTGTCACACTTTAATGAATACAGAACTGAAAATAATGTGTGGTCAAACTATCCATTTTTTTGTGCCCAGTGCTGACCGCAGAACATATACAGTGGCTTTAACTTACAGAAATGTGTGGGACTTTATGCAAGTCTTGTGCATGTGCACGGTACATGTCCAAGGCAAAAGAAGATTTCATTTCAGAGGACTTTACCTAACTTTATAATTATGCTTTATCAATTTTAACCCTTTTCATCCTGATGCACTCATTGATTGAAATAAATATGACAATAGTTCAAAGGTGGTGCCATAATAGCTTGACACCTCAGGTGCCAAACTATTCTGGCACCACCCTTGAACAAAATCGGTTGAGCTAGCTCCTAATCTGTAATGTAGCCTTCATAGGAAATAAGCAAATAAAAAAGAATTCAGCCTCAGGAAGAAATGGGTTAACTGCTGTTGAACCATCTATTTACATGATACCAATATGCCAGTAACACACACAATTCTCCAGGGCCTTCACAAATTCAGACTGGGAATAACAACAATACTAATAAATACTGGCCATTAAGTAGCTCCAGGCACCACGAGCTGAACTGAACACAAACACTCATGTGAAACACATGCTGAACACAGTACAAGGAAAACAGAACATTCATGTGGTGTGAAGGGTCAGCTCAGCTGTTGAAGTCTGGGAGGGAAATAGCTGGAGTGCTACGGAAAAGAACCCCTGAGGGTCCCCCTGAATTAATGATAACATGAGAGGAGACAAGTCTGATGTCAGAAGCCAGCATCAAACACTGCATCTCAAGCATTTTGTGGCTGGCACCTTACTGCTGTACCATGTACAACACAAAATACAAGAAACAATCATACACTCATACATCGGTGAAAGTTGGAATCTTGGTAATTTCCACCGAGGATTCCGGGGGCTGCACAGGCCCCATGGCAAAGTTGAAGGGCAGTGCCTACATAATGATCCATGGGGTCAAGCCCCTGGACAAAAAGCAGATTTTAACAATTTTCAGCCTATTTTTCCTGGTGGATGGACTGAAAATACTAGCTAACTGAACTTTACACAAAAGCCAATGAATACCTGATTAATTATTACTTAATCATGTAACTCACAATTCTCCATGGCCTTCATAAGTTCATACTGGAAATGTCGGCACCCTGGCAACCGAGATGTGTCCTTTATCATACAATCATCGACCCATGATGAAACCTCCTGCTGTCCATCATCTAATAGGAGGTAGTGAGTAACACTTGGAGAGATCCCTGACCCCAGACATTCTTCTTCACCGAATCGAGGTGGGACATCTGCCACCTCATTCTGTGCAAAGATACACAGAAAGTTAGTTCACAAAACACAAGACATCTAAACACAGAAGTGTGATCTCCCAATTAAACATAGAAGTTCACTCTCTATTAAAGACCAGCCTTTAATAGTGAGTAGCCTTGATTAGCTTATACCTTAGAACTCAGTAGGCTTACATGATAAATTACTCATATTTACTACCCGTGTAAGTAGCATCATGTCTATCAACAGTCGAGTAGCATCATCTTACATGAAATTCTTTCATGATACATTATGTTTATTGTCCACCTGTCTTTCACCTTGTCTGCCTGTGTCCTTAACCCGTTAAGCCCCAAAACCGAACGACTTCCATTCTGTTGAATGAAAGTCGTTTAGTTCTGGGGATCAAAAGGTTAAACTTGTCCATGACCACATGTGACCTCAACCTTCAGCCATGCACTGCTGTCACCACCATGATGCTAATAACCTCACACACAGTGATTCATGTTATCCACTAAGGGGAATCACAGCGCTGGACAGACAAACAGTTAGATCCCCTGCCCCCGCCTATCAGGCACCCAATCGCCAGCCCACAGAGAAATACACAGGTATAGAACAAGACGATCATTTCCATCATCATTTGAGGATGGAAATGATCGTCTTGTTCTATACCTGCGTATTTCTCTGTGGGCTGGCGATTGGGTGCCTGATAGGCGGGGGCAGGGGATCTAACTGTTTGTCTGTCCAGTGCTGTGATTCCCCTTGGTTTGAGTACAATTCTGCCAGCGCTAGCCTCACCTATCTGGTTTGTGAGAATGTTATCCACTACACCAGTTTTCAGATTCAAGTACATGTACAGCAAAAGTTTGTATAAATTTATCAAGCATTTCCATTGCAAAGTGTACAGTACTCTCAACTGTTTCAACTGTTAAAGAATAGAAGACTTCACAATTGAAAAAGAACAGCAGGCAAGGCAACTCAAAGTTTGTCAGACTGAAGTGTCCAAAATAATTTAAAAAAAACAGAAGTTTGTAACATGAACCAAAAAGCCAACAGACAATATACTGCTTACTGTGCTTGAAGTTCTTTGAAACATAAAAATAGTTTTCAATCTTGAATTAAACAGCAACTTTCCTCTAAAGGCTCATGTATTAGTGGAGCAGGCCTGTTGCAGACTTGTTCATAAACTGTTCACTTCATGTTACAGACAAACAAATTTCTGGGAATGGTTATGAAGAACATTCAAAGCATTTTCAGAGGCAGGACCACTGCAAAACTTAGCGTGAACGGAGAAATAATAAGCCCAATGTGCAAAAGGCCTTCAGGTCAATGTCAGCCACCGCTGACCCGCGCATGGGCCAACGGTGGCCTTGCAGCACACGATCAGCAGCAATTAGTCCATCTGTAGTGTCCAACAAAGCGGGCTATTGATGAGTGGGCACACACGCTTTTGAACCTAGACCAATGACATTTTATCTGCTTTATTATTAGTGAAAACAGGCACTAGTTTGCAGCTGTCTGTGAGCTCTAGCCTACTAGTTTTTACTTTCTGTCAGCTAAGTTCACCAAAACGAACAGAAGCCTCATTAACACTATTGTGACTAGCACAGCCATTGCTTTATCTTCCTGCCAGCCTGAGCCTGCCTCCAAGACACTTCCAGAAAACCAGGAACTGTAAACAAATCTGTATAGCAAGCTTGAAATTGAATTAAGTCCAAAACCACCAAATTGTGTGTACTTATTGAAAAAAAGATGCCCAGTTCAGCCATGCTATTTATACGTTTGTCGCGTGATTCGTATAAGCCGTCATCTAAAAAAAAGGGGGATAATGTGCTTTTTAGGGGTATTTTCGTACTTGCTACCACCACAGGCTCTGATACTGGAACTGTTTGTGCACTGCTTTTTTCATCACTGTCACTGCTATTTTCGCTTTTGTGAGGCGAAAAAGACTCGTCAGAATCAATATCGGCAGGATCGTCAAGATTCAGCATCCTAAGAATCTCATCTCTTGACATAGGTCACCTTCGATTCATATTTTTCATCTAAATTAGCCACAATCCTTCGCTGATATCCACGAGCGGATGTGACTGCAATTCTTTTATCAAGGGAAACAACTCAATTGCCGTCAAGCTTCAAAACGGGGGAGCAAACATGAGTCTTCTACCTTGTATCACTAAAACGACTCGAGGTGTGATGCTAGGCTGCCACGACTCAAGGCACGGCCTGGGCTGAATGAGTGAAAACATGTCTCAGTTCTTTGGAACTGTTGTCAAAATAAAGAAAAAACTCGAAATGAAGGTATTCAAGAAGACTTAAATGAAGTTGGATTCACCCCACAGAATGGGTACAAGCACTCTAGGAATATGTAGAAGTACTCACAGACTGGACACGTCATGATGCCACTGTTTTATTCCCAAAGAAGGGCAATCTTTTATCAAACTCAACAGGGCAGATTTTTCTGTCACAATTTTTGAAGATATTTTGCAACATATGACGTTTTGACTTTGTTTCCATTATTGAGTCACTGTATCACATCACATACGAGGCAAATTAAGGGGCACACTCCCTTTTATTTGCATCCTTGATGGCTTATGGTGACTAAGCTGGCACACTGAAGTACTACATTCAGGTTGAATGTATGAAACTGCGCAATTATTGATTTTTCATAGTGGCTCTGCCTCTAATATTGCTAAGCGAGTGAAACTGTCACTGTACCAAATCTGATGCCTGTAACATGAAAATGAACAATTATGTTACTTATCCACTCCACTATATTGCATACTGTTCAAGCAAGCCTTTATTCTCTTAACCCATTCAGCCCTGATGCACTACAGCATAAGATGGATCAACCATGATAATTCAAGGGTAGTGACAGACTAGCTTGGCGCCTGTTGGCGCCAAGCTAATCTGGCACTACCCTAGAATTATCATGGTTGATCCATCTCCTGCAACAGGTGCATAGTCGTTTGATGATGCCTCAAAAAATTTGGGAAATACATGTCAGGCTGAATGGGTTAAGTTCTATTATCATCACTCAACTTAGACAAACTTGGAAGAAAATCTTAGACAGTTGATGATGCTGAACACATTCATTCCTCTGTGTACCTGCTGCATATTTTTGCTTACAGGTCACTGAAAGTGATTCTCCCTTTGTTCCACGAATATGATCTCTACATCATAATCTTTAGGGTCAACACCACAGAGGGCACATAGGCTGTGAAGGATTACACAAGTTGCTATGGGAACGGGCTGAATATGCCATGACAAGTCCCATTCAATGCCCCATTGGGTCAGGACCATAAGGCAATGCCTTATCATGGTAGTGTATGAGTTGCTACGGGAACAGGCCGAGTGTGACGTCACGATCTGGCCTGTCCTATGCCCGATGGGAACAGAACATGCTCTATTGTCATCAGGCATGTCCAGCAGCCAACGATATTGCTCTTCATGACACACCTCCTTAGGCCTTTTCCAACATGGCAGCAATATCAAGGCAATACTTAGGTGGTTAAGTGTGGGTGCAGGTCAGGACAAATTAGTTAGCCACCTATCTGCACAGGGAAATAAGTCTCTTCAAATGAACACCATTATATCCATCCCACATCACGGATACATGATCTATGTGAAAATGTGTGTGAGCATTATAAAACATTTTAACCCATTTAGCCCCGACACCCTACAGCAGCAGATAGATTGACTATGATAATTCAAGGGTAGTGCCAAATTAGCTTCGCACCAACAGGCGCCAAGCTAATCTAGCACTACCCTTGAATGACCATGTTCAACTCACCTCCTACAACTGGTACATAAGTAACAACTTCAAAATTTTGGAAATGCACCTGTGGTGCTAAGTGGGTTAAACAAAGCATTTGCATTTGCATGTGCCTGCCACAGACCTCAGAAGTACAGTCGACCAGTTTCTTCCGGATGTCTTTGGGCAAGATGCTCCATGGAGGGAAAGCAACGGACACGAGGTTACGTGCATCAACGCTGCGCTCTGTGTGCAGAGCTTCCAACGCCTCATGGATATACCTGCCAGGTCCATACACCAGTCCACTCCAAGTCAACACTACACCCACTGGACATACCACACACACAGGCAGTGACAAAAAAATGTATTTTTCTTTAAAATAATTTTTTTCGAAAAATACTTACCGATGGCATTACTGTATGGAATATACCCCTTTACTTACCCGATTTCAGCCTAAGCACCCTTGTGTATATAATCTACCCAACAAGGGGCGTAAGAAGAGAGAGAGAGAGTGTAACCAAGTGACCGGGTAGTCTCCCCTCCTTCTATCTGGTCATGCGCCGTAGCTTACCCCAGTCATACACTTTGCGAAGGGTGGCAAGCGGGGCAGGTGGGAGGGACGTCCGAGTAATGCCATCGGTAAGTATTTTTTGAAAAAATTTATTTTAAGAAAAATACATTTGTTTCCTCAAAATCAATTACCGATGGCATTACTGTATGGAATGAATGGCAAGGAGGAGGAGGGTGTCGCCCCAAACCCGGCACGGCTGTAAGCTGAGCATCGAGGGGCAACCTCCCGACGATTTCAGGGAAGGGTTACCCTTAAGGCGCCAACGGCGCACGGAGGGAGTGTTGCGCTGCCGAGAGATCTCCAACGAGGGCCAGGTTGTCCCACTGGCCGGAGAGATCCCGGAGGTAAAATCGGGCGAAGGTGGACTCTGATCTCCAACCGACTGCCGCGACGATGTCCCTGACTGCGCAGTTGCGGTGGAACGCGACGCTGGTAGCAACCGCACGAACTTCATGAGCCCGTATCTGCATGGTCTTGGCCACTTGTGGGGACAGATCAGAGTAAGCGGAACGAATGATGCAACGCAACCAAGACGATATTGTCTGGGTGGAAATATCAGCCCAGCCAGGGGCCAAGGGTAGGAAGAGGCGGGAACGACCTCTTCTCCAGGGCTTCACCCTGCGCAGATAGACCTTTAGCGCGCGGACCGGGTCCTGCAGCCGTGATGTCTGGGACTGGTCAAATCCTGTAAGAGGCCGAAGATGCCACGCCTGGGGCGCGGCCGAGGGGAGTCTGTTCTTGGCCAAGAAAGAGGGGTTGGTCAGAAGCTGAACCGAACCGTCCGTCCTGAACTGCAAGCAGGCCGGGTCAACAGACAGGGCATGCAGTTCGCTGACTCTGGCAGCTGTGGCGAGGGCCAAAAGGAAGCAGGTCTTTCTAGTCAGGTCCGGAAGACTAGCGCGACGCAGAGGCTCAAAGCGACTGGAGTTCAGCTATGTGAGGACCCAAGGGAGATCCCAGCGCGGAACAAGGGAACGAGTGACTGGCCGTTGGAGGTCGAAATGGGACATCAAGTCAGAGAGATCTTTGCACGCTCCAGGGTCCGGACGGCCTAAGTGACGATAGGTGTCCGCCACCATGGCGAGATAACTGCGAATGGTAATCGGCACCAAGTTCTGTTCATTAAACAGCCACAAGAAGAACTCGGCTAGCTGCGGAGTAGTCAGTGCCGAAGGGTCTAGATGTCTGGTCTCGCACCAGGTACGAAGGACGCTCCATTTCCCTTCATTCCCTGAAGTGAATTTTCACTATGACCCAAATGATTTGCTTCGTATATAGGTCAAGTTATCATTAGCGCGTGTCTGTGTGTGCGCGCGAGCGTGTATGTCAGTGTGTGCGCGCGTTTCATGTACTTTATATTTTTGTTTGTATTTGTATGACCGAATGAATGAATGAGTTTTGTTTAATGCCTTTTCATGTTTAATGTCTCCTAATTTTTCTTTGTGTAATTTGGTACTATTAGTATTACAATTATTATCCTGTGTTTGTAGAGTAGCAACGGCAAGTATGAAAAATGGCACACGTGCTAATTACTTCATCCGTTGAGAAATAAAGTTTCATTTCATTTCATTTCATACACGCGGAGGGTGGAATCTCTGCGGGCTGAAGCGATCGCCTCCACTGCAGCATCCGAGAAACCTTGAGTTGCGAGGGCCTGCCTGACAACCGCCAGGCGTGAAGCAGCAGTTTCTCCGGACAGGGGTGGAAGAGGTTCTGTCGAGGCTGCTTCAGCATCATCCGAGGCGTGGGAAGCCGAAGAGGCGGATCTGTGGCGAGACTCAGAAGGTCGGCTGTCCAAGTCCTGTTCCAACTGAACGGAGCGACAAGCAGGAGGACCGTGTTGCAACCCCGAAGCGTGAGTAGAATCTTGGGTACAAGAACCGAGGGAGGGTACGCGTAGGCTATGAGGCCCTCCCAGCAAATCGATAGGGCATCCACCGCCCAGGCGAGAGGGTCTGGGATGGGGGAAACAAAGAGCGGGAGCTGCTTGTTCCATCTGGTCACTGCTTGTTCCATCTGGTCGCGAATAAGTGCTTGTTCCATCTGGTCGCGAATAAGTCGATCATGGGGGTCTCCCAATGAGTGCAGATCATGTGAAAAATGTCCGGCCGCAGAGACCACTCGGTGTGGAGAAGTTGTCCGCGTCTGGAGAGGGAGTCCGCGAGAACGTTCAGGTGTCCCGGGATGTGACGCGCTCGGAGTGATATTCCGCGATCTCTGCACCAGAGCAAGATCTGGTACAGCAGCATGTAGAGAGTCAGCGATCGAGTGCCCCCTTGCTTCTGGATGTAGGCCACGACCATCGCGTTGTTGGACAAGATCAGGACCTCCTGTTCCCGAAGCCGTGCTTCCCAATGGATGAGAGCCAACCACACCGCTTTCAACTCCCAACCAGTTGATATGTCGGTACCGAAGGTCTGTTGTCCACAGGCCTGATACGGAGCTGAATTCCGGCATCAGATGGGCCCCCCAACCTTGGAGACTCGCATCCGAGTAAATGGAGAACGTCGGGGGAGGGGAAGAGAGAGAGATTCCCGTCGCCAACCAGCGGAGAAGTTGAGGTCAGATCAGTAACGAGACCGGAACCGGGGCTGAGAGATCCCCTGAAGAAGGCCGCCAGTGGAGCAGGAGATGAAGCTGTAGTGGTCGAGCGTAAAGCCTGCCCAGTGGTAGCAAGTCCGCCACTGCGCTGACGAGGCCTAGGAACTGGAGCCAAGTCCGGGCCGGAAGCGACTCCGCTAAGTAAACTTGTAGCGCCATGGCCGACAGTTTCGAGATGCGAGGCTCCGGCAGACGAACTCTGTTGAGGTCGGTCAAGAACTCCATCCCCAAGTGGGTGAAGTGACGCGAAGGAACCAGGTCCGACTTGCCGTATTTGAGGAGAAATCCAAGACGACGCAAAAGAGCTAGAAGCACGTCTCTGTCCTTTGCCAGCGCGACCGAGTCCTGGTTCTTGAGGAGCAGATCGTCGAGGTAGTTGGAGGTCGGGCTGGAGGAATCCCGCCTGGCCTTTGCGACAACTGCATCCATAATCTGAGTAAAAACCCACGGGCTGAGGTTGAGACTGAAGGGGAGAGCCCGAAACTGGTAGACGACACCGGCAAAGGCAAAGCGAAGGTAACGACGTGAAGCGGGATGTATGGGAACATGAAGGTACGCATCGGAGAGGTCGAGACTGACCGCAAAATCCAAAGGCTGGACTGACGCCCGCAGGGCCCTTGCAGTTTCCATCCGAAAGGAGGGCGCGAGAATGAATTTGTTCAGGGCGGAGAGGTCTATGATCGGGCGCTACTTGCCGCCGGGCTTCGGGACAACGAAAAGCCGGATGTAGAAGGCTGGAGAGTCGTGGCGAACCACCACTTCCATGGCCATCTTCCGAAAAAGGGTTGCGATTTCGTCTTGAAGCGCGTCCGCCTTGTCGAGATCGGAAGGCACTTCTGTCCACAAAGGTGAACGTCGCAAAGGAGGGGGATTCACAAACGCGATCTGAAGCCCCTCCGAAACCGTGGCAAGAATCCAAGGGTCCTCCGGCAACAGCAAACGCTACGCGTCGCCGTGCAAAGAAAGCCTCCCGCCGACTGGAGGCCCTGAAGGGGTCGGCGGGGGTGGTGTCGGAGAGAAGTCATTGGGCCCTCCCGCGGCCAGGCCTCCGGGAGGCCTGGGGCCAGGCGGGGGCTGCTGCCTGGGACGGACGAGCTCTACCGGCCGAAGTCCGTTGACCGAAACGGGAAGGAAATCTAACCGGAAGAGGGTCTGAAGTCCCGAAAGGTGCGCTCCCTGTCCCTGCGCTGTGCTGGAGGCCGCCCTGGGCCAAAGGTCCTTAGTTGACTCCCGAACCTGCTGCCAAGTAGGGCCGAAGAGGAGGGGTCCCCCGAGGGGGGCACGGCGCAGCTGAGCTACGGCGGTGGCAGGGATGCCTGGACAGCCCTTCAGCACGGCATCCCGTCGGATAAAGTCGCAATTCGCCGTGGCCGCCAAAGAATTTGTCGCAATGTGGTGAACTGCGCGATTCACTGTGATGGCTATGGAGTGAATGTCGCGAAGACGAGACTCATCCGGCCGCTCCCAAAATTCCTCTACACTTCTAACCACCGCCTGAGTAGCCAAATCCAAAAATCCTGCACACGCCAAGGAATTACGAGCAAGGGTAGCAGTGTGCTCCAGTCCGGGAGGAAAAAACCGACGGGCCGAAACCTTGCCGCCGGCCTCAAAGGTCTGAATTGACTTTGAAAAAAAAAGCGGAAATTAAAAAGGCGCAAGAAATTATACACGGAAACAGTAGTAGTAGTATAGTAAATAGTAGTTTGAGGAGCGGAAAATCGGCGAGATTACCGAGGAAATCCTCAAAACGGCGGAACAATTCAGACCTTTGGGCCTGCAACTGAGCGTCCGGATCCACAGGCGGGAGAGAGCAAGCAAAGGCCTGAGAATGTCCCGCGTACCAAGCCTGCCAAAACTTGATATTGATGCCGGAGGGCCATCGAGTGTCAGCGAAGAAACCACGATCACGGAGCTTGCCTAGGGCGAGGTGCTCGTTAAAGGCTTCCATCAGATCTTTAATTCCCGGAGGCTGAGGTAAGGACTTGAAACGTTTAACTTGAAGAGGAACATCCACCGAAGCTGCGGCTTTCCTCTTGAGAGGGGGAGACGGAGGGCAGTTCTCCAAGGGAAGAATCTTAGCGATCAAACGTGCCGCCTCGTCTAGTGCACGCAAAGTATCAGAAGTCCCGGACGGTCCCCCTGGTGCATCCAAGTCCGAAGCGTCCCGAGAGCCAGGGACCGGGGATAAAATGGCGGAAGCGGAGTCCTCCGGAAACAAGCTAAGAACGTCATCATCTCCAAAAACAGGGGAGGCAGCCCCTCTGTCCCGAAGTGGAGAAACAACAAATCGTCGGCGCGGCGAGCTAACGGAAGGCGAAAGGCTAGCCAAATGCGCGCGCTGTCGAGAACCGGGCACTACCGTAGCGCTAACCTGGGAACCTGCAAGGCCGACGTGGACAGGAGGAAGTTCCTGAGAAAAGCCCCGAGGGGACACATCCGACCGACGCGCAGCGGGCCTCTCCCTAGGGCTGCGCGAACGGCTGGGACGAAAATAAGTCCGAGGGGCGCGAGGGGATCAGCTAAGGCCGGGAGCCCTGACAGCGCTGGAGGAAGGAGACCGACGTCGCGGGGACGGGCTCCTATTGAGGTGGCACGAAGATGAACGCCAGTCCGAAGTCGGCCCCCTGCAAGAACGAGCAGAGGCCGACGGACGGTGTCGCTGGGAAGCTAACAAAGGCGGAAGGGAATCCCGCGTGCCCCGTCTCTCGGCCACCCCTTGCAGAGGACCATGCGAGACTGGCATAGGTCTCTCGGCCACCCCTTGCGAAGGGCCATGCGAGACAGATGAGACTCTACCAGCCATCACTGTGAGAGGGCCAACCGGTACCGAGTCTAACAAGCGCTGAGAGGAGGGCCCCACTATCTCCGAAGTCGCCCGCCAGCGCGGATATTTACGGGGGGGGGGGGGGGGGGGGGGCGGAGGCTACACGAATAACAATGCTACGCACTGACCTGTCCTCCATCGGCGTAGTAGTTTCCAAAGTCCCAGGCCGGCGACGCTGATAAAAATCCCACATCTGTGACCACTTTCATTCCCTCCAAGGCGCACAAACCGCGCAGGAACGAGCAGAGGAGCAGCCAGAACATGGCAAACACAACTTGTGGTCGTCCGTGGGCCATTGAAAATCTTTACAACGTTTGCAGGTGCGAAGTTGAACACTGCAACACAAAGCAGACGCCATTTTGAAAAACACGTGGGCCGTGAACAGTACTCACGACCGGTCGAGGGCTAAGCCCACAAGAACGAAAAAATTCCAAGGGAGGTACCGACGAGAAGTAAACGGCCCGTTTACTCGTAGGCATAACCCAAGGCCTTACCTCAACATCCTGATAAACCACTACGGTGAAGGACAGAGAAGAGAACAATCTTAAACGAGAGATGCTGAAACCGGTGACCATCCACGTTGGAGCAAAGGGTACGACTGGGGTAAGCTACGGCGCATGACCGGATAGAAGGAGGGGAAGACTACCCGGTCACTTGGTTACACTCTCTCTCTTCTTACGCCCTTGTTGGGTAGGTATACACAAGGCTGCTTAGGCTGTAATCGGGTAAGGGGTATATTCCATACAGTAATGCCATCGGTAATGCATTTTGAGGAAACAAAATATGATGTTAACTCACTCCGCCCAATAGCCGTATTCCCAAATTTTGGAGGTGTCATCTAATGACTATGCACCAGTTGCAGGAGATGGATTGACCATGATAATTCAAGGGCAGTGCCAGATTAGCTTGGCGCCTAGACTTGAGAACAATGTCGACAAAACTAGAATGTCACGGTCCAATTTTAGTCCTGCAATAATTTGTGTGAAGTCACTTTCATGTATACATGATATATACATGTGCACACTCTTCTGTCAGTGCATCAGTGTGTGTGTGTGTGTGTGTGTGTGTGTGTGTGTGTGTGTGTGTGTGTGTGTGTGAGAGAGAGAGAGAGAGAGAGAGAGAGAGAGAGAGAGAGAGAGAGAGAGAGAGAGAGGAGAGAGAGAGAGAATTATGTCAGAGGTTGAGGCCTGCCTGCAGATAAGGTCATGGGAATGCTACTGAATTTGCTCCACCACAACCCATCCTAAAACGTCCCTTCTATAACAGAAAGGACTTTCAAAGCGGGAAATGTGACCAAAAAGTCAGTCTGAAATGTTAAGTCGTGGCCACGCTTCATGCTACTAAGGTTGACCTGTATTTGACCTGAGAGTTACAGGTTATTTAATTAGTTGAATGAGTGAATGATGATGTCATGTGTTGTATGGGCAGACAGTGAGTTTCCCCATGAGGGATTAATAAAGTATTATTGTATTCTATTGTATTTACCTGTTTTTTTACATATAGATCTGATGTCCTTGTACAGCCTTTCAGACAAGGGATCCATTTTAACTCGCTGCATCTCTATCTTTTGATTGGCATCTCGGCGTGGGTAACTGTGCTGCAACCTTCTTGGCTGGTAGTCATTCTCTACATACTCTGGTATCGACCGCTCTGCTTGGTCATAATCAATGAAATGTATCCTAAGTGGCTTGGCATTGTTGATGATCTCAAACTTTGTCTCAAACAGTTCCTGCAGAAGGTCTTTTTCAGTTTTCACATCCAGTCGCAGAAACTAAAACAATCGAATGATACTGTTGATGACAAAATGCTTCTGTTGGTCTTGAACTGTTGCCATTAAAGGAAACGAAAGCCTTGAAAACAAATCCCAAAAACGTTGAGACATAAATTTACAGTTCCAAACGACCAAAAATTAATAACTTAAAGAAACTAGCCCAAACAATCAGCAGATGTTGCACTGAAAATATTTTGGACATTCGACAGACAGACACAGTAAATTCCATATACCCCCTCCCCATGTATAAACTATGCAGAAATATTCATAAATCATAAACATTACAAAGATCACATACTTTTAGTTATATGGATAGAAATAATAGTACATGAGCATAAAAACACACATTTTAAGTAGCAGCACTCTACAATGCAAGTACACTAAATCACCTGCTCCCTATTGCCAAGGTAACTTAATTTGCTCAAAGTGAATAAATAATTTTGTTTTCATTCCTATGTCATATGATTAATCTCTTAAGTGCAAACCATACGATGTGACCTGGCTACAAAAACCCGTGTAGCAACTAATGGTGGATTTCTTGTCGCCTTCTTTGTGACGCGTCTTGGATGCCAGTTTTGTTTCATAAAAGAACAGCAAAATGTTCTAACTTAAAAAGTTACTTAGTGCTGCTTGA
This sequence comes from Semisulcospira habei, assembly GCA_036245525.1. Classification (NCBI taxonomy): domain Eukaryota; kingdom Metazoa; phylum Mollusca; class Gastropoda; family Semisulcospiridae; genus Semisulcospira; species Semisulcospira habei. Next base: position 53,271,764 of record BTPG01000004.1, on the reverse strand, counting down.
AACAGTAGGCACATGACTGGAGTTATTTGTAGCACATATTTGCAACAATACTGTGTAACAAACCACTAAAAAAAAGAACCTTTGCAAAATTGAAAGCACATCATATTTTAGTGAAGAAGTTTTTTTAGGCAGTCACTCGCATCTTCTATTGCATTACTCTGACAATGACATAGACAATGCTGCTGGTCGTGCAGATGGCAACGTTCTAAAAAATCTTACTTTGCGTCATAAGTCTACAATGTATATATCATTGGCATCAGTCATGTCTGGTGCGATTCAGAAGAGAATATTTCTTCTCGCTTAAGGAAATCATTATTAGGTGACTTTTCATCAACTTGATTTCTTGAATGAAAATAGCTTGGAAAGAAAACAAATACATTATTGGTAGCAGTGATTTGCTACACGGTCCCTTGTAGGCCTTCAGGAGGTCGAAGTAACCACTGTACTTTTGAGGCCCTCTGCCTTCAGAGTACAATGGTTACTTTGACCTCCCTTAGGCCTACAAGGGTCTGTGTAGCAAACCCTTGCTACCTATAATTTATAATATCTCAGTCACCAATGGCTAGCAAACTTCATGACACGATACATCAGAAATGAATGAATAGTAAAGATGATGATCACTAACACAATACCAGACACACAGCATCTGTTTGCATGTTGTCACCTGTGTATTGAGCCAATCACGTGATGAACGGTTCGCATATAGACAACAACCAATCAGATAAACCGAATCATACCAAAGGGTTCTAACACATGATTCTGCCGCATATGTCATTTAATACAAAATGTCACCAAGACATGTCTGTCTTTGAGTTAGCTACAGGCAGCAGTTGCCAGCTGAATTATGGCTACAGATAACCACCATTGACAGAATAGTTTGCACAACAGTATCTATAACCAAGACATGTCTGGCTTTGAGTTAGCTACAGGCAGCAGTTGCCAGCTGAATTATGGCTACAGATAACCACCATTGACAGAATAGTTTGCACAACAGTATCTATAACCAAGACATGTCTGGCTTTGAGTTAGCTACAGGCAGCAGTTGCCAGCTGAATTATGGCTACAGATAACCACCATTGACAGAATAGTTTGCACAACAGTATCTATAAACAACTGCACTGCTTTTGTCAAAAATGGTCTCAAAAATATGCTATGGAAAGTATTTTGCCAATGAAGCCATTATGGCGCACGTGTATGACCGATTTACATATGTGTGACCTTTGTGCAGCAGCAAAATCCATGTTTTCTGAAAATGATCTGTCAACCCCTTGTGACCCTTGACCTTTGTGATGAGTCGACTAAATTAGTATGCATAGGAAGGTCTTACCATCAGCTATCTTTGTACCAAATTTGGTTAAAAAATTTGCAAACGTTTGGGAATACCTACAATTTTATTAAAAAAAAATCAGCATTTTACACACATTTGCCAGCCTCTTGTGACCCTTGACTTTTCCAAGGGGTCATCCAAATTAATATGCATAGATAGAACTTACCATCAGTATCTCTATACCAAATCTGGGTTTTAAGTTGGGAATAGTATTTGAAAAAAAAACAAACATCTTTTGTCAAAATATGGCTATTTAGACCTATTTCCTGAGCTCTCATGACCCTTGACCTTTCCGAGGGATCAACCAAATTAGTGTGCATAGAAAGGTCTTCCCATCAGGTATCTCTGTAGTATTTGAGAAAAAATATCTTTTGTCAAAATATGGTTATTTCGGACCTATTTCCTGAGCTCTTGTGACCTTGACCTTTCCAAGGGGTCGTCCAAATTAGAATGCATAGATCTTACCATCAGGTATCTCTGTACCAAGTTTGGGTTTAAAGTTGTGAATAGTATTTGGGAAAAAACATATTTTGTCAAAACATGGCTATTTTTCACCTATTTCCTGAGCTCTTGTCTTCTTCTTCTTCTTGAATGCCGTCACACTTGGAGTATGGCTCTCAAAATGAAATCTGTGGTCTTCTGTAGCACCTCCGAAGGCCTGAGCTCTTGTGACCCTTGACCTTTCCAAGGGATCAACCAAATTAGTACGTATAGAAAGGTCTTACCATCAGGTATCTTTGTACCAAGTTTGGGTTTGCAGTTGTCAATAGTATTTGAGAAAAAATAAATTATGTCAAAATATAGTTATTTTTTACATATTTCCTGATCCCTTGTTACCATGACCTTGATGAGAGGTCACTCAAATTGGTATGCTTAGAAAGGTCTTACCACAAAGTATCTTTGGGCCAAGTCCGAAGAATGTGGCTTGAATAGTCTCCGAGAAAATGCCAACGTTAAAGTTTACTACGGATGACGACGGACAGACGACCACTGGCCCAAAACATAACTCACTTTTGCTTCACCCAAGAGCCAAAAACATCTTTTGTCAAAATATGTCTATTTGTCACCTATTTCCTGAGCTCTTGTGACCCTTGACCTTTCTGAGGGATCAACCAAATTAGTATGCATAGAAAGGTCTTACCATCAGGTACCTTTGTACCAAGTTTGGGCTTGAAGTTGTGAATAGTATTTGAGAAAAAATAAATTATGTCAAAATATAACTATTTTTGACACATTGCCTAATATCCTGTGACCTTGTCCTTTTTGAGAGGTCACTCAAACTGGTATGTTTAGAAAGGTCTTGCCACAAAGTATCGCTGGGCCATGTTTGAAGACTGTGGCTTGAAAAGTCTCTGAGAAAATGCCAACGTTAAAGTTTACCACGAACGACGACCACTGGCCCAAAACATACTCACTTTTGCTTCGCACATGAGCCAAAAAGGACACATTCGGTGGGACATTGAGGGGTCATTATCTAAGTGGGTATGTATCCTGAATCCCAACAAAAGCTTTTGGCGACCTGTGACATTCAGAATCTTAAGGACCGTCTCTTTAAGAGTTACAATCCATTTATGCAAAAACTGTGAGAGCTCAATACATGATACTCATCCAGGCCCTTTAACAACTGACTCTGTGAGCATTCAGCCAAAAAGGAAATCGAGAAAAAAAAAACACAACTTACCCACGACATGTCTTCAACATGTGTACCAGCAGCAAAAACAATCTGTCCAAAAGCATTGGTGTTGACAGATGCATGCTCATGGCCCACTCTGCGGACACT
>BTPG01000004.1:53238465-53268647 GCA_036245525.1 Semisulcospira habei | reverse complement strand
TGATCAAGAAAAATATGACACCCGCTTAGCCCAGACAACAATGATAAAATGCAGCATATCTTGCCTGTGGCAACTATGGAGATGCATGTAGTAAGATGACCCGACACTGATCCCAGCTCATGTAAATGACACCTGCCCCCTCCTAACCCACTTGTTTAATACACAAACAAGGCAACGACACACATCAGCATGCACAACTTTCTCCCTCCCTCTAAGAGGCCATACTAATATCCTGATGCGTCCGATGTTTATATCGCCAAAGTATACTTTGCAAAGTGGACATAAGCTATGTTGTCTTAGTATGTCAAAGCGTTCTCTTTGCCTGCAGTTCACCCAGGGCTGCCGTATTGTGGCACCTTCCCTCACATGCTGGCTCCACATGATTTTCTCTCAATGATGCTGCCTATACTATTGCTTTTTTTAATAATAATAATAATAATAATGGCTACTTAAATAGCACTTATCCTTAAATAAGCTCTAAGCGCTTTACAAATAAAGAGTGGGAGTGGAGGGGGTCATTTTAGTGTTGTTTTGGTGTGGGGTGGGTACCTTAGGTATCACATAACCCCTGCCATAAGTCTATTACTATAAGTATGCAACGCCTATAAAAAAAGTTGACAGCTAGTGTCGTGGGCAACACGCATTTGAACAGGTACTTTCCAAGTGTCTATTTTAAGTCAGGGTGACGAGAGCACACTGATAGACCTACTGACAAAAGAAATGCATGAGCTACATACACAGAAGTCTTGTACATAATAAAAAGTTTATCTTACAACGTATTGGCATGTAGACGTCATGTAAAGTTCTAAGCATGCAATGTTGAAAGAATACTTTTGTTGTACCATTCTGGATTTAGCACGGTATGTGTGTATGTGTATTGGGTAGAGGGGGAGAGGTGGCTGCTTTTTTTCCTGCACCAGCACAGATGTAACAAAGCAAACAAAATCCTGCTCAAGGTCGGTCTCATAATTATCAGACAGAAGAATTGTTACCGTCCAGGTACACTTAACACGTTGTTTCTCCTTGTCTTCAATTTTGTTCAGAAATATTCAAGTAGCATTGAATGCCTGCATACAGTAATGTTGCATGCTATCTGATTACATCATCTTGTGTAGGACAACACAGTGTCAGAATTTTTACATAAATTTCCCATGATGCTGGCCTAATTTTTGTTCTTTGAAGTCTGCAAATTTGTTTTTTACGTCACTAAGAAACTTCAAGCTAGGGTGATCGAACATTACGCATCGATTAAAGTTACATGTTACTACATGTGCGGCTTGTGTTGCATACTTAATATAGTAATAGACTTATGCCCCTGCATATACTTTTGTCGTTGTGTAATCCCTTCAGTTTTTATTAATGTCTTTTTGTATCTGGTGGTGTAATGCTGTATTCCGATCTCCAAGTCTGTTTTGTTCTTTGAAGTCTGCAAATTTGTTTTTTACGTCACTAAGAAACTTCAAGCTAGGGTGATCGAACATTACGCATCGATTAAAGTTACATGTTACTACATGTGCGGCTTGTGTTGCATACTTAATATAGTAATAGACTTATGCCCCTGCATATACTTTTGTCGTTGTGTAATCCCTTCAGTTTTTATTAATGTCTTTTTGTATCTGGTGGTGTAATGCTGTATTCCGATCTCCAAGTCTGCTGAAAGTGCATCTGCAACCTACGGTAGGTAGCCCTTGGCCCTGGCCGATTCCACCTTCAACACTACATGACTGGCTATTCCACAAACCACACAAGATTCAATAAAGGTAATTCCTTGGCAGTAACTGAGACATCATTTCACTAAACAACACAAAGCAGCTGACCTACTTACCATTTTGAATGTCCCTAGTTTCAATAGCCTTGGTTTCACTGACCAATCAGATGCGGCAAAGGCCAAAGCAACTTCGACAAGCAGGTCCGTCGATGATAAAAGGCACTTTGACGACCTCTTCAAAGTTACCAAAGTCACTTCGCTGAAGTCTTTGATGTGCCCTTCAGACACTGCATGAACTAAAACTTTGGGATATTAAAAAGCACCATACGTGAGGAAAAATACAACTTACAGAGCTTGTGCATCTACTGCATCTTCCTTCTCACTCTTCATCTTGATTTTCTCTGTGATCCATGCGGCCTCTCTGTCCTGAAAAATATGCTATTTACTTAGGTAAATTCCAGATCAAAAGGTGTGACTGCCAAGCTTGTAGAATGCAAGGAACAACAAAGAAAGAAACATGACAAAACAAGTGCAATAAACTTGATTGTGTTGATGCCTTCTTTGTCAGTTATTTCCTTAGGTACTAGGAAAATATATTAAGTAAACAGTAGTAAACAGTAGCTTCTGATTTAAACAATATTTTCCTCCCAGTTTGGGGCAGTCTGTGGCACAGTGGTAAAGCATCTGCCACCAATGCAAGAGGCACAAGGTTCAATCACTGGTTCCAGCATTGGACTTTCTCCCCTCATGTGTCACTGCTGACTCAGGCGGACCGCCCAGGGTTCTTACTCTGGGTACTCCAGCTCTTTCCCCCCCCCCCCCCTCTGCTTTGGTATCAGTTTCAGGCCCCTTGATAAACTTCAAATACAAGCAATCACAAATTTCTTAAACTTAAATAAACAGCTGACCTTTTATGCCATGTGAATGTCCTGTTTGTCTTTAACTCTTCCGCGCACGGCGCACAACCTTCAAGCTCACTCAGTCAAATTTTGTAGCCCTCTAATTAGGGCACAAAGGCAAATAAGTTCGCCTAGTACCACACAGCCCCTTTCTCATAGTATTTCTTGTATTATTCCTACGAAACCAGTGTCAAGATGTTATCAACCTTGTAAGGAGTCATATCCTGGGGGCAATTATTTAGAGAGACATGCTTCCTGTGGCCATGAGTGATACTTGGGGAATGCAAAACTAAATGTTTCTTGTATTTAGTATGCTAAATGTCCCCTATGTAGCTCTGTGCCTTTCATTTATTTTCAGAGGAGGGTGAATGGAACCAGTTCAGCTTAGTAGAAGAAGTACATTATAGCTGGAAGGGTCCAGAAAGCAGTATTGGGAAATGGGATTTTGAGTGTTTTAGCTCACGCCTGCTCCACAGATTTTGCCGTGCGTTTAGGGGGTGCGCTGCTGTGCGTTTCATAGAGGCAAGTTTCTTCAGACTGCGTGCGTCGAAGAGTTGAAGTGAATGTGTGTGGTTCATGTGAGCATTGGGAGCGCTGGGTTCAGTTCCATGTGCTTTGAGCCAATTCATGAAATGGGAGTAAAGCGCCTATATAATGACTGGTATTATTATAACTCTTGCTCTCTATCACCAACAAACTTTGCAAGTTATGCAGAATCTATGCTTCTGTAAGTCATTGGAAGAGCCATACCATACTAACTTGCACTAAAGGGGTAAAACTTCGCTATATTTAGGCACAACAAAAATCTACCCAGCATGAATCTATCCAACAAAAACCTACCCAGCATGAATCTATCCAACAAAAACCTACCCAACATAAATCCACCAATGCGTGAATCAACCCTCTGTAAATCTGTGCTGCTTTAATTCTACACATTCATAATAATAATAATGAAGATTTGTTAAGTGCTTATTCCAACAAGAATGGCAAAGCCCTTAAAGCTCACCTACATGACTGATCCACATAATTAATCTGACCGTTGTGACCTTACCAAATACAGTGGAGACTAGTGAACACAAACACGCTTTACACAAATTTTTGGTTAATGCGAAACATTTTTGAATTCCCGGCAGACAGCCCTCTTGTTCTCCATTAAAGTTTCATGGTTAACACAAAATGCTGAACATGAAATTCCTGCTTAACACAAAGATGATCTTGTTTCCTCAACAGAACATTGTATAGTATTTTCACCTGTTTAACATGAAAACCATCCTAAGGACTGAGACGAAGCCATCTTCCATGTAACACTGCATGCGCAAGCTTTGTTACGCAATAGCTAATACGCCTGAACGATCACACATTAGTTTTCACACCTCAGTCTAAACTGCATCACCGAGGCTATCCACTGTTTTCAACCGCTGGTGCTCAACAGGCGCACTCACGTGTACCACACACACCTGTCCGCAAGTGACGGAGGAAGGAGACGGACACACGCCCGCTGCAGGTTCTGTACACTTGACTGGCTAGCAAGAGGGAGGGTAGTAGTGTTGGGTGAGGGAGGGAGGGAGGAGCTGCACGTTTTTTACATAGAGCCCTGTTTCTGAAAATGATCAGTCTGTGGTAAGCATAGCGAGTTAGTCTAGATGAAATTCTTCCTTTTTTTATTCAACCAAACAAAGACTGACCAAATGATGTGCAGCAGGAGTGAGTGAGATGGGGGAACTGCCATCTCAACTGATAGCATTTCTGTATTAGCCGATCTTGTGCGTGTATTCATTCATTCACAGTCAGTTATTTTTAGCGCTTGATTTTTCATTCCTCAATACGAGGGTGATAAAACACATACAGATCTGATTTGTAAGCAATAGTCGCAAAGTGCTACATAGGGTGAAAACAGCAGTTTTAAGGATGGTGACACTGATCAACATGAAGCGTTCATAGTATTGCCCGTACACATTGGTCTCTCTCTCTCTCTCTCTCTTGGCTTGACTTCGCGAACAAAGATTTTATAGGAGTTGCCCACGACGTCTGCAGGCTTGTTCGTGGCTGCGGAGGCCAATCCGAGACAGGCAGGTTCGACCGCAGTGGCTGCAGGGGAAGGTATGGCCAGGGTTCTGAGCTGCGGCATCTCTGTTTTTTCTCCTGAGCCGCTTGTCCTTAAGGCTAGCTCTGTGAGAGTCCTCAAAGGAGACAGCTGCCTTGTAAATGGTGGAGCGCCAGGTGTCACGGTCCGCAGCAAGCGAAGACCACTGGTGGTGGTCGATTTGGCAGGCACTAAGTGACTTCTTGAGACAGTCTTTGTATCTCTTCTTTGGTGCCCCTCTGTCACGGTGTCCAGTAGCAAGCTCGCCGAACAGGGTGATCTTTGGTAGGCGATGATCCTCCATCCTGGAGACGTGCCCCGCCCAGCGGAGCTGTGTCCGCAGCAGCAAAACCTCGATGCTCACAGTTTCAGCCTGTTCAAGGACCTCGACGTTGGTGACATAGTCACTCCAGTGAATGCCCAGGATGGTGCGCAGGCAGCGCTGGTGGAAGCGTTCGAGGAGTCGTAGTTGGCTGCGGTAGAGGGCCCAGGACTCGGAACCATACAGCACATTGGTACACTGCTAAAAATAGGCACTAGCTCCTACACTGCACATGATTATGGAGCTGTTATCAGATAGATTGTTCAGGGGTGGGATTCTAGTAACAAAGAAAAAGAGGAAAATTGATAGTTCCAGTGGCCCGAAAATCAAACGACGGGGAGAGGGGTAGCGTGCCCTTCATTTCAGCGGCCAAAAATCAAACAACAGGAGGGGGAGGGAGGGGGGGGATGGTGGGGGGGGGAAGGGGGGGGGGGGTATGCGCGTGTCCACCGTTCGCTAAAGTATCAAACAACCGACAGGGGGGTGGGAGGGGGGGGGGGGGTGAGGCCAAACACCCCCAAAAAGGGAATTTGTTATAGCACCTCTGATCCGCCCTCTAAAAATGTGATGTGCTTACCAGATCATGGTTCAGATGATCACACTAAACAGCACTCTGTCTTTGAACAATATTCCTTCTCACCGCCATTTTTTACTGCGACCTAAAGCTACCGGAAGTATCGGACGATAGTGAACCAAACTACATACAAATCCGATCCGATCCATTTGAGAATTTTAGCCATTTAAGACAAAAACATTTTCTTTAGTGTTTTTTGTTCTTCTTGTTTTTAGACGCGGAAAATAAATCTGCTTCAGCGGAATTGTGAAAGAGTGTCCGCGGAAATCCACGGAAACGCGGAAAAATTCATTTTTCTCTAAAAGGTATTTTTTTGAAAAATACTTACCGATGACATGACTTTATGGAAGTGTCTACTACTTACTCAATTCTAGCCTAATAACCCGTTGTGTTAACACACAACCCGGGAGGCACTCGGGGAACCCCGAGAAGGGCCGAGAGTTGTCTCCCGTTACTGCCCATCCGGTTCCGAGTCACGAGGTGACTAACCAGTCAGGATACTTAGCTCACCAGCGGCAAGCGGGGCAGGTGGGAGGGTTGTCTGAGTCATGTCATCGGTAAGTATTTTTCGAAAAAATACCTTTCAGAGAAAAATAAATTTGTTTCTTCAAAAACATTACCGATGACATGACTTTATGGAAGAATTGCGATAAGGAGGAGGGTGCCGCGCCTCAGCACCCCTTAGGGCCAATAGAGCCATCCTCCCTGCCGCAAACTCCCGACAACCCTAGTTAGGTGTATACCTACGGCGCCTGTGGCGCCGGGAGGGAGTGCTGCGCCGCAGTGATGTCCCCCACCAGTGCGAGGTAGTCTCGCTGGCCTGCCAGATCCCGGAGGTAGAAGCGGGCGAAGGTAGATTCTACCCGCCAGCCCACAGCAGCCACGATGTCTTGACAGCGCAGTTCCAGTCAAACGCGACGCTCGTGGCCATGGCGCGTACCTCGTGTGCACGTATCTTTAGCCTCTTTGCTCCCTGCGGGGAGAGGTCCTGGTAGGTGGACCGTGTGACCCAGCGTAGCCAGGAAGAGATCGTCTGGGCTGTTATGTCAGTTCTGCCGGGCTGTAACAGCAGAAAGAGGCGTGCGCGTCTTCTCCGGACGGCTTTGGTTAAGCTTAGGTACACGCGTAGGGCTCGCACAGGATCTTGTTGCCTGGTCTCCTGGGGGAAGTTCGTCCCTCTCAGCGGCCGTAAGGTGATCACCTGTGGCGCGGTCAAGGAGACCTGGTCTTGGCAATGAAGGCGGGGTCCGTAAGCAGCTGTACGGAACCATCCGCTCGAAACTGCAGGCAGGCAGGGTGCGCTGACAGCGCGTGTAGCTTGCTAACTCGGGCCGCCGTGGCAAGAGACAACAGGAAGCATGCCTTGCGCGTCACATCCGCAAGCGAGCCAAGGCAGCCGTTCGAATCTGGCAGAGTTCAGCCAAGTCAGTACCCAGGGTAGGTCCCAGCGCGGGAATGAGCGAACGGGTCACTGGACGCTGCCGGCCGAAGTGAGTCATAAGGTCGGCAATGTCTTAACAGGCGCCGGGGTCCGGGCAGCCGAGGTGCCGGTAGGTGTCGGCAATCATGGACAAGCACCCCCTGATGATAATCGGGGCCAATCCTTGGTCTCTGAAGAGCCAGAGGAAGAAGTCCACGAGCTGGGGGTTAGTTAGGTCGGTGGGGGCGAGGCGATGGTCGTCGCACCAGGAGCACATTACTTGCCATTTTTCCTCGTAGACGCGTCGTGTCTAGGGTTTGCTGCACTCGAGAAGCCTCTAGCGACGAGGGCCTGCCGCACAACCTCCAAGCGTGAAGGAGTAGGCGCTCCGGGCACGGGTGGCACAGCGATGTCGCGGTTGCTTGAGCATCGTGCGGGGTGTGCGAAGCAGCATTGGGGGGTCCGTGGCGAGGCTGAGAAGGTCGGTGGTCCAGGAGCGGTTCCAAGAGAACGGGACGATCAGAAGGACAACCGCAGAGCATCCCTGAAGATTGAGGAGGATTTAGGGGATGAGGACTGTTGGGGGGTACGCGTAGGCGATGAGACCGTCCCACGGAATGGACAGTGCGTCGACTGCCCAGGCCAGAGTCTGGGATCGGGGAGAAAAATAGGGGAAGCTGGTGGTTCCACCTTGTGGCAAACAGGTCAACCATTGGCATCTCCCCTTGTGCGCTGATCATCCGAAAGATGTCCTGGCATAGGGTCCACTCCGTGTGTAGCAATTGGCCGTGTCGGGAGAGAGTCGGCCAAGACATACAGCCGGCCGGGAATGTGTCGAGCACGGAGGGAAATGTTGCGGTCCTCGCACCAGCGCATCAGACAGTAGAGGAGCAAGCGTAGGTCGGGTGAGCGTCCCGCCCTGTTTCTGGATGTACGCCACCACTGTCGCGTAGTCGGAGAGGACGAGCAGTTCCTGGTGACTGAGTTGTTCCTCCCACGCGATGAGGGCTTGCCAGACTGCTTGCACTTCCAACCAGATGATGTGCTTGTCCGTGAACTCTGGAGGTCAGTGGCCGTACGTCGTGAGGAACCGCAGTAGCAGGTGGGCTCCCCAACCAGCAAGACTTGCATCGACACACAGGGAGAGTTGAGGAGGCGGAGCGGTCCGGGGGACTCCTGAAGCATGCCACGATGTGTTCGTCCAATGCAGGCGGTGGGGGCGAATCAACGGGGACATGGTTACCATGGCGGTCAGATCGCCTGAGGAGGGACGCCAGAGAAGCAGGAGGTGCCGCTGTAGCGGCTGGGCATAGAGACGATCGAGGGGGAGTAGATCCGCCGCCGCATTGAACAACCAAGGAGTCTGGCGGAGGCTGCATCCTGCTGGGCTACCTGGCCGGCTGGGCGGCCAACTTAGGCTCCAGCAAACGCACCCTGTTAAGGTCATGCCGAGATGGACGAAGCGACGAGAGGGAGCGAGGTCCGACTTACCTGTGTTGACTAGGAACCCCAACCGCGAACAGCCGTATCAGTGCATCCCTGTCCGATGCCCGGTGGACTCCAATGGTTGCGCGGGAGGAGGTCGTCGAGGTAGTTCGACGTCTAGCTGGAAGATGGCTGCCGCGCCTTGGTCACTACTGCGTCCACAATGCGGTAGAAGAGCCATGGGCTGAGGCTGAGACCGAACGCAGTGCCTGAACAGGAAACTACTCCTTCGCAGGTGCACCGGAGAACTTCCTGGAGGCCGAGCATATGGGATCTGGAGATAACGTCGGAAGGTCCAGAGTGATCGCGTAATCCCCGAGCTGTACGGCAGGGCCGGAGTCCGCAGGGCGAGAACCACGGCCTAGTGGCAGCCTGAAGCAAAGTGGAGGTGCCTGCGAGGCTCACGGTCCGAGATGTATCCTTCGGTCTGCCTGGTCGCACCGAAGAGGGGAGGCCACCCAGGGGAGTATGGCGCAGCTGAGTCCTCAGCACGGGGGGCATTCTGCGGCAGCCCAGCAACACGGCATCCCGACGTCACAGGTCGCACTTGGAGGACGGCAGCCATGGCGTTGAACGACGCGAGATACGCTGCCTGGACGGCCGCTTCCGCGAACTAGTAGGATTCTGAGGCGGGGAGTCAAGTAGGGGAGCCGGGTGTCAACGAAGCGGCGGACGAAGGCTTGGGTCAGGAGCTCCCGAAACCCCCCGCAGGCTAGGGCATTACGAACCAGCGAGGCAATCTAGTCCAACCGCAGGGCCGGGCACAGATCCACAGCAGGCAGAGGGCAGACGAGCGCCTGGGAGGGTCCCGAGTACCAGTCCTGACGAAGGCAAAGTCGAGGCGCAGGTCACGAAGGCCGGGAGGCTGCAGCAGGGACATTAACTCCTCACCTGTCGTCCAGCGTCCACCGGTGGAGATCCTCCTCTTGAGCGGGGGGAGACGGCGGGCAGTCAACCGCGGGAAGCGTGGTGGCAATGAGATGAGCACTTCGTCCAGGGCAAGCCCGGTGTCCGTACGCGACGAAGAGGTCGGCTAGCGGGAACCGCGGAGTCGGAAGGGGGAGAGCGAGCGTCTGGTAGAGCTAGAGTGGCGTGAGGGCTCTGAACTGTCCGAAGTCCTCGGACGGGTGGGCAAGGTCTCTCCGAGCCGGGCTTGATGAGGCGGGCTCTCAGTCGGCGAAGTGACTCCCCGTAAGAGTCAGCGGGCGTTTGGAGACGAGCGAGGACTGAAAGAGGACATGGGACGGCGCGTGGCGCGTCTCTCCGAGCTGGGCTCAGTGAGACGGGCTCTCTGCCGACAAGCGGCTTTGTCCTGGCGGGCTCCCTTCAGGAAGCGATCGCGTTGATAGCAGTCCTGCTCCGAGCGCGAAGCTCCTGCCCCAATTAGTCAGACATGTGGGTAAAGGTCTCTCCGAGCCGGGCTCAATGAGGCGGGCTCTCTGCCGGCGAAGTGACTCCCCGTAAGAGTCAGCGGGCTTTCCTGGAGACGAGCGGGGACTGATAGTGGACATGGGACGGCGCGTGGCGCATCTCGTTTGAACCGGGCTCAGTGAGGCGGGCTCTCTGCCTGTCAGAAGGCTTTGTCCGGGCGGGCTCCCTCCTGGAAGCGATCGCGTTGAACACAGTCCCGCTCCGAGCGCTAGGCTCCCACGTCCGGTGTGGCGTCTTTTCCAAAAGGTCAGTGTGGACTCATGCGGCCAGTCCGCAGGGCACGGGGGATGGCGCCTCAACTGGATTCGGATCACACACAGGTGCCGGTCGCTCGCGTCTGTACACTCCATAACTGCGACCAGCACAGCTCAGGTCAGGTGGAGCAGGTGTTGCAAGCGTGGTCTGAGGCGCATCCAGTGCAGGGAGACAGACCTTGTGGTTATCCGACGGCCACTGGAACCCTCCACATTGCCTGCAGGTCATCAACAGGCCACTGCAACACACAACAACCTGAAGGCACGTGGCCCTGGTAAGGCGAGCTTTCACAAGACAAAAAGGCACAAAACAGCAAGGTACAAACTTGTCAGTAAGCGTCTGGGCCTGCAAAATCCATCCCCGTAAGCTAGTGGGCGCGTAAGGCAAGCATACTATCTTTGCGACATACCGTCTGCGAATGAAGACAAGTCGCGGCTAATCTCTCTGTTTGTCCATTTTGCCAAAGGGTATTTACCCGTATATTAACAATGTGTTGTACCCATCTTACCAAGCGTGTTTCTTCCCTGTTGGGTACCTCCCTGCATTCCACACGCGTCGCAGCCACCCCTTGGTCTGGAGAGCATAGTGGGCGCTAAGGCGAGCATACGACGCATCATGTACAACAAAACTCAAGCATGTGTTGACATGTATAGGCATGAAGCAAGCGTCTGGCACAGTAACATTACCAACGTAATGGCAACAGGGCGCGGGCACGTGGGCCCCCGCCAAGCTAAGGAGAACATATGACGCATCATGTACAAGAAAACTCAAGCATGTCACGACAGGTACAGGCATGAAGCAAGCGTCTGGCACAGCAAACTTACCAGTGTAATGGAAAAAGGGCGTGGGCACGTGGGGCCTGGCCAAGCTAAGGCAAGCATATGACGCATTATGTACAACAAAAATCAAGCATGTTGTTACGATTGTGGTTGTGTTATCCTGTGAGAGCGTACATGCGTTATTCGTAGGTAACGATCTGATTTTCATTTGAGCTATCACGGTTACGATTCACGTGCCTTTTTAGTTAGATTTCCTTTTTGTTCGTGAGTAGAGCCGATTTCGTTTTGTTGTGTTTAGTCCGGTGCATTGTAGAAGGGTCGCACTGTCTAGTGGCCTCGTAAGTGTCACGTCGATTAGTTGACATCGCAACATTTTTCGCTACTTTTTGTTTTCCTGTGCGCGTGTATCGAGCAGCCATTAATTTGTTTGGTGAATGTTCTCGTACCTTTTTGAGCTATCATAGATAGGGATACCATACTTTTATGTGTCTTTATTATACGTTAGAATTTAGAGCTGAAGTGAGCAGCCAAATTTTTGTAGCCTGATATATTGTTTCTGGAAAGTTTATGTTAATGAGCTTCGGCTGCGTGTTTCGTTCTGGTTGTTTGAGTTCATGATTTCCGTAGAAGATTCTAGATTTTGATAGTGTATATAAGGAGGGCGCTGGGAAAGCCCGTTAGTACATTGTCTTGCTTTGTCAGTTGTAGAGATACACAGTTTATTGCGAGAGACGCTGTGTATGAGAAACTTTGAGTCGTAGTGAGGACATAGCAGAAGAGACTTTGTATTCAGTAGTTTGTGCATTTGAGAGTGCATTACTGTGTGGATATCGCATCGCTGAATTAAATATTGTTGGAACTGTTACTCCAGTATTGTCTACATCCTTAAGCCACGTGTGACGGATTGCAGCTGAACGAGGTCTACTTTAAAGAACTCTACGTTTGTGTGTGTCTGGTGTGTTTATCATACTTCGACTACAACTCCACCACGTAACACATGTCATGACAGGTATAGGCATGAAGCAAGTGTCTGGCACAGCAACATTTACCAACACAATGGAGCTAAGCAAGCCATGGACGCATAACGTATCCCCACAAAACACACAAGGCACAAGCCAGCAAGCAAGCGCCAAACTCGCCATACCGATCAGCTGAAAGGTGAGTGAGCGCGGGCACGTGGCCCCGCCAAGCTAAGAGAGAATTTGGCGCGAAAGTTACAGCGAAGATGAAGACTGTCCTCGTTCCTGCTCGAACCGGCGCCCAGCCCGGGAGCCGGCCAAGGACCAACCCAGCTACCTTATCTTTCCGCTAGAGCGGGAACGGGGGAAGAAACGTCCAAAACACCCACGGCGCGAACGCGGGCGAAGTCCCAGCAAAGCTCACCGAGCAGCCCCACAACCCCAGACGCAGGAGAGGGCAGCAGCTAACGATGAGAGGACCAGCAGACCCACAGAGGGCACAGGTAGGGACGACGAAGCAGTAGTCGAACAAGAAGCCAAGTGACTGGAAGACCGGAACTGGTCGAAGTTTCAAAATCCATAGGCTAGAGCAAACACGTCTGAACGGTGTGAGCCTAAGTAGACTGACTGGTTAGTCACCTCGTGACTCGGAACCGGATGGGCAGTAACGGGAGACAACTCTCGGCCCTTCTCGGGGTTCCCCAAGTGCCTCCCGGGTTGTGTGTTAACACAACGGGTTCTTAGGCTAGAATTGAGTAAGTAGTAGACACTTCCATAAAGACATGTCATCGGTAATGTTTTTGAAGAAACAAATCCCACCGTTGATTGTTGTTTTCAATTCACCAGGTGTCTGCATGTGGTCTATTGTTGTCCTATTGAGATGAGAGTAAGCAGGGAAAGTATGATACTACGCACTTTTAACCTCCAGGACAGTGCACACTCAAATACACATCTCCCATACACTCTCTTTTTTTTTCAGACTGTTAACAAGTTTTAATCTAAATCAGTTAACACAAAATATGTTTTACATGAACTAATTGTCTCTGTCCCCAGAAATTCATGTTAAGCAGACTCCAGGTCCGGGAAATGAGCAAGCGTTAAAGTTTTCTTCTCCGGCTGTAGTGCATCATGGCTGAATGGGTTAAAGTTTCCTTCTCCTGCTGTAGTGCATCATGGCTGAATGGGTTAAGAGAAAGAGGAGTACTTGGAGCAACCTGAAGAATAGCTTACATCCCATGCAGCCTTTCTGTGTTGATACTGTGGAGGCCCTTGCTGCTCTGTCAAGTCATCAGCAGGCGTGGATGGTTCTAGGTTGATTCGTTCCTCGACAGGTCTGCTGCACGAAGCCACATCCCCACCACCACCAGGATCCTCACTGACCCTTCTTGTTCCATCCTCCTGTCAAAATAAAAATTTGAAAGAATATGATGTCATCACAAGACAAAGATAAGAGATTAGAAATCTGAACTTTACCAACAGCTGTCTCAGTCTAAACAAGCAGAAGATTTCATCCCAAAGCCTAGTGTATATGAGATCATTATATATGCATTTTGTGTGTATATTTTGTGTCTGGTTGATCTAGACAGTTTTTATTGTTCTATGTTTTTCCTGTAATTAATTTTCACTTTGAAATTGAAGCTGAATTTAAAGTTGAAGAGGTAAAAAAAGCTGGTTAACAAACCGATCTAATGCCAATTCCAAAAGAACCTAAATGTAACATTGCAAGTGAATGTAACAAGAAGATTGGCAAAGCAGTCACGGCTCACGTGCATGACCGAGACACAGTACTCATACCTGTGAGCCTGTCTTGACCAAAGATCACCCAGATCTTCTTGAGCATGTTAATTCACTCAGTTGCGATCCTGTGCTCCTGGGCGATTTTAATTTCCACTATGATTGTCCATCCCATCCTTCAGTGTCAAAACTGTTGGACCTTTTCTACATGTTCAACCTGTCACAGGTTGTTGACAGGCCTACACACATCCACGGACACATTCTTGACTGGGTTGTTGTGAGATCAGACAGTGACTACCTATCTTCTACTGCAGTTACTGATGCATTATTGTCTGACCACTACTGCGTTACAGCCCGCCTCAACGTGCTTCGGCCTTGTGCAGCTCCAGTGTTCAAGACAGTTCGAAACATTCAGGCTCTTGATTGACTTGCATTTGAGGCAGATCTTTTGGAGCGACCTCCCACTGTTACCGAGGTTACTGCTGAAGCACTGGATAAATGTCTACGGTCGGCACTGGACCAACTTGCTCCTGCGACACGTCGTAAGATTCCAGCCCGTAGATTCATGGCACAATGCTGTAACGAGTACTCTGCGCACCGCCAAACAGGAACATCGTAGGGCAGAAAGACAGTGGCGCAAATCTGGGCTTACAGTACACAAACTATTGTTTTCTGCTGCCAAAAAAGCTGAAACCAGGTTAGTGAGCACAGCAAAAACTTTCTTCTACAGTATGAAGATTGCTGCATGCAACACCAGTAAGCAACTGTACTCAGTGGCTGATCAGCTGCTGGGCAAAGTCAAGTCTTCTCCTCTTCCGAGCATATACTCCATGACAGAACTTCCATCTCGTTTTTCCACATATTTCATGGACAAAGTCCAAGCCATTCGCGACGATCTTGACTCACACAGTCTTTTCAGACAAAAACAGTCTCTTCTAATGACTTATGCTTTTGTGGACAGACCATGTCTGTGTTCAGACCTGTCTGCTGTGAAGATGTCCACAAGTTGTTAATAAAGATGACCCCCAAGTCATGTGAGCTTGATCCAGTGCCTACCACTTTGTTGTATAACCTTTTGGATAGTGTACTGCCGTACGTAACTCACATTGTCAATGCTTCGCTTGCATCTGGTGTTTTTCCTCCAATGTATAAAAGTGCTGTTGTGAAACCCCTACTGAAAAAAACCCTCATTAGATCATAATGACCTTAAGAATTATAGACCTGTCTCAAACCTACCGTTTCTGTCAAAGGTGATAGAAAAGATTGTGTTTTCGCAACTTTTGGATCACCTGGCCTTGAATAATCTTATGGATCCATTTCAGTCAGCCTACAGATGTTGCCACAGTACTGAAACAGCACTTCTCAGAATCATGAATGACTTGTTACTTGCTCTGGATGATGGTAAGGTGTCAGTGCTCGCTTTACTAGATCTTTCTAGCGCGTTCGACACAATCGACCACACTACCCTGATTAATCGTCTCCAGCTTGTTTTTGGCATTGATGGCACTGCCCTGTCTTGGTTCCACTCTTACATTATTGAGTGATCACAGACTGTGTCTGTCGATGGGCATGTCTCTGCACCTGCCAGCCTCCGTTTTGGGGTCCCACAAGGCTCAGTATTAGGCCCAGTGCTTTTCCTACTGTATGTACAGCCTTTGTCCAGTATTATTGCTGGACACTGTTTCACATCACGCTTACAGTGATGATACACAGCTCTAAGTCAGGTAGTGTGAGTCAGGTCAACGAGATCATCCAGACCATGTCACATTGCATTCTTGATGTGAGGCTGTGGATGTCAGAAAACAAGCTCAAAGTGAAGGAAAAATGGAAGCCATGCTCATTGCATCACCCAGAATGTCTTCTTCTACCGCTTTGCCTCAGCATATCATGATTGAGAACACGACCATCAGCTTCTCTCAGTCAGTGAAGAACCTGGGTGTTGCAACTGAGCATGACTTGTCCATGGATAAACAGATGATAAACATTTGCAGGACAGCCTATTTGGAGATGCGTCGTATTAGCTCCATTAGACAGTTCCTTACATCAGAGGCAACAAAAACTCTGGTTTGTTCATTTGTTCTGTCTCGCATTGACTATGCCAACTCACTCTTATCTGGATGCCCGCAGTATCTATTTGATCGGCTCCAGAGAGTCCAAAATTCAGCCGCACGTCTGGTCATGAAAACGAAAATTTCAGACCATGTGTCCCCCCTCCTGCACGCTGTACACTGGTTGCCAGTGAAGGCGAGAGTCAAGCACAAAGTCTGTCCATTTGTCATGTTTCCCTTTCTGGCACTAGACCCACTTATCTCTCAGAGCTCCTTCACTGTTATATCCCTTCGAGGCAATTGCGCAGTTCGTCTGACAATAAAATGCTTCGTATTCCTACAGTAAGGACTAAAGGATTTAATACTAACTAATACTAATACCGTTATTATATAGGCGCTTTTTCTCAATTTTTGGGCAAATCGACTCAAAGCGCCACGAACTGAAACCCAACACGCACACTCACGTAACAGACACGGATTTACGCCATTTAAGACAAACACAGTACAAGACAGACGAAGGGCCAGTTCAGCTACTGAAGTTACAGAGATTTTTGATCGCTTGTATTTGAAACTTGTAAAGTGGCCTGAAACCGGTACCAAAGTGTGGGGGATGGGGGGGTGGGTGGGGGGTGGAAAAACCGGAGTACCCAGAGAAAGAACCCCCGACGGTCCGCCCGAATTAACGGTGACACTTACCAGAGGAGAAAAGTCCGACGCCGGAACCCGTATTTGAACCTCGCACCTTTGGCATTGGTGGCAGGCGCCTTAACCACTGCACCACGGACCGCCGGGCAGAGATCTTTTTCTTACCAGAGTCCATCAGTCTGGAATGATCTTCCTAAATCATTGAGACACAGTGAGTCTAGTGCCAGTTTTAAACACAGTCTTAAAACCCATCTTTTCCCATATTGATTATCAGTGTTTATGTATTTAGTGATTTTCTGTTCTTTTGTGTAATTGTACATGTGGCTTTGGTTTTGTCACCTTTTGTGTAATATTTTTCTTGTTCATATGTACAGCACCTAGTGCATCTTACCATGCATAGGCACCTTATAAATCTTCCTTATTATTATTATTATTATTATAAATATGCAAGTGTTAAAGTATCTTGATATAATTACATAGGTCGGTCATAGTACCTATTAAGTCATACATTCTGTCGACAAGTGACATTTTCACACATGTCCATCTCTTGACCTTTAATCTTTACAAATATTAAACCAAATGAAGTATGTTTTGAAAGATCTCATCCACAAACCTGTAAGCCAAACTTAAATAGAAAATTTGAAAAAAATGACAGGAAAAAAAACCAACATTACACTGAACAAGAATGGCAAATCCAGGATGGTTCACATGCATAACTACTCAATTACTCTGAACTTTACAACAGGCCACAGAAGTATTTAAGTGTTGTCTTTTGTACCTGAGAAATCCATGTTTTCTCAAAATAAATTATTTTCATACCTTTACAACGAGTCATCCAAATTAGTATTAATAGTATGCCTCATCATTACCTAAAATCTGTCAACCGCAAGAACTTCTTCGACGAAGCTGTCGACCTTCTCTTGGACCCAGCCCCCTCTCCCGATCTTGCATCCCACTTCGATTCCACTCTTCAAAAACTTCTAGACACCCATGCCCCTGTCACCACCTGCTCCATACCCAACCGACTCCCCTCCCCCTGGCTCACTGACGACATAGCTGAGGCCAAGCGCGAGCGCCGACAAGCGGAACGCCGCTGGCGCTCATCTGACCTCACCGTTCACAGACAGATCTTCCAAACAACTAGATCCAACATCTGCAAAATGATCTCCGACTCTAAACGCAAACACCTTCAAAACCAAATCCTAGAATCCACTTCTTCCAAAACCCTCTACGCCACCATGAACACACTTCTAGGCACTTCTAAAGACTCTCCTCTCCCCAACACACACAGCAAAGAAGAACTCCCGTCCGCCTTTTCTACCTATTTTTCGGACAAAATCCAAACTCTGCGCAACACACTCGACACTCTGCCTTCTCCGCCTTGCCCTCCCGACCCCACCTTTTCCGGCACTCCCCTCTCGTCCTTCCGCCCCGTCTCTCAGGATGAAGTCCTCAAGACCATAAAGTCCATGCCCTTCAAAACCTGCGAACTAGACCCCCTCCCAGCTTCTCTCTACCGTGACGGCCTTCCAAAACTTCTGCCCTTCATTACCGACATCATCAACGCATCTCTAGAAAACGGCTCCGTCCGCGATATCTTCAAGTCCGCCATCGTCTGTCCTCTCCTAAAAAAACACAACCTCGACCCAAACGAACTCAAAAACTATTGCCCAGTCTCCAATCTCTTTCCTGTCCAAGCTTCTTGAGAAGGTTGTTCTCTACCAGCTCAACCTCCACCTCACCGACAACAACTTCCTCAGTCCATTCCAGTCTGCCTATCGCAAACATCACAGCACTGAAACAGCCCTTCTACATATCTTAAACGATCTGCTTTTCTCCACCGACTCGGGCAACATCTCTTCTTATACTACTCGATCTCTCTGCCGCCTTTGACACTATTGACCACTCTATCCTCCTCCACCGACTCCACCACTCCTTCGGCATCACTGACTCAGCTCACTCCTGGTTTCTGTCCTACCTCTCCGACAGACACCAGTCCGTCACCATCAATGGCGTCTCTTCCAACCCAGTCACGCTCTCCTGCGGAGTTCCACAGGGGTCCATCCTGGGCCCGGTCCTTTTCACACTCTACACCTCTCCCCTGTCCAACATCATCCAGTCTCACCGCATACACCACCACCTCTACGCTGACGACTCACAACTGCTAGACAAAGACAAACTTGACAACACTCAGTCACTACTGACTTGCACTACTGACTGCTACGAAGACGTGAAAAACTGGATGACAGCAAACAAGCTTAAACTGAACGACGACAAAACGGAAGCCATGCTGGTAGGCACTCACTAGAAACTCTCCCAGCTCCCTCCCTCTCTCCACCTTCAACTCGATAGCACCCCCATCTCCCTCTCTGACTCGGTCAAGAACATCGGCGTTATCCTCGATTCCTCTCTGTCCATGACCAGCTTCGTCTCCGCCACGGCCCAGGCATGCTATTTCCACCTCCACCGCATCAGTCAGATCAGAAAATACTTCACTACCGAAGCTGCCACCAAACTTGCTGTCTCTCTCATCTTATCTCGCATCGACTACCGCAACTCTCTCCTTTCCGGCCTCCCTCACTCCACCACTTTCACTCTCCAACGCGTCCAGAACAATGCTGCCCGCCTCGTCCTCAGAAAGAAAAAATCCGACCACATCACACCCCTGCTCAAACTCCTTCACTGGCTCCCCATCCCCGAACGCATCCAATACAAAATTCTGTCTCTCTGCTACAAATCCCTGAACAACTGCGCTCCTGCCTATCTCTCCAACTTACTTCACCCCTACACACCTTCCCACTCCCTCCGCTCTGCCTCCGACCCTCTCCGCCTCCACATCCCTCACACCAAACTCAACACTTTCGGCCCCCGCTCCTTCTCCGTCTACGGTCCATCCACCTGGAACACTCTCCCACTCTCTCTTCGTCAGAAACACTCTCTCTCCTCCTTCCAGTCCGCCCTCAAAACTCACCTCTTTCAACAGTTTTAGCACTATATCACCACACTCCCCACCGCAAGCTGACTGTCGTAATGTATTTCACTATTTGTGGTACGTGAGTCATTGTCTAAAGCGTGCGCATGCGTGCGCGAGTTGTGAGTACGCGCTTAGAGTTATAATTATTATAAGATAAGCGCATTACAAATACCGTAATTATTATTAATTATTATTACCTACCTTTATGTGAAATCTAATTGAAAAGTTTGAAGAAACACTGATAAGACTGACTTTATAGAAAAAAAACTAAGTCCATTATATATGATTTTATTTTTTTTCAAAAATAAGCCCACACAGTGCATAATGCATTTGCAGATTTTCAGCATACATTTCCCCCTTTGATTTTTCACACAAAAAAAGTTAAAATGGACATATGAGAAAAAGTACACATCATGACTAAATTTTCGTCACTGCTGCGGACAGTATTATCACAAACATCATGTGTTATGTTTTTGCTTCTCTGTGAACTGCACTTCCCATGGAACGTCTATACTTTTTACAATTTAGATATTTTCATTTTCTGGATGTGGTCTTATGAAGTGACCGATCGTTGAATAGCTGGCCACAAATCAACCGTCGAACTGCTTGTGCAAACAAACTAATGTGGTTACCCCTTCTTTTTTTGCGGAATCTATAAGCAGAAATGTTGTAGCTTGCCTGAAAAAAATGTTGTGTGGTGTTTCCCGCAAAAAAAAGAGAGGTAAATACTGAAACATCCTCTTAAACAAATGGGAAAAGAGACGACGGATGGCGGAGCATGTAGGGGGTGGCACCTAGGCCTAAATGAGCGGTAAGCAATTGTGGTCAACTTATTGACCTGATAATTACCGGAGGCAAAATGTGTTACACTTCATTTCCTAAGGGATACCATTTTTCTCGCCATTATTTCTTCAGCTAAATGTGTAGCCTCTGTGTGTAGCATGGCATTGTGAGCATACGGTTCACGGTTTGAGGCAGCGCATAGAAACTGGCAAGTCATTCATTTCAGTAATGACTGACCACCACTGATCCATTTAGATGCCATGATTTCTTAACATACGAGCCGTGGAATTCATAGATCTCCTCAAGATGCAAATGTTCGGTACACGCACCAGTCTCCTGAAATTCCAAACACAAAGACACACTCGTTGATGCATGTACGCACTAGATTCTCATGCGCCCTGCAGTCTGCAGGGGTGTATGTGTCGGAATGTCAGTCTACATACCTACAGCACTGATAAACTATAGATACTGTACAGTTTAGGAGTGCTGAGATCAATTTGAAGCCTGTGGCCAGTCAAGCCAGCATACACACAATGCCAGGTGCGTTGGCGCAAGTACACACTCAATTCTCATGAACTCCTTCCATCTACAGAGAGAGTTTCTGTCAAGTTGGCACCCAGAGCAAAAGAGTAGTCAATTTTTAGTCACCTCAGTGGAAGATTACGTGACCACGCAGCAATCCAACTTGAAAAAGGGATGTGGACACAGTTAAATAGATAGCGTGACCTTTGTTATACACCTCTCACACAGCTGCCGGCACATCCATCATTGTGTAATGACACAGCTTCTGGGATCTGTCAGCATGTGTGGCATCTGGCTAGACTTCGGGTGAGCTGTCACTGACCTGTCACGGGTGACGGCCCTACTGCACCAAAATCAAGGTACTTTATACTGTGAACATCATCAGTACAATGCGAATGTGACCATAAACAGCAGGTGACCGTAACAGGATGAGATGAACCCTAACCCACAAAGTCCCTTCTATATGAGAGCTGTCCTTGGTCTCTACCTTTTGTCTTTGACCTGATTTTGATGTTGAATTATCTCCTATTGAAAAAGTCTCGCAGATCTGCCAATGCATCAGGGGCGCAGGACATACGCGTCACTGATTTGTCAAATGTCATGACGCAAGTTTTAGTTTTTACGTAATTTTGTGATACGAGTTTCACTTTCGCTGCATAGGCTTGAGAAAATGGTGACAAAACTAGAACTTCACAGTACAATTTCAGTCTTGCTATAATTTATGTGAAAGCAGGTTGACTTTACCTAGCTACATGATATATTAAGTACATGGGTCACCTGCATACTCTTCTGAAAGCGTGATGTGTGTGTACGTGTTAGCTCGTGCGTACGCGCTCCAAACATCTCCAAAAGACATAGATCCTCATGCGCCTGGAGGGAGCATGAGGATCTATTCCTCCTGGAGATGCGTGCATGTTTGTGTGAGAGAGAGAGAGAGAGAGAGCCGTGCGCGCGAGAGAGAATGACGTCATATTTAGAGTATTATGTCAATGAATGCGTGGTGACAGAGTTGCCTCTTTTACGTCACTGACTCTGTCTGACTTTCTCTGGAAGTAAAGGGTTTTTAGTGTTTTAATTTTTTCTGAAAAGAATTATTTTTACTAAAGCAGTTGAAAGGATACAAAGCTGGCTAATGAACTCATCCAATGTCTTTCCCCAAACTAGTTATATGCAAAAGTTCAAGTAAATATGACAAAGATTATGGACTCTAATCTGGGTCAACCGACTTCCTATGAACAGTTGTTTATGTCTTCAATGAGACATTCAATTACAATATGCTCAGAGGCTCTCTTAGCCACCCACTTAAGAAAGTATTTCGCCAAGTTTCAAGCTTGTGTGTACAGAAATATCGGAGATTCTCGTTTACATACATACACACTCCCCTCTTGGCTTGACTTCGCGAACGAAGATTTTATAGGAGTTGCCCACGACGTCTGCAGGCTTGTTCGTGGCTGCGGAGGCCAATCCGGGACAGGCAGGTTCGACCGCAGTGGCTGCAGGGGGAGGTATGGCCAGGGTTCTGAGTTGCGGCATCTCTGTTTTTTCTCCTGAGCCGCTTGTCCTTAAGGCTAGCTCTGCGAGAGTCCTCAAAGGAGACAGCTGCCTTGCAAATGGTGGAGCGCCAGGTGTCACGGTCCGCAGCAAGCGAAGACCACTGGTGGTGGTCAATTTGGCAGGCACTAAGTGACTTTTTGAGACAGTCTTTGTATCTCTTCTTTGGTGCCCCTCTGTCACGGTGTCCAGTAGCAAGCTCGCCGAACAGGGTGATCTTTGGTAGGCGATGATCCTCCATCCTGGAGACATGCCCCGCCCAGTGGAGCTGTGTCCGCAGCAGCAAAGCCTCGATGCTCACAGTTTCAGCCTGTTCAAGGACCTCGACGTTGGTGACATAGTCACTCCAGTGAATGCCCAGGATGGTGTGCAGGCAGCGCTGGTGGAAGCGTTCGAGGAGTCGTAGTTGGCTGTGGTAGAGGGCCCAGGACTCGGAACCATACAGCAGGGTGGTGAGGACCACAGCTCTGTACACGCTGATCTTGGTGCCTGTTTTCAGCTGTTGATTGTGCCACACCCGCTTGAAAAGTCGCCCGAAAGCGCTGTTTGCTTTTGCCAGCCTGCTGTCAAGCTCCTTGTCCAGCTTGGCGTCTGACGTGATAATGCAGCCAAGGTAAGTAAACTGGTGCACTGACTTTAGCTTAGACTCGCCAATGGGGATGTGAGGAGGGCGATACACTGTCACATACACACTATACATACGCACATACATACATACATACGCACATACAGCGTTTTACGCCAAATGTGCGTTCAACAGCGAGGTTAGCATAACTAGACATGATGTAATTTTTATCTTGTTACTTCAATTGTTAGAGGTTGGTTGGTTGTACATTGCTTCGTCCCAACAGCAACAAGACTTTCTCAGGACGTGCCTGCACTGCTTGTGAAAAAAACAACAACAGAATATTGAATGTATGTCGCCAGCCGGTCTCATACGCAAAATACACCTAAGACCATTTAGCAACACACCTCCAATATCAAGAGTTATAGGAAGCTTAGACAGTAGGGAGAGTTAAAAAAGGAAAATACAGGTGAATGGACCATGGGTAGACAGAAACACATGCCCCAGAATAGAGGGGAAAACCCACCCTGTGGGGCTGACCAGGGCGACCCTGGGAACTAAAAATTAGTTAACCCCACCCAAGTCTCCCAGGGCAGAACCGGGTGGGGGTCAATTGTTAGAGGTTTAGCCTGCCCGCCTTTGACATCATGGACATGCTATTAAATTCGCCCCACCGCGACCCGTCCTAAAAAGTCCCTTCAATAAATAAAAGGGACTTAAAAAGGGATGACCATTCATAGGAGGTTCTACTCAGGAATCTCTGTACCACGTTTTGGTCTTACATTGAAAACAGCATTAGAGAAAAGCAAATCTTTTTCAAAATATGGCTGTTTTTTTCTATTTGTTGACCCCCTATGACCTTGGCCTTAGAGAGAAGTCAAAGAAACTGGTACATTTAGATAGGGCTTGGCACAAAGTATCCGTAAGACAAGTTTGAAGACTGCGGCTTGAATAGTTTCCGAGAAAATGCTAAAGTTAAAGTTTACTATGGACTACGCCGGACGGTGGCACCAGACAGCGGATGGACAACCAGTAGCCCTGAACATAGACTCACTTTTGCTATTGCACCTGAGTCAAAAGAGGCATTTTAACCACATTTGACAATCTTTTATAATCCACGTCCTTTCAGAGGGGTCACCCAAATTAGTATGCATAGGAAGGCCCTTTCATCAGGTATCTCTCATTCTCTGTACCAAGTTTGGCTTTGAAGTTGAAAACAGTACTTGAAAAATCACAACTTTGTTGAAGACTCAATTCAAGAGGTCTGGGAAGTGACAGAATTGAAGCAATCAAGAGAATGGGAATGAATTCCAGCCAAGTTCCTACATTTGTACCTAACTATCATACCTGAAAGTCTGGGAAGACTGTCGAAAATGGACAGTGCTATGCTCAAGTCATCATTCTCACAGACTCACATGGGAAGCTCAGAACTGGCACTCGGCAATGGCAAATATACTGGTACAACTCTTAAAACATATGTGGGTCTACTGCCCAGGACAAGCTGTTGTCCAGGGCAATGATTGAATGGACACCCTTGCTGGCAAGGCAGAAAGCATTTTAAGGAACAAAGCCAAGGGCACCACACAAATGATCGACTCTGGAGCAGAGGTGTTGAGAAAGGCAGCGGGCATTGGGCAGACTTGAAAGGATATAAGATATCAATAGTAAACCAGACCAATATTGGTACAGTATCGAAAAAAACTCTGGGAAAACATCTGATAGGTGGGCTAATGTGATGCCTGCATGAAAATATACTTTAGAGACTAGGTATGCCCACATGTAGGTAGGATCACCCGTAATTTCAGACTGTTAACACATAAGCCCGATATTACCTTTGGAAAGTGTCTGGCTGTGGTAAACTTAAACTTTGGCATTTTCTCAGAGACTTTCAAGCCACAGACTTCAGACTTGGCACATGGATACTTTGTGACAAAACCTTTCTAGACATACCAGTTCAGCTCGGTCAAGATGGGATACCTGCCTTAAGATTTCAGTCTACCAGAAAACATCTCTTGATCCCTCTGAGAACTGTTGCTATGAAAATATGATAATAATACATAGTTCTTATAAAGCGCTGTTCTCCATACACAGTGCACAAGAGAACACACACACATATATATACACAAACACACACACAAGCATACACTACTTTAACCCTTTTCATCCTGATACACTTTTGCTCGAAATAAATTTGACGATGATAGTTCAAGGGTGAGGCCAGAATAGCATGGCACCTGAGCCTCCAAGCTATTCTGGCACCACCCTTGACTTAAAATGGTTGATCTGTCTCCTAATCTGCAAAACATCCTTCATAGGACCAAAAGCAAAATGTAAAAATCAGCCTCATGATGTAATGGGTTAAAAGACCTCATCCATTATCATCTAGTCATCTACTTCCCCATCACATAAAAAACCAGAATCTGAAAGAAAAGGTCAGGTCACAGTTTGATAGGAAATCGATGTGCTACCCAGTAAGCAAAGGTCCAATCGGGCCCACAATGGTGGCAGTGGACCCGCGCATGGCGGTGTGTGGGCCCAATGCGGCCGTCGTGGGCCTGAAGACTTTTTGCTACTGGGGTACGTGCTGAAGACCTGACAAAAAAAAAAGATCTTCAGGTGATTTTGTACCTGGGACAGTGTGACCAGATTCAGCAGTTCAATTGGCAGTGAGTTCCAGACACTGAGAGCTAAAAAGCTGACGCTCGCCACCAGTCTAGATTTTTAAATTCGGAATTTTAAAAGATGAATTTGTGAAGGTCACGGTGGAGCATGTTTAATAGCATGTAACTTCTTGCACAGGATGGCATGGGTAGGCAGGCCTCAAACTCTGACAGTGAACTGTGAAGTAACAGGATACAAATTTTGTCATGTCTACAGACTAAAAAACTAAGAGAGAAAGACAGAGAATAACCTCCAAGTCCGATGAAGATTCAGATTTGTTTAGTTCAGGTGGTGTGATTGACCCCAAGCTCATTGTAGAGGGCTGCAACACCAATGCCCACACTGCGGTTGTTTCAGCTCTACTCCTGTCTGCAACGCCCTGTAAATACATACATGTGTTTATGTAACTACTTATTATAGGCTAGTAGTTTAATTAATCCAGACCAAAAAGGTGACTGCCAAGCGTGTAATATGCAAAGAAGTACCCAACGGAGAAAGAAACACGCTTAGAAAAGACGGGTACAACACAATTTATTAATATTTCGGGTAAATACCCTTTGTCAAAATAGACAAACAAACAAACAGAGAGATTAGCCGCTACTTATCTTCATTGGCAGAAGGAATGTGGCAACTCTTGTAGAGTGTAGAGTTGCCACATTCCTTCTGCCAATGAAGATAAGTAGCGGCTAATCTCTCTGTTTGTTTGTTTGTCTATTTTGACAAAGGGTATTTACCCGAAATATTAATAAATTGTGTTGTACCCGTCTTTTCTAAGCGTGTTTCTTTCTCCGTTGGGTACTTCTTAGTAGTTTAATTGTATATACCTAAGAAACAGTTTTCAATGCATTAAGCTTACAAAATGATCATGGCTCCTAAATTTCCCAGATATTTTCTTTAAATTGATCTTAAAAATCAAACATCTATACCAGTGAGTGAGGGACAGAAATTACCAGTGTACCATGGAGTAAAAACTGTCCCAAAGAGATATTATATATATATGGCTTATTATAATCAAGAATCCTGATAAACGTGTTTTGGTTAATGGTCACTTCTCTAGTACTGCTGTCACGTGCACCGGGTCCCCCCAGGTCTGCTGCTTGTCTCCACTCCATTACATCCTCTACACCGACGATTGCAGGAGTTGTCATGCTGATAGTTACATTGTCAAGTTTTCAGATGACAGCGCCTTACTTTCCCTTCAGCTAGGGTCATCTGAACAACATGAACCCTCATTGACTGACTTTGTTCAATGGTGCTATGACTTTTTTAGAGCTTAACATGGGTAAGACATGTGACCTTATTGTTGATTTTAGGATGAACAAGCAGGATCACAGTAAGACTATTATACATGATAAGGAGTTAGTTAGTTAGTTATTTGGGTTTAACGCCGAGCAGGCGACGAAGGCCATCTCACGGCGGACATGATAAGGAAGTTGCTATTGTCCAGAAGTATAAATACTTAGGCACCATCTTCAATGATAAACTGAACTGGGATGACAATACTGAAACTGTTGTGAAGAAAAGCCCACAGAGATTGTACTTTCTGAGAAAGCTGAACTCTTTCTGAAGTTTTTCTGTTGACAGGACCATTTTAACTTTATTTTACAAATCTTTCTCAGAAAGCGTCCTGACTTTTTCGTTCATTTGCTGGTTCCCAAATCTTAGTGTTAAAAACAAAAACAGTCTCAAAGAATTGTTCATCTCAGCTCAAAGATCATTGGGGAAGAACAGAGTTTAGCCGTGTTCTGCGATCGTCAGATTGTAAGAAAAGCTACTTTCATCCTGGCTAGTGATGCTCACGTGATGAAAGACCTCTTTGAATTGCTCCCGTCTGGCCGCCGATACAGACAACCATCATGTAAAACCAAACGCAGGAAACTGTCTTTCATCCCTGTTGCCATCCGACTCTTAAATATTTTGTAAATCTACACAGCTGTTAAAAGTGTGTGTGTGTGTGTTTCATACAGCTGTTTCATCGCGTGGGTATCGCTGGCCTGGATGGACAGTTGTAGAGGGTGTTACAAGTGGAAAGTAAGACATTAATGTGTTCGCTGATAATGTCGTTAATAATGCTCTTTAAGTTTTAAATAATGTTTTACTTTTAGTAATTGTATTAGTTTAGAGTTTTAATAAATAAGTCTTACAGATTTAGCATATTAATATCAGGTACAATGGGATATTAGAATGTCCTGATATTAATGTTTACTGAATGACTTTGATTGTTCCCCCCGTCCACACAAATGTAATTGCCCTTTAAGGGATAAATAAAGTTATTTGAATTGAATTGAATTGAAAGGGCTTTACATTAATTAGAGTGATGAAAAGGGTACCCTGGTTGCCTGTGGTGACATGAAAAGGCTTCAGCGACTTAAAAATCCATAAACTTATTTGGGCTTCGATCACCCTTGTAGATGTTTATAAACTGTTACATTTCTCAATAATTATAATGAGCTTATTACATTGATCTTTTTAAGTCTCTTATATGTGACCCTCTCTCACGAAACCAGTCTTAACTCGCAGGGAGCCGATCAGCACTACACGCAATAATATGTGGTGGGGGTCAATCTGGGTCATGTTCACTTTTTTTGCAGAAATGTATTCTACATACACCAAAGTATCATATGGTTAAAATCTTTATCCTGAAAATGCCATTAAAAAGGTTAAAAATGATTTTAAAAGTCTGCCCTTGGCCCCAATTATGCTGCACACAGAAACTTCAAAGGCTGTTTTCTCAAAATGGCCACTGGAGGCTTTAACAACTTTAAACACTAAAAACTTCTACAATTTTTGCACTACAGCATACATCACAGTAATCAGCAAACACTGTAGTTTTCAGAAATGTATTATATGTCAAAACATCCAAAATGCGAGTTAAGACTGATTTTTTGGAGAGAGGGTCACAAATAGAAGAGACTTCGTAGGATGGGCAACGATGGAGCGGTTTCAATATCACACACGTGACGTCATAGACGGGCAAGCCTCAAAGTCCAATAGTGAAGTAAAAATAATGTCATATCTAGTTACGCAAACCTCGCAGCAGCATGTACTTTTGGAGCAAAGAACTGTAAGTGTATGTGTGTGTATGCATGTGTGTGTGTATGTATGTAAACATGAAAATCTCCATAGTTTGTGTACACACAAGCTTCAAAGTGAAGGAAATGCTTCATTCAGGGAGTGTCTAAGAGTCTGATACTAAAACTGATTTTAAAAAATTATGTCACGTTGTGCATAGCTGCAAAAACCTTGCTGTAGAATGTACTTTTGTCATGAAGTGCCACATGTGTGTGTGTATGTATGTAAACATGAAAATCTCCTAAGTCTGCGTACGTACAAGCTTGTAAATTAAGAAAATGCTATATTCAGGGGGTGTATAAGAGAGTCTGAGCATACTGAAATTGGATACATGTCTCATTGAAGAGTCAAATAACTGTTTGTAGAAAGGCAGTTGACCCACATTAGTCAGTATTTTGGTATAAAATAAATATTGTTGAAATTTTGGATATTTATACGGACAGTTTGAAGAAAGACATTGGATGAGTTCGTTTGCCAGCTTTGTATCTCTTCAAATTTTTTGAAAAAAAATAATTGATTGCAATCACTGCAATCCTCCTCCCCTCCCCCTCCCGGTAGTCTCTGCC
The DNA here is from genome assembly GCA_036245525.1 of Semisulcospira habei. Classification (NCBI taxonomy): domain Eukaryota; kingdom Metazoa; phylum Mollusca; class Gastropoda; family Semisulcospiridae; genus Semisulcospira; species Semisulcospira habei. The sequence goes on along the minus strand of BTPG01000004.1, from coordinate 53,239,611 downwards.
CCGACGCTTGAGTCCTTTGTCTCAAGACTCAATGGGTTCCTTTTGGTAATTTTTTTTCTTTGCTCCTCCACAAAGTGCTATAACTACCAATATATTGTCGTGGCGCACTCACGAAGAGACTTTGTGGGCTGGTGCATGACAATTTGTTAATGTTATTATTGACATCTACTGCGCGATAATTAAATAAAGTTTATGAATTCACCTGAGGGTGGCGACTGACTGCTGATTCTGACGATTAGGTTATTTCTTTGATCAGTCTATTAGATACTGGTCTAGCTTTCAAACAAAAATCAGATTATTCCAGCACACGAAAAGATCCACGTGCTTAGCAAGGAAAACTACTCTAACAAGTTGGACAAGACGTTTGGCGCATTCCGGAAAATATTTAATTAAAAAAAAAAAAGTTATAATGTTTTTGAAAAAAATTGAGTGGATGCGTAACTACTGTATGTATGGAAGACACAACCTTGCTTGATGAACAAATACTAGCTTATGCGGACAGTGCACATTCACTGTTTGCCGTCTGCTTGGTGACGCCCCTTTCGTTATTCGCTCGAATACAAATCTGGTACGTCACCTCGATATATAGTTCATCAGCATATTCTGCGGCGGAGTTGTCAACTCCAACCAGGAAGTACTGTGCCGACCAGTGTCATTCAGTCTTGCACTATGTAGTAAAACTGTTGCCGCTAGGGTTTCATGTGAAAGAAAAACAGAAGATAGTGGTGGAAAACCCTTTAAAATATAAACAAGGAACGACGTTTCGGATCAAAGATCCCGCTTCAGGTGACATGGAAACAAACGTAGAACGTGACAGAAAAGACTGAAACACGATAGAAGCAGCCTCAGTAAAGACGGTCATCCTGTATAGCCGGAGAGAATTTAGAATGACGTAAAATAATAATAATAATAATAATAATAATAATAATAATAATAATAATAATAATAATAACCCAGAATGAAGCAAAGACACAAGCACAAAACACGTAGCACAAAACTTACGTCTACATACATACACGTCACTGCATACATTCGCATTCACTCGATCGTGCCTCAGTGCTGCCGCGCGGCCGCACACGGCGTCAGTACATGCACCGCACACACTCCGGCACACACACACACACACACACACACACACACACACAC